>JAWQUT010000009.1:2191845-2223284 GCA_033807755.1 Ellobium chinense | reverse complement strand
TCATTTAATCCTGCCTGTAAGCCCATCCTACTTTTGCTCAACACTACCATGTCGTCCGCGAACATCAATAGTTTAACCATCAACCCATCTACTTCCACGCCTACCTCAGTGTTCCCAGCTAATTTATCAGTTACATCATTTATGAACATGGAAAACAGGAAAGGCGAGACACTCTCTCCTTGTAAAAGGCCACATCCTGTAGTAAAAACATAATTATTCACAGTCTTCTTCCCTCGCCTCCCTAGTCCGTTTATCGTAGGAATCAAATGGTGCACTATTTCTGACACACAATTTTAGACTCTCATACATACTTTTTAATACTTTAATTACTTTACTGCTGGCGCCTTGTTTCTGCAGTTTAAACCAAAGAGCTTGTCTATTCACATAGTCGAATGCACGTTCGTAATCGATAAAAGCACAATATAGGGATTGTTTCTGATGAAATAGTAGTTGGACTTGTCCATGAAGTAAGAAGATGCAGTCAGTAGTTCCTTTGCCTGCTCGGAATCCGAATTGTGCCTCGCATAGAAGCTCGTTTTTTTCCGCCCATTCAGTCAGCCGTGTATTGATAATCGCAGTGAACAGTTTTCCCAGGCAGCTTACTAATGTTATTCCACGATAATTTTCTGCTTTATCTTTATCTCCCTTTTTATATACTGGTACAATAATTCCTTTTGCCCAACTCTCAGGAAAAAATCCATATTTCAGGATTTTATTAAACAATTTTAAGATAGTATCGTTCAGTACCCTTCCCCCGTACATTAAAAATTCATTAACAATGTTATCCGCCCCTGGGGATTTCCCACTCTTGAGGTTACATAATAATATTGCCCTTTCTAAGTCCCCTAGACTAATATCTCTATCCAACTCTTCTACAGTTCCCTTCTCTTGCTCAACCCCCCTCTGCATTTCCTCCATCCCATCTTGACCTATTTTCGAATCTCTCTGTGCTAATTTTTTAAAGTAAGTGAAAAAATCGCACTGCCCCAGTTCTGTATGCTTCTTTGGTTTAATTTCCTTCCAGAACTTTTTTGCATTAGTTTTACTCAGTTTCGTCAGCTCTATCGCCTTCCAAACGTTCATAAGTTTTTTCTTCTTCCTACAGAGCTTTCTATACCTAAGTTTACACATGTCCAACCTGTCTACTTCATTCCCACTATACCTAAATCTGCTTTCTGATATTTTAAAACTGTCATGTAATTGTCTGCACTCTTCATCATACCACACTGCTGACCTACTTATCACCCCTACTGCACCCCTCCCATTCCCTGCATATTTACCCCTTACCCATCTGAAGTGCTCTCGTCCGGCGTTTACTATAACCTCCGTTAGTTCATGCGCTAGTGAATTCACATGCTCACTATTAATACTTTCATTATCAATAGAATTTGTAATTATTTCAAGTTTAATAATGACTTCTGTTGTTTGTAGATTCTTTACATATTCCTCTTGTTTATTGACATTCCATTTATACACTTTCAATGGTAGGTCTGCATTATTATTTTTAGACACAGGAGAACACGTCTGTATATCACCTTTTAAACTTAGAACGATAGGTGAGTGATCTGAAAAAACAGTAATATCCATGACATAAAAATGTTCAATCATTCCAATCAAACCCTTATTGCACACAGCATAATCAATAACACTTTTACCTCTATGATTACAAAACGTCATTTTTCCTTTGCCTTTATCCAAGCCAGCTCTCCCATTAAGGATAATACAGTCACTCATCATACACATATCAATCAATTTATGCCCATACTCATTAATAATGGCATCTTCCGTACTTCTCTCAACAGATAAATTATATGATTTCAATAGTTCTTTCGTAACAGTTTCCCTTTGCTCGTCAAATACAGGCAAATGACTCATTTTCATCCAATCGTCATTATCATCATAGTTTAATAATTGAAATGAGATCAATGACGATATTCATTTAGACATTAAGCAGTTCCCAATCGTAGATATTACGTATTCATCCGACAATAAGGTAAAGTAGATGCTGAGCAACAAATATGAAGACTACAGTGATAGTTATCGTGTTTCCCACATGCGGGTTGCTCGTTCTGGCCACACCTCCATTTCTCTCCGAGCCAATGAAATTGCTTCCTGTCATGTTCCCACCTCCCCCTGCCATCATACTGGCCACAATTCCATCTACGTCCACGTGACAGACCATGTGGTACATGCTGTGGAAATATTGATCCAGTCCCATTCTGAACTCCTGAAACGAGGAATTGTACAGATGACATTAAAACCTGTATATTATCACCTCAGTTCGCGAGTCTTCGTTCCTTTGTCTGTCTGATATAACAATCTAATACTTTCCCAAACTGTGCTTTAGTTGTGGTTAATAGCAGAATTCAAGGTTGGAGCGACTTCTTGGAAAAGAAAGAGAGAGAGAGAAAGAGAGAGAGAGAGAAAGAGAGAGAGAAAGAGAGAGAGAGAGAAAGAGAGAGAGAAAGAGAGAGAGAGAAAGAGAGAGAAAGAGAGAGAGAAAAGAGAGAGAGACACAGAGAGAGAGAAAAAGAGAGAGAGAGAGAAAGAGAGAGAAAAAGAGAGAAAAAGACAGAGTGTTCCTAGATTTTACTCTGTGTGCTTGCTCTTCCCTGACCCCGGCCTTGGAATTAATCTAAGTACATCTTTACTCAAGTAAGGTAATTTTTCATCATTTCATGTTATGTTTACGGTGGGAGAAAAAAAAAAGTCTACTTAATTTAAAAGTTTAATAACTGCAACAATCCAGATTTCACGCGGTCGAAATTTGGCACACATTAGTACAGAGATATTATCTGTTAATGCTAATATCTAGCTGGTACCAGCCCCTTACAGCAGAAATTAAAAAAAAAAAAAGTCTAACATGGCCGATAAGTGTCTGTAACACTGGCCCCACCATGTCATGCTTTATCATGTGTTTTAAAAATTCTGCTGTGATCTAGATCAATGGAACCTGCAACAAATCTTATCATAATGTTTCTTTTCAAACCCTTGAAGTTATTGGCTTTTAAAAGAAATAAAGTCAACTTTTTTTTTCAATGAGTCGATCCCTTTCTCTTCAAGAGAACTTTTTTTTTCTTTCAATGAGTTACTTCGATCCCTTTCTCTTCAAGAGAAACGAAACTTCCGGGTTGATTGTTTTGCAGATCTTGACCTCTTATCGTTGCGATATCGCTCATAACCCTTGTCAGGGAAGTTGTGATTATTCATATCTGATACTAGTTCGTATTGTGCAATATGATCGTAACACTAGAAAATACCACAGACGCCTGCCTGTACTGTTCTTCGTGGTAGCACCCCTAGACAGGCACTCAAGATTCCTTAAATTTTTTTTAGTGCCATGCCTTATATAGTGAAATAGCAAAACATTTTATTTGCGCCTTAAACGAGAACTTAAGTAAAAACCTGGCCATGTCCTTTCTACATCCCTGAGAATTCCGGGTTGGCGATCTCATATGGACCGAACAAAGTGCAGTTCTTGGTCAAACGGAGAAAAAAAAAAATTCTGGTTCTCTGCAGTCTTCGGTTTGCTAATACTTCAGTCAATCGATATCACAGAGAGGACATGGCCCTGGGACCCAGCTGGGCCGGGGTTATAGTGGGGGATTTATTTTCGTTTGGGATATAGGTGACCCCCACTTGTGTAGGCGGTGGGAGGGAGTAACAATGTAACATCCTAGAATTAGAACAGAATGTAAACTCCCTGAATGAAAACAACAAACAACTAGACTAACCAACGCCGGCGCCAATCAGAAAGGAGTGGGACAAAAAAAAAAAGGGACATGGCCCTGTTTGGGCGATCAGTTTTGAAACGTATATGCGTAGCAGCTCCTTCTTTTGTCTATTGCACCACAAGACTCCAGAAATTCCTGGGCAATGTTTCACTGAGTAGAACCACCGACCTACATAAACACTTTTATTTTGGGCCAATCCGTGAATAATTTGCATTTCCTCTGGGTGTTGTCAGCAGAAAATGTAATCATACACAGAACTGGACCAATACACATCTATGGAAGTAATTAATACCCCCAGTTTTCAATCATTTCAGAGTTCACTGTGTTCTGTTCGACAGATCGACAACACGGAGACTGACTGACCGAAAATAGTTCAGTTTAGATCCCACATGAACATAGACCACTGTAACTCTCAATATAATCATGGTATTTTCTTTGTTTATCTATTATCTCCATGAAACTGACTGGTTGTTCTTATTGTCCATATTGAGGTATAAGGTCGTAAGCCACAATTTACGAAATTTGCAAATTTTTGTGTCGTTTTCTTCAGAATGTTTGGACCAGTTAGTTCTGATAACAGTAGACTGTTAGATCAACAATGAAACATTCTGAGATTCGTACAAATTTTGTGAAGAAATGGGAAATCTTATATTCTGTAGTCCGTAAGAAGGTTCAGGAATTTCTTCAATGGCGAGGACTTTGAAATTCAAGGTTTAAAAAAGTCTAGGCAATATGAAAATGTTTTAGTTGGTGATTTTATAATTTTTGTGCCATAATTTCAGTTTTTCATTTTCGGTTTCATTTTCAGACACAATTTTCTTCAATTTCACAAAATTGTGGACTCTCAGGTTAACGCATGGAACCACTGAATTCTAAATTAAACTATCAGTCCGTCCGTCCGGTTATCTATCTATCTGTCTGTCTGTCTGTCTGTCTGTCTCTGTCTGTCTGTCTGTATGTATGTCTGTCTGTCTGTCTGTCTGTCTGTCTGTCCGTCTGTCTGTGAGTTGCAATTCTGACCTGAACGAGGTCTGGCTTGATCAACGTGTAAAGTAAGCCGCTGACACGTATTTCACGTTTGATATAGTCTGGGGCATCATGGCACACATCTCCCCCTTTCTGTATTATCGTGTCAAATGCTTCTTGGCAGTCCGCCAGCGACGTGGCCTTTTCGAAATCTAAGACAAAGAAAAAGACGTTGACTTATTAAATATTCTATCTTCATTATGCGTAATAATATAAAAGAAAGCCGATGGGACTGGTGAAATGTATCTCGTGTTTAGGGCTTGAGGTGAAAATGGGAAGGAATGGGGGTAGGGATCTCACAGCACAGTCAGGCAATTTCATAAAAAATCATCGCTTTAAACTTCCGCAGCACACACTCATTCTTGATATTTAACCGAAATTAGATACTTGTATGAGAACAAGAATTGGTTATGGTAGACCTGTTGACGTATTTCAGTGCTGAGGTGATAGTGTATGGGAAATGCATCAACATTTATTTATTGTAAGTCAGATTTGAACTGAAACTACATACTTAAAAAAAACTACATACCTTGAGCTGCCACCGAGATTCCACCTGAAAAGGAAAGCAAAATTTGATCTTGGTAATATGTAGGATATAGATCATTAATAGGACTTACACTGCTCTTTCTTGTAAAAGAAAGGTGACGATTTGATGTTTTTCTCTCATAGCAAGAAGATACCGGTAAATTTCTTGCTTAGATGGAACTTGTGGAGCAGAGTGGCCTAACAGTTACGGCGTTGGTAAAGGTCGTGGGTTCGATTCCCAGCCACTGTAACGTTGTAACTGCCTTGGGAAAGAATTTTCTCATTCACATTTCCCTCAGTCCAACCATCTGTAAAATGGGTACCTGGCTATAGGCAGTGGAAGATATTGACAGAATGCTAATGACCAGCACCTGTAACTGGCTGCGGCACTGTATGCTCCTCAGGAAGTGGAGAAAGTCCCAGAGTGAACAGGCCTGTTGGGCTAATAATAGTGTGAAGTCGCGTGGGTGGGCAATAGCCTGGGTACGAGAATTATAAAATGCATTATTGTTATTGTTAGATCAGTCAAGGAATGGGTCTGTAACTTGTCATGAGATAGGCGATATAACATTAAATAAATCCGAACGTCTACACTTACGAAGTAACTCAATTCATCTGTAATTTCCACAAAAACGTGCAGACCAGAATGGTGATACCCACGACTTCCGTTTACGCTATGGTTTTGTGAGCAAGAATAAACTTTTCGTTAGTTTTACAAACGTGCAGCAGAACCTTTCGACCTTAAACTTCATTTACTCGAATTTCTTGCCTACTCGTTGCAAGGGTCTGGCCCTTAGCTAACTTTTGGTTTTTTTTTTCATTCAGTCAGCTCCACTTAATAGCAACTTCTCCTGACCATAGAAGAACGAGTTGCGATTGTTCAGTGACTTTTATATAAAAATAATGTCGTTTCAATATTTAGAAACGGCTGTGATTAAGCGGAAGTTGAGATTGTGTTTAACTGGGAACCGACTGTGTTAACGCTACGATTTCTGTTCTGGATAGTTAATGGGAATTAACAGTGCAGCTCGGTCGCTATAAGTCTAGATTTTAAAAAAAAAAATGAAAACATGAACATACGACTTCTAATTTTCCCGAAGGAAAATTGATTAACTATGTCATACATGTTATACATCTTATACATAATATAAACTCATAGAACAATACATATGTAAATACACAATATTACAAATGAAATACATAAAGTCATTGCTTTTTACCCGCGGTGCAGCGCCCTGGTCCCCCTAGCCCTTAAATCAAACACTTATTTACACCTGAGTCAGGTGAAGAAAGGGAAGTGAAGTGTCGCTCCTTCGTTCCCAAGGATATTACAACGTAAACCGCCCTGCCCTAGAGTCGAACATACAAACCTTAAGGCGTGACAGTCTTCAGTTTCTGAGTTGCGACTAACAAACCACATGGCCACGCTTGATGTAGTTGTACAACTTACCAGCAATAAGTATCAGTATTAGAATGATCATATAACTACCCTTTGGTGACTCCATGGTGGTAGGGTATGACTATCCAACAACTCACAGTAAGCTATGTCCGGTATACAAATTGTGACCTTATAAAGACTTGATAACTGGAGTCGATTCCGCATAACCGCAATCCCTTGGGACCATGGAGGTAGCGATTATCCAGGAGCTTGTTATGGGAAGAGATATTGCGTACATCATAACCGTCTGATCGCAACTCCTCGAGAGCAGAGAAAAAGCTGAGATTAGAAGGAGCTACGATTATTCCGGGGCTCTTAAGTAGCAACAGAATTTATACGGAGAAGTTGATATACGAGCAGGACGAAGGGGTCAAAAAACAAGAAGGGAATGACCAATGGAAAGAAAGGTCACTGGTCAAGAGACCAATCAAAACATCGCGTGCGGAAGAGGAAGAGGGTAGGGTAGGGTCAGTTCTACTCGAGGTAACCACCGTAACCAGCCGGCGGTCCCCGTGGATCACAAACTAGAGGCTTGCAAATAGTGATGACCCAGGGTGAGTGACGTTGGACCACCCCAAATATGAAGTTCTCAGGTGACATATACTATACATTCAAAAAAGATTTACTCCACCAATCAGAAGTATATTAAAAGGATGAAATGTGAATTTTGTTATTTCATTACAGTGTTGTACTTCGGGAAGTAATGACAGTTACTTGTCATATTAAGTAATTACTATTGTAACTGTCAATTCACTAATGACTGTTAATTGTCAATTCATTAAAGACAGTTAAATGTCTTAAGTAATATTAATAGAACTGTCAATACATTATTGACATTTAAATGTTATATTAAATTAAAACTGTCACTTCATAAGAAGTGGCCTTGTCAACCACAAAAGATGATATTTGAGTCAATATGTGAAGGATGTATTGTGAATGTGAGTTTGAAAACGACATGAAAAACATTTTTAGAAAGCCTTAGGGTTGTGAATAGTCAAATCAGCCTATTCGAAGTGGGTTATGGTACCATGAGAGTTTTCTAAAGATTAGCAAGAAAGAGGTGATTCATTTGCCTCAGTATTCATTTGAGTATGGTTAGATGGATAAGAAGTCACAAAAATTGTTTATTAGAAAGAATGCTGATCACATGGTTGATGATAGAATCTACTCTCAACATGTGGCCAAAAAAAAAGGCGTAAAACATTTTGTCAGGTGAAAATGTTGCGATTAAACGGAAGTTACATTTGTGTGCATCGCGATTACGAGGAGTACATTATATTAGGTTATCAATAAAAAAAAAAAAGTATTGAAGCTGAAGTGACACCCAAGCAGATTGCGTTTAAACAAAGGCAGCAGTTGTTTCAATCATGTTTTCAATTTCCTAATCAGTACAATCTATATATATAGCCTGATGATATAAAGTTGTTACCATCAGTCATAAAGAAAGAATGTGATTATTGGTTTATCGGTTTTATCAGTGTCAGCTTCCGTACCGCACCTAGTCGGGAGTGTACGGCGTAATCGATACGTCTAATTGTTCTCGATGGTTTAATACCTAACAAAATGCAATCATCCATTGAATCAGAAGAAGAAACAGAAGAAGAAGAAAAGAAAGAAAGAAAACACAATAAGCAAGCAAATCAAAATATGATATATTACTGGCACCCTCTATCTAATCTCAAGACTGTTATACGCAGAATCTGATGACACTGTCATTGGAATGTAACAGTTTTTGAGTGAGTGATTAGATCTAGACCTCCCAATTATACTAAAATAGAAAAAGTTCGATACAGTTCCAGCCCTTAGTTCAAGGTGAAACCCCCATCATCCCCCCCCTTTCCTTCTCTCCCCCTCCCCCCACCCCCTGGTATTCTGAGATCGATTTCATACGATCCCTCAGGATATCCTGAACCTTATATCACACTACCCCCGCGTTATATTCAAAGTAAGTCCCTCTCCAAGTTAGCTAAAAGATAAAAGGCATGATTGGCCTTTAAATAAGTATAGCATTTAAATCCTTTCTTCTACAAGGAGATCTGTTATCAACCCTGTCGTTTTTCTGTCTTCTTGTTGTTGTTGGTTTGTATTAATTTTGTGTTAATATAAAATGATACTCTAAATAAACATAGACAATTATAGCGTTTGTGAAGGTTATCTGAAATCTAAAGGGTAGTATACAACCACGTGCAAATTACCCCAGGGGTTTGTTTCAAATCGATTACATTTTATCCTCAGTAATCTAAACGTGACTTTGAGGCTACTGAGGTGGAATGGGGTGAGAGTGGATGGGGACACTGGTGGCTTCTTAGACAGACAGACAGACAGACAGACAGACAGACAGACAGACAGACAGACAGACAGACATACAATTAAAAGGGAAAATGACATGGCTAGGCATGGATGTAGCCAGGTACACAGGAGAAGGAGAGCAAGAAACATTGCTCATAGTTCTACTCATTCATCAGGGACTGACACTCAGACACTTTCCAGCCTTCTAGAAAGCAAAATCGCCATATCGGTTTTCTCCAAACTTTATCAGGGAACGCTACTCGTCATTACAGATATAAATCTCTCCATACCAATCTCCTGACAACATGTCCTAGCAAAATATAGCGTTATCAGCTTGGTTTCTTCCTGCTTTGTAACCTCTGACCCTATAAAGAAAGGCACATTTAGTTCAACATGTTTGCGCGTATGTACTGTTACTTATGTGTCTTAGCTATAGCAGTGAAGGAAATAACAGAATGATTGCGAAATGGGGTCGAGGTTTTAGTTTAAAGTTTAATGAACGCACTTTTCCTAGAGGTTTCTTGATTCGCTGGGGCAATGACCAGGATATTGTATCTTGTTATTGTGAGGCGTCAGCTAGCTCTACACTCAGTTTTTTTTTTTCCTGGAAGTTGTTTGCTAGTGTAACTTGTTTCGGACAGCCCCTTTCTTCGTATTTAATTATTACAAATGTGTGTCCTACACTGTAGAATTGAGTGTGAGAAAGAGTGGACTGAAAATTTGATTGATAAATAAAAAGATTGATCGATGGACTGCTGTGTGGACTAGTTGAATGAATCTTGCTTTTTTGATTGATGAATTGTGGAAGTTCTATCTGTACTTATCTGTGCTATTATGTCTACCCATATACCACTTTGTGGTTTGGTCTTGTTTTTCCAATAAATAATAAACCTTAACAATAACAGTGCCAGTGACAATAACGCTTTATTTGCAATCCCTTTACAAAGAAATATGTACAATAGAACATTATTATGTCAAGAGTAGTAAAGATCAAGAACCGAAAGACATGATTTACAGCGATTCAGAAAAAAACATCTGCCCTGCCTACCTGATCTCTTGCTTTCTTGAATGACTGATGCCGATAAACTTCGCAGCCTCTCTGTTTGCATGTCAAATCTGTATGTCTGTCTATCTGCATCCTTGCCTGGGGCACCTGATGTTCTTCTATCTGTCCACCGTTCATGCATTATTTTGTGATGTGTCCATATGTAAGGCCTCATGAGAAAACCCTTCGCATCTCGCAATGAGTAGTTTTGAGCTAGGGGCATGAAAAGTCGATTTTCGACTTCCTAGGCCAAATTGAGATTTCTGCGGAATCAGATAGTTCATTCATGTATCGTTCATTTCATGTAAATTTTATTAATGAAAATGAGCTTTAAATGTTGTGTTTTAGTGTTTTAATGAAGTACCCTTTGCTAAAAGATAATAAAAATAATGCGATTTATAAGTCTCATATCCAGGCTAATGCCCTCTCATGCGACTTCATACTATTATTGCCCCAGCAGGTCTGATCACTCTAGGACTTTCTTGACTTCTGGGGAGCATACAGTGCCGCTGCCATTTATAGGCGCTGATCACTAGCATTCTGACAATATCTTACACTGCCTATAGCCAGGTACCTATTTTACAGACAGGTGGACCGAGGGAAATGTGAATGAAATGCTTTCCCAAGGCACTTACAACATGACTGTCGCCGGGAATCGAACCCAGGACCTTTAGGTCTTGAGTCCAACGCCGTAACCATTAGGCCACCATTAAAAGTACTTTAATCTCAGTTCTCTCAAAATATATAATGGCTCCGGTAAGTTTACAAATTTGTCCATAACTTTAAAACTACTAAAGATAATGACTTCAAATAAAGTGTAAAATGTTTAAAAATAAATGGAAATTAATATTCTATCAATAACTCAATTTTCATATCTGAAAAGATGTGAAGGCTTTTTTCATGCACCAACACATTATGAAGACTATTTATCGTTGCAACTGGAAAGGCTTGTGGCTAAATTAAACATTAGCTTTCTATAAAACGTCAAAATGTTTTAGTGTTACTGCCCATTTCACATCTTGAGAAGGTTAATTGACTAGGTCATTGTTGATATAAATGCATAGCTTCATTTCCTTATATCAGGTTATCCGGATTATGCATAATTTTTCAAAGGAGCTTTCCGATTGCTGGTCAGTCAAGGAAATATTGATTTGGTACTTTATGCACTGTCTGTTTAGTTGGTAGTCGACCTGTAAGCTCACAATTATACATAAGCGAGACTCCCTGTTTTATTCAATTACTCATCCACGGAGCCGTTCATGTAATTCACCATGTGACTTCTGCCTGCTGACTTAATGTACACACATACCGTGCACAGTCTAGATCTACGTGACTGTGTCTATTTGTGCTCATTCGCACTCACACAGTTGTTTATACACATGCAGTGACTACAATGTCGTTCATTCATTCATTCATTCATTCATTCATTCATTCATTCATTCATTCATTCATTCACGTAGACATTTTTGTTCACTTATATATTCAGCCCTCTTAACGCCCGGCGAAGAAAATTAAAACTGGATTAGTAAATCACCGCAACGGATTTAAATCTTAGTATCAAATCGTGGATAACTTTGGTTAAGCTCTCAATCATAACTGGTCTCTGTGGAGCAAGAGTGGACCGTCCCACATTTGCCGTGTTTTGAGAAACTGGGGGAGGAATTTATGTTGCCATTGAGTTATAGAAACTTGTAAAAGAGACAACTTTATGTTAGAAGTCCCCACAGGTCAAATAGCACTTTAACCAATATTTCTAGCGAGTTTGAGTTAGTATCTATTTATAGAATCCTTTACCGCCAAAATCGCAACAATGTGGGATGGTCCACTCTTACGCTACCGCGATCAATTCTTCTGCAACAAATGGATTTTATTTAATCAAACACACATCAAAAGTTTGGTATTAATACTTGTTTGGGCTGCCAATATCGATATTCAGTCCTGCATAAACTTATCGGGATCCATGTCGCATCTCCAGTATAACCACACCTATACGGAAAAGGGACATAAAAAAACCTAATGTAACCACAAAAACAGGCAGGACAAGTTATCTAACATTTTGTCGTGATTTATCATATTCAGCATTTACCCTAACCTAAAGTTTCCCGTCTCTGGGTCCCAAATAATATCTTGTAATGGTCGCTGTGATCAGGAAATTGACATGAGGCAAATCCATATCAGGGGACACAACAATTTAAGTAAGTTAGCTAATGCTAAGAATATTAATATATTGTTTCCCTTGGCAAACTTTGAACCACATTAGTAATTCGCTTAGAGTAATGCAAGTTGGGATTGGTTTTTTGTTCTTCAAAACAATACTTCTCCTATAACAAATAGAGCGATAGAGAGGACATGATATTTCACTGAATGTTTAGCTTTAGAGCATGTTATAGGTCTTTAGCACCTATTGTTTTTCCTTCTTTTGGCCCTACTAACATTTTGTGTTATTCTACAAATGCCACTGTGATTTCGTGAAATTTCCTCTATGGAGTTAAAGTACAGTACTTTTTTTGCCCGATCTTTTAAGGGGAAGAAAAAGGTAGGTCAACGCCTAAAATTTTTCACAAATGTCTTTCGAAAAAGGTTACCTGATTTGGTCCTCAATTTTTCATTTGCCTGGTTTTGACCGCGTGTGATTACATCGGCCTACACACTTTATATTTTTAATCTAGAAGGCTCAAATTGTGCCTGAAACTTCATAATTGAATGCTTTATTTAGATTACAGTTCATTTTACATATTTCTACACCATGACACTGGCTGGCAGGGCCCCCAAAAAGGGGGATTTTATATACTAGTGGATTAATTGGATTGTACAGAATGAATGATTTGCCCCTCTAATAGATGCCAAAAACCTATACATTTTATTAGGGAAGGATAACTGGGGTTTCGGGCACCTAGTAGTAGTAATGGGCCAAATCACTATTTGTGTACAATCCTGTTAATCCGCTAATATATAAAATACCCCCCCCNCCCCCCCCCCCCCCCCCAAACCTTTTTTTTTTTGGCGATGCCAGCCAATGTCAGGGTGTAGATATGTAAAAAGATCTGTGATCTCTAGATACAAATAAAAATGAAATTTTAAGTTTCAGGAACAACTTATACCTTATAATTGTAAAAAATAAAAGTGTGAAATCGCTTTTATACTATTTACTCAATCGTTGCCTCACAAAGAATCAAACGTATCCATAATTACTGACCATTTGCCCATAAAATAAGTGTAGAAGAATGAGTTTACTCTCGCAACAAACAAAAATCCCATCGGATGACCCCAGTCACCCGATAGAGCCCAATATTTCAGGTCCTAGTCTGGCTACAAAAAGCACATTTTGAGTGGGTACAAGGCATATAATCATCATGTAGAGGACAGCGTGAAGATTGAACGGTTGTGGTTGCCAGTCCCTCCATGGTCATGTTGTAGGTATGAAGATGTCAAAAGCACCTGGCATAAAAATATGCAGTTTTAAAAAGTCCCTTTAAAATCAGAAAACTGACCATGGACAGGGAGGAAGGAGGGTTGGACTTTAATTTCAAAAGCTTAGATGGGTGCAAATACATGTGTAGACTCAGAATAGGTGAGGTTAGCCACAAGTATTAAATTTGTGGTTGTTGCTAGGTGGGTAAGGTTACCCTGTTTACTGAGTGAAAAGGCCTTAACTATTAGGTAGCCTGCTTCACTGCTTAAGTTCACAAAATCGAACTGGTTTAGGGGCATTTTTCTTTCTGTCAAAATTTGGAGGAAAAGCTAAACAACATTTTGGAAAGCATTTTGGCATGGGACCCATGGATATGTTAACGAGAGGTATAAAACCTTGTATAACCAACAGTGAAAAAAACATTGGCATCTTCATACCTGTAAGTGGCATGGGAAAGCATTTTATTCATACTCGTTTATCCATTCCCTCCTCTGTTAAATGAGGACCTGACTATACGGTAGTGACAGACCTTGTCAGAAAGATAGTGATCAGCGCCTAAGTGGCAGCGGCACTATATATTATATGCTCCTCACGGAGTTGATAACATCTTAGAATGATCTGGCCTGCTGGGGTAATGATAGGGTGAAGTCACACAAGCAGGCATTAGCCTCGAAACGAGACCGCACTGTAATCAGTTTCTCACTGCGGTTGTGCCCTTTTCCCACCCACTCCCCCTACCAAAATGCCTCTTGTACTATGCCGTGTGGGAATTTAGACCTTCGTACTGTGCAACTTTCTTTTTGTTTATTCATGTGTCCTTACATTCCTGAAGGTTGATGTATGCCTGGTTTATCCTTGTGGCTTAGTCGAAATAGTCAAATATCTGTTACTTTCTGTCAGAGAGGGAGAGAGAGAGAGAGAGAAAGAGAGAGAGAGAGAGAGAGAGAGAGAGAGAGTGAGAGAGAGTCCCCCACCCACCCTCTTAAAAAAAATACCCGTGCATCCTCCCTCTATCCCACTATCTTCAAATCACCCTAAAAACTCCATACTGTACCAAATCCACTGTTTTTGCTCTAAACAGTTGCATCGCAGCGAAGATACATGCCATATTATGAGCATAGCTGAAAAGCTGAAAGATAAACGAAATGCAAAGAAAACAGGAACATAAGCGTTTCCAGATTTGTGCATGTTTTCTGTTGATTTGGAGATCAATTATGATTTTCTATACTCTCGGCTAAACTATACCCGGCACTGAACAGGTTGCACTTAATAACAAGGCGCCATTGCTTGTAAGCCTCCTCATCTCATTACAATTATACGATTTGCCGAGCACAGACATAACGTATGCAACCAAGATACAAGATACAAGATACAAGATACAAGTTCCAAAAAAATTTTATTTGCTCAAGTTGTTAAAAACACATGAACATCCATTATAATGACAAAACAACTTACATTTACAATCAACATAAGGCACCAATATTGTCGTTTCATACATAAGCGAATGTGAAATATTACACAGAGGACATTACAATCCCTACTAGTAGATATATATGAAATTAATTAAATGTTTTTTCTTATGATAATAAATGTTCATTTACGGACTGCTTTCAGCAATTGTTCGTCTTTTGTTTTCATAAGCTGTAGAAATTTGGGCATTTTTGGATTTTTATATTTGATATTCAGTCCTCTCTGAGAGGCAAAAAGCGAGGGCTAAGAGCCGTGTAGCTTACAATGACACAGAAGACACTGTTACTATCAAAATTGTAATCAGATACAAAATATGGCTCGGAAATAGTGGAATGGTGGCTACCTCTGAAACGTAGAAGTGAGGGAATGGGGAAGTAAGGTTAAAGAAAAAACAAATAATTTCCTGTGCCGGCTGAAAACGTTTTGTTTAAACAGTATATTTTCGGTTTACTTCCTGATTAATATCATTCACACTATATCAATATTATCTGTGCATGAATGTGTGTGCATGAGTAAGTGTGCATGAATGTGTGTTTGGTAATTCAGATTTCGTCATATTCTGTAGTTTTCTTTCATATAAAGACCTCGGAGCCCATTTTGGAGATAAGCGCTATATAAATGTAATCTATTATCATAAAAATATAACAAGAAGCCAAAGTTACCAAGCTGCTGCACAATGTGTATTGGGAAATGCCAACTTGTTATTCAGCCACAGAATCAAGACAGTCATTAGGTGCAATCAATTTCGTTTACTAACAACTCTCCACGGAAACTCAGTAAAGTTGCATTTAGGTGGGAGATGCTATTATGCGGTACTGTGTATGATACTGTTGACTACCGACTTATCTGGACCTCAAATTTTTGGGGAAGGTAATATTAGGCGGATTGCCGTCAAATGGAAGTAATTGCATTTCGCAATAATGTCTATGTCAGGGCGACCCGGTAGTACCATACAGGATGACAGATGGCATTCAAAATGAACGTTTGTGACGCATGTGGAAAAAAAATTGGATTTTTCAGATGACTCAGAATTCAGTGCATAATCACAAAAATACACTCAAAATCACCACGTTCATAAATAAAAAGCCGCAGAGCGATATTCGTCCTCAGACTGCGAAGTAATCTGCTGGAAAGTCAAACGCCATCAGCTGGAAAGTCTAAAACCATCAGCATGGAGACACTGAAAAGTTGCGCGACGATTCTGTCACTGATAGCCATTCTTGGTAGGACTCACACTACAGTCTGCTTGCTTGGGTCTGAGTGGGTGAATGTCTTCTTAACCGTACAGACACGTAAACAGTACGATTACATGCGTTTAAAAAAAATATCTTCAGACGCATTTTTCTTAATTTAAGGATCCAACGCACTTGCAATAATTATTTTCTAATTCTAAGTAAAACCCCTTGTTTTTTAACGATCATTTACTGCTCGTTGCACCCCATCCTACCATGTGAATCTCAATGAAGTACTTTGAGCAGATTAACTCTTTTTATTAATTCATTGCTAACAAAATGTGTATGTAAACCCTACGTTAAGATAATATAAATGTTTTAAACATGTTCCATTTCCTTAAGTGAATAATGCATAATTTGGAGGATTGAATTAGAAGCCGTTTCATGTAAATGTTAGCATTATCACTAATGCATCATCTCTTGAAAATGAATATGTTAGATCTGATTAACAATGAAAATCTTATCAAACGATTTACATTCATGAAGTAACAAGAATTTTGTATGGAAATTTAGTTACATTCGATTAATAACATTTAAGCTGAAGTACGTTCTGTCTCTCGGAGAAATGGCAACCAACGACCTGTTTCTTTCTTTTTTTAGTTTTACAAAAATTCAGAGAATGTGACTATACTGTTAGTGTTTTTGTATACTTAACAACCATTATATTGAAATTCTAGCATTTTCCGAGGTTTTTGGAGAGATTGCCACTTTCAAAAAAACAAAGAGCTGAGCGAGCCTAGTTGAAAAACACAATATCTTGCTCTGACAGCAGCAAACATCATTAGGTACTTACATTGTACTAGTAAAATGATTCAATGTGTTTTGAAATGCTAACATTTATCGATGTTTCTGAAGAGATTTCACTTTCCGAAAAAAAAAGAAAGGGGCGAGCGAATCTAGTTGAAACTCACACATTGCTACGGCAGCAGCAAGCATCATTAGGTACACCCACTGTACTAGTAAAATGGTTTACTCTGTTTTGAAATGCTGACATTTATAAAGGTTTCTGGAGAGATTTTCACTTTCAAAAAGAGAGCAAAATAGCGGCGCGAGCCCAGCAGAGATTGTAACTACAGCAGCAAGCATCACCATAATAAGTACTTATGCGTGACAGGTACTGAAGACTAGGTTGCAGGAGCCACACTGTAAAAGCGTCTTTGAGCCATTTAATAAAAATTTCTTCTCGAACCACAGGAACGTTCCGAGATGGCCAAGACTAGTCTGCAGGTCTGGTGCCACTACTGTGCTCAAATTATATACTGTTTACGGTGGCGATCCTTCGATTAGATTTTTAACAATTTTAAATTACATGAAAAGAGGTTAAAAAGTTGGTCTTCTTTTGCAGATCACAGGTCCGCACAAATGAAATCGGCTGAAGCCATTGGGAAACACTGCAAGAATTATTTTTTTACAAAATCAAAACTCAATTTCACCACTTTTGCGGTGTGGTTTCATGTTATATGATTATTTGTACACATGATTATATGATATTATATGATTATTATGATTATGATTATATGATTATTTCTATACTCTGCTACTATCGACTTGGATAGTCCAATTCTTTTTTTTTACCAATTAGGCTCCTGCAACCACTAGTGTGCCGAGCTGACCGTCACTCACAGACACTCAATGTCAGCATGGCACCTGAAGAACGAAAGATCTTGCCCAGATTGTCTGTAAGCCCTTGAACCATCATTGCTGCGGCCTAAGATCAGCAGGGCAATGTTCCTGTTGCAAGAATCTCATACTTTCTTTATCCTTGTGGTGCTATTTTCATTACCCTTGTGGTGCTGTAATAGAATTAATTCCACAGTCTTCTCAGGTCGGTTGAGCACAGCAATAGACATTAAGCATCTCCACTGGGTGCGACAGACGAATAAGGCAGCCCGGTGTCAGCTGATCGGTCAGCAGTCAATACGTGCTTCGGTCACTATCTGTAACATTGGCCATGCAGTCAGCGGGAGAATGGACCGAAGGCGCCTAACGCTGCATGCGAGAGTGAAGTCACTGTCTGTCTCCCTAGTTGTGCTAAATGATGCTCGTGTTTGTTCAATCACTTTTTTTTGCTCTAGCGACACTTAATTTGATAGTTACTCCCATGTCAAGCGTCAAAAATAAATCTTAGGCCTAGCTCTCTCCTTTCTTTTCAAATTCGTATTATATATTGCTGTTACAAATACTGATATCTTTTATAATGCTCTTCTTTTCAGGTACTATCTCTGTAAAAGCGACCCCGCTGCATGNGGGGGGGGGGGGGGGGGGGGGTCAGCGCAAGAGGAAGAGGAAATGCTTACAGAAAGAAAGAAAAAGCTGGATGGAAAGGGGAAATCTTTGCCGTAGATTCAACTCATTTAGATGTAAAAGTGTGGCTAAAATTCTAATCCTTTTGTGACTCCAGCGATGCGGATCGAATGACGCTACCATCGTAATCACTTTTACGGTCACAACCAACTGAACCCAGTTCACGGAATCTGAATTCATGTCTGTCCATATGTTCCGCTGGATGAATTAGATCATTACGTCGGAGAAACATGTCTTGGTTCATTTGCGACGCAAATTAGCTTTATCGATTCTCGATCAAGAATTTTGTTTATTCACCCTCTCATTAATACTCACTGACAGCTCGACTAAAATACTGCCTCTCTTGTAAAAAACACTGTTAAGATACACAGTTAAAAGTAACATGTTATCACTGCCAGCCGAAATGCATGTGCTTGTCCATTTGCTTCCATTCTGACTCGGCTACAAGGATGTCTGTACAGGAAGATTCTGCGTTAGGAAGACCTCAGTGGGCACCGACAGTCTTCACGTCGAGCGCTACTCATTATATTAATTATGGCTTTCTTTGTGTTCTAGTTTACGACGGTGCTGAGACCATGACTGATTGCAAGCATACTTTTCTCAAGCAGATGCTCACGAAAGGAACATACACGTGTCTTTATGTTCCGGCCTATGCTGAATGTACCATACGCGTTCAGAACATACTCGGTCAGCTAAACACACCAGCGGTCATCCAGGTGAGTTCAGTGGGTTCACGTCAGCATTAGACAAATACTGCAATTGATAATAATAATAATAATAATAATAATAATAATTTATAAGTCTCACATCAAGCAAGGCTTATGCCTGCTCATGTGATTTCCCACTATTATAACCCCAGCAGGCCTGATTACTCTAGAACTTTCTCAACTCCCTGGGGAGCATACAGTGCCGCTGCCATTTACAGGCGCTGATCACTAGCTTCTGACAATATTTCCTGCTTTTATACAACTGATACGAACCAATACTGATATTCACAAGGCTCAAGAGTAGTTATTTACATACAACTGAACCAAAAAAAGACAACACACTTCTATTTATCACATTGAGAACACACTTTGCTATCTCACTTATAACAATATTATGAACATATTATATAGCACATCAAAGATAAATATACTTCATGATGTACATTAAGTAAATAAGTGTAACATCGCTGGTCTCCAAAGCTGCCTAGACCGGTGCATTGTCACTATTAGACGTACATTCTTATCAGTCCAATAGGCATAAAATCACAAAGGATTACAGGTGATATTTATAAGGATCACGATTATTTGTTGTTGAAAATGAAAACTAAGACAACATTCTTGTATTTAGCACTTAAACATGTTATACGCGATGCCATACTTTGTTTTTTTTTTAAACTCATTTATGATACTGCATGTGCCTACAAAACAGCAGACATAGTAACACTACTTCATGTGTACGGTATATAGTAAGATGTATACAACTTTATTGTCGCTAGTCGCCTCACGGCAGCGCCTTACTTCTTCGGCTCTTGTGCCAGGCCGGGGATGGTTCACATCTGATTATAGTGAGGAGCTAAGTGTCAATCGCTTGGACTTTACAACATAATCGCTCGAACTGAGAGCCAACCCCACAAACCTCAGACCACATTTTCTATATAATCGAACTTGGGTTTTTGTTTATTTGGTTCCTGCAATTTGACAAAATAGGAAGCCACACCCCCTCCCAATTTCTAATAAACCTCTAGTAGGTGCGCACCCTTCCTCACTGTGACTGGCGCGCACCAACTAAACGCTGTATACTTTGCTAATGACTGCCCGTAGAATAAAAAGGAAGGCGAGTGGCTTCCTTGTGCCACACTGTAAGGACCCAACGAACGGAGCCCTGTGGCCGTATGCATAATCCATACGTTAATTAACGTTTTGGGTTAACTACAAAGAACACTATTAGTGTTAACTAACGTAACGATTATGCATACGGCCATTGGTGTAGCGATTTCAGGGATGATCGTTCAGAAAACCACTTGGGTATCACCTGACTAAAATAAGTAATGCAATCCCGACATCTTTTCTTACGCAAAACATAAGGAAAAAAAATCAGTGTTTGAGACAGGCATCAGCTGGTTGATCTGAAAGCTCACAAGGGCCAGGCTTGAGCTAGTTGACCCAGAAAGTCAGTGAAGATCAAGTTCTGTTCACTAAAGATAAAAAGAAGCAACAAAACCTAAGATGGAAATTAGTTTAGCCCTTTGAAAATTGAGTAGTTTTCAGAATAAAATAGTTCCCCATGGTTTAGAAATCGGCATTCCGTTCTGGTTTTCGGGGTAGATTTGAACTGAACTGAAATTTAAAATGAAAATAAAACTTCAGATCAATCACCTAAAATGATGGCAGTTGAGATCTGGATAATTTCTTCCAAAATAGCTACTAAGCTCAGATCACAGACTATACTAGGATTCTTCTTAGGTGTATTTGGGTTAGTGATAGAGGCAGGCAAAAAAACCCAACAAAAACAGCACCCTGGGGAGAGTCCTTAGACAATATCTAGGGTCCCCTTCTCTTTCGTGACCACACTCCTAACTAACCCTAAGCCTTACCTTAATACAAACCAAAGTAGAGCTTGGGAGAGTCCAAGGATGTTGCCAAGTGAACTCAAAGCACTTGTAAATCGAGGTAACATGTTCCATGTTTCAGGAGTACAAACAGAGACTTGTGGCTGATCTTTACTTGGTCGGCCTATATTGTGATGTGGACGTGGCCGCTATCGTGGTTCACATGAATGCAGAAAAATCAGGTTTGAACTGCATTTCCAGTTCTTTGGCTAAATCTGTCACAAAAAAATGCACTCAGTATGACAATATCCAAAGACGATAAGACATGAAAAGAAGAACTAAATTGGATAACGAAGACAGATGCCACTATCACACATCATCATCACCATCATTATCATCATCATCATCAAAAACAACAACAACAAGAATAATAACAACAACAACAACATCATCATCAACAACAACAACAACAACAACAGCAGCAACAACAACAACAACAACAGCAGCAACAACAACAACAACAACAAAGATATTAACGATAACAACTACAATATCGGAAAGGTTTACAATAATTGTCATGATGGTCATGATTTCAACTACTAAACTCACTAATTAACTTATAATATGGATGATTGCTTAATAAACGCAAACGAAACTGACATATATGGTTTGAATTCGTTTACGACTCATTGCAGATAAATAATGAATTATTGTTTCATTTGTTGAAAGTGCCATTAAACGTACACTCAATTCATATTTCATTTAACATTCTACGTACACAAACATTTTTTGTTTGTGGTAATTAAAAATTAAACATTTCCACACGTTCCTTTCATCGCATCAATGCATGGATGACGACCTGTCAACTATAGTGAACTGGAGCTACAACTTCATATTGTTGTTTCTCCACTAGAAGTAGGCAATGTAGTTTATCTAGAGTAGCCGCCAATCTAATGAAAAAATGAAGCTGGCATCTGTTGAACAACATGAGGGATTTGGCATCCTATATAGCAACGACGTATCTGCAAATGGACTTTTATTAGTTTCACGCCATAGCTGTCTTGGTATTTCCAAGAACATTACTTTAGGCTGGAAACATGGGCCAGTTGGCCAAGTCAGTGTGCATTCTAGTTTCCATTTTGTGTACATTTGCTTGGTTTTTTACCCCCCACCCCTCAAACCACCCAACCATTTCCGCCTTTGTTTTGTTTGGTGTTACGTCATGACCCACATAATTATTGTGACACTTGATTTTCATGGCTATTTCCCATGTGACCCAAACCAGGAAGTCGTACACAGAGTCTACTGAAGCCAACAAATTTAATGGTATAACAGTGAGATAACGAAAAGTCATAAAACACATCCGCCAATGTACAGGGTTCATTTTATTTTTATGCAAACATATGCAGGAATATCGTCAATTAATCTTCCTTTCTCTTGTGCAAAAATATTGCACGAATGTTGAATTCATTTTCCAAGAGAGGCATCTCCATTGTAAACTTTTTTTTCCTGATTGTTATAAAGCCTGATAGCTTATGCTTTCTTTCTTAGATGCCTCCAATGGAATAGTGCCTCTCATATCATCGACCACAGAAGCCACCTTATCGATCACCACTGATGCAATGTCAAGTAAGTAGTTTTGAAATCTTCTTTTAATTCTTATTATGGCTCCAAATCTAAACTAAAAAAAAAAGCTCAGATTACGACATCGAAAACATCGCGAAGAGGCCAGCGGGTAGAGTGAACAATTAACGCAAAACACCTTGATATTTGTAGCTGTGCCTTTTGAATATACGAATGACTGAGTCACGTTTTTGACGTAAAAATTCAAATAAAGCAGCAATAAATTTATAACGATTTCTCCCTATTACGCGCTCAAAACAGTCGTTTGTGGCAAAACATAGCAGCCGTAGCATCTGACTTGCGATGTTAGACGCACAACTTTTGACCAATCCATTAAACAAAGCCAAAAATCTTAAAACCCAAAACTAGAATCCACGCGAACAAAAGTTGCAAACAGAGAAGTAACGCAAGGGATCCCTGTTCAAATAACATATTTATACAAAATTTAATTATATCTTTACTAACCTTTATACAGAATTATATTCGCCTCTTGTTGCTAATCCCTTTGTTCATTTCTGTTTGTTGAACAGGATGATGCGCAGACGATTAACTGAACTGAACTGAACTTTTTTTCCAGATTGCACTACTGTATATACAATAATGTGGAAAGTAAACGAAACGGCAATGCAAAATTGTTTAGGAGAGGGAAAGGAGAAAAGAAAACGGCTCAAAATGCCTTCATGATTTTTCTAATAACGCGATTAAAGAATCCATTCACATACACGTGTAGAAACCCAGCTACAAAATTATCACTTGTTACATTTGAAGACAGGTGTTTCAAACTTCATTTTCGCTGTTAGGAGAGGAAGAGAACAAAATAGAGAGAGGAAGAGAGAGAGAGAGAGAGAGAGAGAGAGAGAGAGAGAGNAGAGAGAGAGAGAGAGAGAGAGAGAGAGAGAGGGAGAGAGAGAGGGAGAGAGAGAGCGAGGGAAGGAGAAAGAATTTCTCGTTAGTCATAAGTGCACAATCAATATTCAAACTCATTAGGAAATTTTAGTACATTTCAGAAACTTGTTAAGGATAAATGAATGAAGATTATGACATTCTGATTGACCGTCTTGCTATTTTGTGTACAGTACAAACAATAGGTTATGTTAAATGGACTCAACTTGATAAAAGAGCTTTTAAGACTCCTACCTATTCCTGAACCGCACCTTATCTTCGGTAATGACCACAGCTATTTCTTGACTCCCCTAAATGATTTATATATCACCACTGAAATATACAGTTAGTGTTCTTTGTCCACTTTAAAAATATCCTGGGACTTTTCTAAGATTATGCATCGGGGTTAGGGTCATGAGCGAGCTTAAGGAAGAAAGAGAGTATCTAGAAAGCTTTTTGTTTTCTTACCTACGGATCTGTTACAAACAGTTATGGCAGAGGCAGACGTGAACAAGTGGCATTTCCTGGTGTTACGTTCATTCTTCTTTACAAATTAAATGTGAAATTCACATCAGATTCTACCTTGTAACACAAGAAATACCATAATATACCTACTTCTGCCTTACCTATCTGTAAGAGATTCGAACTATACTCCCTCTAGTTTAATGTTGATATAAGGTCTTACCACTGGATATATCCTAGGATTTCCTCAAGTGGACATGACCCATTCATACCCTGAGGAAATGAGGTATATTATCTTCCTGGGAGTTGTGCAGTTTTGAAGTATATAAAAGACTAAAGATAGGGCTTTATGGAATGATTAAGTAGACAACTGAGAACACGCGCATTAATTATGGAATCTCTTACCATCGTAAAAATTACATTTACTCTGCACGTTGAACGCTGCCAAGGGTGCATTCAGCACCGGTGTGCTAATGTCATTCTTAAGATAGCAAGATATCTCGTCTTTAGTTAATGCACAAGCTCTCAAATAATAGTAGGAAATGTCGCACTCTGTTTCGAGAAACCCATCTAGTGTTCAATCTGGAAAGTGTGTGAGTATGCAAGTAAAAATTCCACAGCAAATACAGGACTTGAGACTTTACAAGAATTACAGCAGTTAGACCTTACATCAATTCATTGGGTTTTTAATTTTAAACATAGTAGCGTAAAGTCACTTTTTTTTAAAATTGTTGACATACTGACATACAGATGTGATGTCTCCTTAAAACGTTATGTTCTCCCTTTGTATTTTGTTATATACCAACCATTTTCACAACAAGAACTTAAAGAGTATTGTCTATTATAGTGTCTAATATATATGCATTTTTTGGGTAAGGGCAAATATTTTAAATTTGAGATAATTTTACCCGGACTCTTAGTTGGTGTTCTCAAACGACNCCTCCCCACCCCTCCCTTTTTTTTGCTCTCCACCTCCTCCCCCTTCCCCAAAATGAAAAAAAACCCAAAAAAACTCGTCTAATACTTGAAGAAAATTCTTTTAATTCTAGGTTACGACCATGCTACGACTCTTGCTGACTGCCAGCAAGGACTGATGGAGCAGCTGACAGCGGGAGGAGTTAAGAACTCTTGTGATGTCTATCCGCCCTACACCAAATGTTTCATACATGTCACTGGAATTTTGAGTATGCTGAACACCTCACCAGGTGCCATCCAGGTTGGTGCACGTTATGTCCAGTTGAGATTCCAACACCACTAAACGATTACTATTTAATACTCTATACAATAATAATAATGCAGACAACTCAGGAATGGCTTGCTATCGCTACTGCGAAGTAATATAGTGACGGTGCGCGGTGCACCTTTTTCCTGAGGCTAAAATGAGTTTCCCTTAGAGTCTTTTGTAGACAGAGACGGGTGACCATGGCCAGTCTTTCCTTATGGTAAACCTGTCAACACGATCTTCCTGTCTCCGCCTTGCATGGTGAGGTTCAGCCCTTCTAGCCCTTAAGACGCACCGCCACTGCCACTGGCAAGACTCTAGAAAGAATTGACATAATGATACAATACTTACTGAAAATAAACGAAATTTAATGTAATGTTTAGGAGAATAGTGCATAACAAATTTATTGCTGGTTGCTGTATAGCCTTTTGGTTATTTTTTTTACAAATTTATATGTGTATATGTAATAATGTTTTACTGATTTTACTGTAAACCGTCTGACAAGAGAAACGGACCAACAAACTTCAGGTTTGACACTGTTTCGATTTATCTCTGAACTGGAACCGCACAACATTATGTCCCCACCCCCCCCCTCTCTCTCTCTCTCTCTCTCTTTCTCTCTCTCTACTGTCTGCATCCCTGCCAGTCTGCCTGCCTGCCTTCCTACCTGCCTGCCTCCCTACCTGCCTGCCTCTCTGCCTGCTTGCTTGCCTACCTAATTACAGAGACAAATATCAAGATAAGCGGTTTTCGTTTTAATTCACGACAATATCAAGATTGGCTTTTTTTTTGGTGTTTTTTGAATTTTCACGAATGGGGAAAAGGAAGGGGACAACCAAACTCATGTTACGTCTACATACATTTATTCTATTCATCTTCTACAAACACGTTTTGTGATCAGACCTATCTGAAATGTGGTCTCATCACCCGAACTTGATAAACCTTGTCTGATCAGTAGGTGACATGCGTTCGCAGCGAGCCACAATAATTAAAAAAAACAAAACAGGAACGCAGCTGTGAGAGTTTCCCTACACTTTGTTTACGACACATATCAATTTCTAAAAAAAAATTCTAAATTACCTGGACTAAGTTAGACTAACAAAATCTGAAAAAGACCACCTCTGGGATGAAAGAAAGTTATATTATACAAGAATTCTGGGGAAAAACAGATGCGAAATGGCTCTTCAAAAACCGAGTGAGTTTTGTTTCTTTTTTAAAAATTAACAATAATATACAGTATATCAAGATAAGTGCTTTTTTTTCAGAAATATCAAGACAAACGTTGTTAGCTTTCACAGTTGCTGACGGGGACATTGAAATAATTTGTTAAAAAATGATTCAGTGTTCTTTACACTTTGCTGTTCCAGCTCTTCACATGGGGAATGCAGCTGGGTTTCAGCATGGCAGGCGAAAACTGTGAAGTCGATGTGGCAGCAATCGTGGCTGAATTGAACGTCAATAACTAGATGGAAACTGCACCAACCAACGGGAAAAAACTGTACTCGTGGCCTGGAAGAGGGAATTCTTATCGGCTTCGTGACAACTGACACCAGGGCTTCCATTTTTAGGACATTTCATTTTTTAAAGAGAAGATTTGTTGTATGAATTTTTAAAAAAACCAGGATTTTGTCTTTCCAAAAAAAGAATTTTAGCCTGGTAATTTCCCTTTCATTACAAATGAATTTTATTTCCTTGTTATTTTTCTTGCACTACTGATTCTACGGAGGTAAATATTGTACGCTGCAATGAAGTCTTTGCACATCAGCCATGAAGAAGTTTGGGATAGAATTTCGGTAGATTTTGAGGTAATCTAACTGGCTGGAGGTGTGAGTAAAATGGCTGTGGTAAAATGGGCGACATGGAGATAGGAGAGCAGTTTTGATTGACGGACAAGAATTTGTTGTCATGGAAATAGTTTCCTTTTTTTTTTCACGACAAAGAGGATGAAAATATGGAAATTTGTATCCTTATAAGTGGAGGCCTTGAAATACACCTTTTGTATCCATGTTTTATTTATTAGCAGCTACGACCTTAGACATTTGAGAGCGTCTGCATTAAGCTCGAGTAACGATTCCATCCAAAAATATAAATTCAGTTCAAACTTCGTTCATAGGCATTCCTGGCCCATTTTGACAACATATTACAAGACGATTATTCTTAATCGAGAGCGGCACGTTTTACAGATTCCCTTCCCGTTTAGTCAGTCCATGAAGACGATCAATTAACTTAGCGCTAGTGCTATGGCTTATTACTGTGAGCACTAGCCACAATGACCTTGAGAGGAACGTTTAGGCTTCATAGACGGAGTTTTGTTTTATTAACATTATCTATTCAACCTCACTTCTCAAACTGTCAGATTTATATGGTATATGTTATAATAATGTATATACACTAACACTAACTGTTATATGTATATACAGTAATACCTTAACATGTTTTCTTTAACCTCTATCACAGAATAATTAGTCTACACAGAAGCACCAATCTCAATCTCATCAAAACATACTCTCTTTTCTATTCATGTCACCCGCTCCAGCAAAATGGCGGACGTGTTTGTAGACTACGCGTTGGTCGTTGCGTTTTGTGAGTATTGGTCTGTGGATGATGATGGCGTCTGGCGACTTCCGGAAAATAACTGTTAGTGCCTGTGTAGGTTTTTTTCATTCTCTGCCTCATACCTTTGTACCTAACTATTGGGATATATTGTGATACCTGAGTTTCTGCATTATGTTGTTTTGTTTTCATCTCCAGGTGTCCCAAAATACCTAACCATCTTTTCCAAATCATCCCTTACAGCACCACTACAGCAGTTCAATCCGTTCCCTTTCCTTCATTTCTTCATTAAATCCAAAATCTTAAGAAAGCGTTCAGACGTCTGGGCAGCAAGTGATGTGAGATCTCTAAACTTTTCTGCATCATTTTACTGGAATAAACTATTGGACTAATGATCAGACATAAGAAACAAAAGACTGTCAAGGATTCTGTTGAGTTAACGTCTGAGGTTAGATAAGAAGAAGTACTTGTTAAGTTATTATGTAATGTAACGTCCGCTAGCTGCTGCAATTCTCCATGTTGCGATAGATTAATCAGCTTTTCCCAGGTTGTGCCGCATGAAGAGTTTGATGATGCTGTCAAGCACATGGTAACAATCAATAAAGGCTGAATAGTGAGAATACTGCAGATAAAAGAATTGTTACAGTTTTATTTTTTTTCTATGTGCGAGCAAGATTGTGTTAACTATCTTGTTAACTGTGGAGCAGAGTGGCCTAGAGGTTAAGGCGTTGTACTCAAGCTCTAAAGGTCGTGGGTTCGATTCCCGACCACGGGTCATGTTGTAAGTGCCTTGGGAAAGCATTTCATTCACATTTTCTTCAATTCATCCGTCTGTAAAATTGGTACCTGGCTATAGACAGTGAAGGATATTGTCAGAATGCTAGTGATCAGCGTCTGAAATGGCAGCGGGACTGTGAGCTCCTCTAAGAGCTGAAAAAGTCTCAGAGTGATCAGGCCTGCTGAGGTAATAATAGTATAAAGTTGCGTGAGCGGACATTAGCCTGAATACGAGACTAATAAGCCGCATTATTATTATTATTAACTAGACGTCGTGTGAAGTGAATGCACATTGTCTAAAATACGTGCCCAATCTTTTCATATCACATTATACAGTGAAATTGTGAAAGTTGGCCCTTCGTCTAATAACAATTTTGAACTTGACATTTCAGATGTACAGACCTCAGACACAGCTCCATAGCAAACTCGTTACATGCCTGGGTCTCACACAAAGACTAGGGAAAGGTGGGGTGGAAGGGGGGGGGGGTCTACATCTTTGCAATCAGAGTGTTTGGTGAAGATAAAGAATGATTACCCTTAGAGCAGCGTGTCTACTGTTATTCATTGTATACTCTCAAAATGTCAACTGAAAAATAAGACAAACTATCATTATACATGTACTCGTATCTCACTCGCGATCCCATCTTCATTGTAATAGTAATTTGGAATTTAAGCGTCGTTTCAGGTTAATATCCACTCATGCGGCTTTACACTATTAATACCCCAACATGTCTGATCATGCTAGGACTTCCTCAACTTCCTGGGGAGCACATAGTGCCGCTATCATTTACAGGACCTGATCACCAGCATTCTAGCAATATCTTCCACAGCCAGTACCCAGGTTGTTCAAACAGGTGGAGTAAGGACAATATGAATAAAATGCTTTCCGAAGGCACTTACAGCGTGACCGTGGTCGGGAGTCGAATCCACGACCTTTTGTTCTCAAATCTAGCACCCTAATCATCTGACCGCTGGTCTCCTATATCTACTCCGTGGCCTGCATCAGTTCGTTTGAAAGTAGGCCTCGTGGTTAAGGGGACAAACTACTCATTCTTTACAGAAAATAGGGCATGGCTATGGTGTGCACTATCCTTTTCTAATTAAAAATTCAATGTATTCTGCATGCACAGTTGCACACTGAAGTGCGTATAAAATGCATTTTCTTTTTAGTGTAGATGAGAAAACTGTCTAAAAATATAGGTGTTACTTCACTAATCTGCTATTCCTCTGCACTCCACTCCACTCCATTTCACCCCACTCCACTCCACCCCACTCAACTCCACTCCACTCCACTCCACTCCACTCCATTCCACTCCACTCCACTCCATTCCATTCCACTCCACTCCATTCCACTCCACTTCACTCCACTCCACTCCATTCCACTCCACTCCACTCCACTCCTCCATTCCTCCACTCCACTCCTCCATTCCATTCCACCCCACTCCACTCCACTCCATTCCACTCCACTCCACTCCACTCTGCTCCACTTCACTCCACTCCATTCCATTCCACTCCACTCCACTCCACCCCACTCCACACCACCCCACTCCATTCCACTCCACTCCACTCCATTCCACTCCACACCACCCCACTCCATTCCACTCCACTCCACTCCACTCCATTCCACTCCACTCAATTCCACTCCACTCCATTCCACTCCATTCCACACCACTCCACCCCACTCCACTCCACACCACTCCATTCCACTCCATTCCATTCCACTCCACCCCACTCCATTCCACTCCACTCCACCCCACTCCACTCCACTCCATTCCACTCCACTCCATTCCATTCCACTCCACTCCACTCCACCCCACTCCACTCCACTCCACTCCACTCCACTCCATTTCAGTCCACTCCAATTAGTCAGTCAGTCAGTCAGTCAGTCAGTCAGTAATGAATACTGAATGAATTCATTCAGTCAGCCAGCCAGCCAGCCAGCCAGCCAGTCAGCCAGCCCGTCAGATGAATACCATTTCACCAGTTTTTCCCCACTGCCAGCCTTCTGTTCCATCTCCCATAACGAAAACACTCAACCCTCGTCAAATCAAACTTTAGAGTTTTATTCCTGTGTAACCAAACGTATCTTGATCTTCGTAAAAGACAAAGGTGATTGCGACATCCAACCGGTGCCCCAGCCGAAAATAGCATTCCGCCATCGCCCATTGAGATTGACCTGTCCACAAGCACTGTACCACCAGCCTCCTCTCTCCAGGATGGCACAGTTACACAGAAGACATGTGTCACGGTCGTGATCCTTGGTGCTGAACATCATACCACTCTCTTGCTCCAGGCCACTGCCATCAGCAGAGCTCGTGTTGGTGTTGTAGTCCTCGTGCTTCACGCTGAGACTGTTAGATTTGGTTGAAACGACGTGTTCAGTATCTTGATAAAGCAAGACATCTCGATATAAAGTATGCATTGGTGCATGGAAAACATAATACTTAGTGTTGAGTTGTACTTAATATGGAGGTCCTCTTGAATCATGAAGATTAGAATAATAATGAATTCCGTGCCTGTGCTCAGTATCATAATAAAACAAAACGTGGATATTAAATGTGCCTTAATGCATGGAAAACTGTATACTTCTTAGAGGTATACTTAATATCGAGGTCCAACTGAATAATGAAATATAGAATATGAGTTCTTGCATGTGAAAGTCCCACTTTATAACAAGGTACACTTAATAAATGAATACTAAAGATCCACGTTCTACTGTGCAGTCGACTCACTTTAATCGCAAGTCCTCAAGAACATGGGGAAAATGGCAATTAAAAGGAGTTGCGATTATTCAGTTATTTTAGTACAAATACAAATACAGCGTTTTGTTATGTTCAAAATCATTCGATTACGTGGAAGTTCCGATTATCGGATTTCTGTTAAGCGGAATCGATGTTAGTGGACATATT
>JAWQUT010000009.1:2178934-2189389 GCA_033807755.1 Ellobium chinense | reverse complement strand
GATAGATAGATAGATAGATAGATAGATAGATAGATAGATAGATAGATAGATAGATAGATAGATAGATAGATAGATAGATAGATAGATAGATAGATAGACAGACAGGCAGATAGACAGACAGACAGACAGATAGACAGACAGACAGACAGACAGACGGACAGACGGGCAGACGGACGGATGGATGGATGGATGGATGGATGGATGGATGGATGGATGGATGGATGGATAGATGGATGGATGGATGGATTAGCCAGAAACACACAGAGATAATCAAATGTTGAAATATCTATTTTAAGACTTAGATCTACATTCACCTTGCAGGGAAATGTCTTGTAATGGCAAACAATAAATGTATTTAATTTATTAAAAAAAATAATGATTCAAAATTCATAATGCTACATACAAATAATATCATACAAATAGTGGAAATGAAATAAATGAGAAAGTTATTGTTTCTCACCTCTACACATAACACTAGTCCCCGTAGCAGTAAATCAAACCCGACACTTATTTACATCTGAGTGGAGATAAGATCGAAAGTCATGGGTTTTACCCACACGCATAACATAAATCTTCTGACCCAAGACCTGAACCCACAAACCTCAGACTGCAAAGCAGATGATCCCTGGGTGGAACGGATAAAAGAAAACACGGACTGATCAAACACCGAGAAGAGAAACAGGTGGAGAAAATATAAAATGAAAGTGTTGTCTTACCAGATAACAGCAGTCATCACCTGAACCATAGAGAGAAATAGAAGGGTGAAAATGGCTGGACTTATAGTTAGATTATCCCAGTCAGTCACTAGGTTAGCAAATTAATCGCAGGTCAGTTGATCAGTCACTCGGTCAGTAGATCAGTGATTCAGTCGGTGGCTTGTTTAGTTTTGTTAAGATCTATCGATCAGTTAATCAGTCATTCAGTCGGTAATAGTGGAAGGTCTCATTAATTGCTATTGATACTTTCGATATGTTTGTCCAAAATAGCTATATACTTAAAACAAGTTTAAATGAACTGATGTTCACGCACTGCGTTCAAATAATCTCAGTTCTGCCCCATCCTAATCCTTGACAAAACTTCGTTGCGAAGCCTCAGAATTAGGGGTATGACTCGAAGACTCTTTGAATAAGTATCGCGCTTTTTAAAAAAAAATCTTTAGTTCTTTCTCTCCTCACAGCAGAATAAAGGACCCTCATTGTTTTCTAGGATCTTAGAGCATGGGTCCTTTGCCGCTGCCAAATTTTACTTTTGTCAAAGGCCGCCCTGAACCTAAACCAATATGCAATAAAAGATGAGGGGGCGGGGGGTCCCTTTCTCGTGTACGGAGCCCCGCAGACGCTAAATCCGCCCCTGGGTACCATGAAAATATTTTCATTTTGGAAACGAATTTCTGGCTAGTTATTCCCACATGACTCTATTGGTGATGTTGATGGCATTACCTCGTCCGCAGATTCCACTAGACGCAGCTTGATAGCCATCAGGACAGGAGTCTGTGTAACAACTCTCGATTTGCGACTCACCTTCAGCGCATACTGAAAGATGAAATAATAAATATAAGGCAGCTTGTGAAAGTGTTGTTTTGGGAAAGTAAATGGATTAGGAAGGGAAGAAAGAGGACTAGAAACGTGATTGAAAAATGTAATGGCGAGTAATGGCCGACATTCTAGCAGTGTTTTCTCAGAAATGGTAATGCGGAAGAAAATATTCGCGAGTTGAAGTGTTTGAAAATATAATGTTTAGACTGTGAAGCAAATATTAACCCCTGTCCTTTTAAATACTACTAGAAGTACCTATGGAGAAACCTGTCGGTACCACGATTTGAACCCAGGACATTCCGCACCAAGAGACAAGCCTTCTACCTCTCGACCACCTTACCGACCTGTGGTTTGCACAAAATGGCAAAGGAACTTTACATAAATCTAAATAATGACAAATCGCTATTTTATAATCACTGTAAAAGGATTGTGAACGGTATTGTTGCGATAGCTGTGAGGAAAAAGTTGCTGTAGTTGCTGCGACAGTAATGCTGATGATGATGGCAATAATGTTTAATTTATGATGATGGCATTGGAAACTCACTATAAAGTCCACATTCTGTCTGTAAGGTTTCTAAGAGAGTTTGACAGGACTTATCGTCACGACTGCTATAGCAATCTGAAAAGAAAACAGAGTTGGTTATTTTTTAATGTTGCTCTAGTTTTGGTGGAGTTGGAAGAGCGGGGTGGGGGGTAGGAGAGGAAGTTAGGGAAGAAAGGGATATGTTTTAGTGAACACAAAATAGCCTGAGCATTACAGTGAAGTTCCTACCACTGTTTATGCCACTGCCACCGTCACAATCAACACCACCACCACCACCACCACCATATTCTGCCCTTGCTAGTGCACGACTGATTACTGATTGCGAGTGGCACTGCTGTCACCAATACGGTTGCTGTGTCTGGTTTGATGACAATGCAGTCACAACGACTACAGCTTTTAAAATTTTCATTGCATTACCACTACTACTACTAGTACTACTACTACTACTATATCACCACCACCACCACCACCACCACCACTAGTACTACTACTGCTACTACCATTACCATTACTACTACTACTACTAACTTTCATAAAAAGAAGAACAAGAACAAGAAGAGGAACAACAACAACAACAACAACGTTGCTCTTAAAACAACAACTATTCAACATGTAATTCTCCTACCTCCATTGGAAAATGTTTGTTTTTAACACTCGTAAACCTACTTCTAAGACCTTCCACCTTCCTTCCCTTCCCTCTCGTCTCCCCTCTCGTGAAACATAATTATTATACTCACCTTTTGCTAGGTATATTGCCTTCTGAAGAGAACATGCAAGGGTCAGTTCTTGCAAGGCAACTGGGCGCACACACAAGAGCACAGACAGTAAGACGCACGAAATCTGGTCCCACGCTAACATCCTGACGTGAAGCACTGTCTGGTATCTGTCTACGGACACAGGGTGGATAATTAGTAAGGAATACTGAAAGACGGACAGGCGAATAGACGGCAGGCAGACAGAACTACAGAGGTGTTGGTAGGCAGGTAGGCGGGCAGGCAGGCAGGCAGGCAGGCAGGCAGGCAGGCAGGCAGGCAGGCAGCCGCAATTATGAACATTATGCTAACAGGATGATAGATAGACTTACAGGTATGCAGGCAGACGGACAAACAGGCAGCAGAGACACAAATCAGCCAGATGTCTAGCAGGGAAAACGGTCAGAGAAGGAGCCAGGCAGACAGGCAACCAGACAGGCAAACATGTTGGCAGGCCGGCAGGCAGGCAGACAGGCAGATAGGCAGGCAGGCAGGCAGACAGGCAGGCAGGCAGACAGACAGGCAGGTAGGTAGGCAGAGGCAGGCAGGCAGGCAAAGAATCATGAAGACAGAAAGGTATCGAAAAAGATGAAATAATTCAGAGAAAGATAATCGAATCCACTGATAACTAGAAAGAGAGCAAAGAGTATTCAACTGTATACGGCTACTGTCAGGAAGAGACTGGGAGAACATAAAGGCACTGAACACATTTGGACAAACAACCAATATCAACACCAAACCTTTACCACTAGAAATAATAAGCGATGGTTCGTCGAACACTATTAATACGCATCTTCTGGTAAGTTAACGAAGCAATGCAAGAAGACTATAAAGAAATAAATGAGCGGAGGAGTTAGACGAACTATAAATGCATAGTTTAGAGTCAGCGGCGGCCCCAGATGTAGCAGCTAGATTCTGTTCTTCACACCCTCCTTCACGATGCTCAGTATTGGTTCCCTATGCAGCATGAGACACTCATGTTTTGAAACGCTCAGGTGGGGCAGATGGGACAGATCCCTATCTTGCAACAATTGTGTGTGTGTGTGTGTGTGTGTGTGTGTGTGTGTGTGTGTGTGTGTGTGTGTGTGGGTGTGTGGGTGTGTGGGTGTTCGTTCGAATCCACAAAGTCTAGAGTAGAATATTTTCTAAAAAAATATTAAGATGTTTCCTGTCTAGGCCTATTGCAATGTTCTGGCATCGTCCTGACGTGATTGTAGTTGGGAACTGGGGTGGAATTCTCTCGTTTGTTTGTGCTTTTCTTCAAATACAGTAAAAATGCATTTTCTTGAACATTTCTTAAATATTAGCCTTTGGCGTCTTATGGTACCATAACCATAACAATATAGTGTATTGCGTTGCAAAAGCTATATACTGAATTTCTAAAAAAATGATATAATGTTAATGAAGTATAGTGTAGAATTTGCCGAGGTTTGCCCTATCTGACAGACCATGGAGGCTTATCACATCAAGTCAATGGTAAATAAATAGGAACTCTCTTACTCGGAGAGCGAGGCAACAGAGGATCTTCAGAGGAAGACACTCCTGTCTAACAAGTGTTTGGGCCCTTTGACTTCCTGACGCTCTAAAGGGGCTGGGCCACACCTGGGTCATGACTCCCAAGTGTCCTTTTGTTGATTTATTTCCCTTGCCTCGGGAGGGATTTGAACCTGCAACCTCCAGTTTCTTAATTCCCTGCTTCATATCATCTCCGCCACCATGAAGTCATAGATGTTGCAGTTTAGGTGTATTTAAACTTACTATGCAACATTCCACTGTTCGCAACGTTTGGTCCATATCAATGCTGAGCTCCTTTCCGCAGTCTGTTACTCAAAGAAATGAGTAATTTATGAACATGCTATGGTTAATTGTGGTAATACGTATTCTCCACTCGACAATAAAATCTATGACAGGTATATTTGGCTTACACGGCAAGAATATCCCGTAGAAAGTATTCTGGCCAGACGATCAGAGAGAAAGTGTTGTAACTGTGACACAACCCGGTAACATGCTTCTCACTTGACAGAAAAATAAATAAAAGAACTGAGCGTCTGCTTGTTTTTTTTTCTCATAGCAACTTGGTGAACAGTATAAGATAACAACAACTGAAACAAACGCAAAGGAAATAATTATACTTTACATTAACGTTGATTCTTGTTTTCAGAGTTTTAGCCCGCGTGGAATCCACAGTGGCTAAGTAAATGAATAACAGTACATAAACGTATTTCAGTCAAATGGAGAGCCAGAAAAGGGAAATTATTCAAATTACTGAGTGTATCCTTTAACAATACAGTCCAGCAGGATAGTCTGTAAGTGTATCATTGCTGTTCAACCAATGTACTCATCCTGTATTATTTACCTTTACATGCTTTTTTTTTGTTGTGATTTGTAAGTTCAGTGAGCAAGGCGAAAGCATTTCAATCCACAACATTCTCAAGGCAACGCTTAACATACCGAAAAAGGAATATTTGAAAATATGGCAGATACGTTCATTCACATGGGAACCCTTAATAGCCTACTCCCTGTGCCAAAGCCTACTCGCCCAATCACTGAATCCGCCTCTGACTGTATGTAACCGTCAGTCACAAAGAAATTCGGTATTGGCTATTAGAGCACATATTTAGGAAAGAAAAGCAAGATATGAGACAATGTACTCGTATTACTATTTTGATAGGGTGGTTGCACACTTGACTGGCCACAGCTGGTTTGATGGCTACCGGTAATATACGTTGGTATGTTAGTTCTTTGGCTGAATAGCTGGCAACTGGTCAGTTTGGTAGATTCGTTATTTGTTGATTTAATGGTTCGTTGCCTAACTGATTGATCTTACTAGCTAAATAGTGTGCTTGGTATCATTATAATTAGGATCACTAGTTGCTTTTTTGACTGAGAAGTTAGTAAGCTAGATGGTTGGTTGCTGGAATGAATAACTTATTGGTTGATTGGTTGGTTGGTTGGTTGGTTGGTTGGTCGACTGACAGATCGATGATCGATTGATTAATTGATCGATCGGGTGTCATGTCCAGAAACATTAACAGTAATAATATATCTATTAAGCTTCATTAACAACAACAACAACAACAACAACAACAACAACAACAACAACAACAACAACAACAAACAAGATCAGAAACCATTCCTGTCTTGTTTTTCGTTATAAATCCGTAAGGCTTAGCGTTTTCGAGAGACACTATAGGTTTGCTATAAAACCATCACCAATTAATGTACGTATGTTTTTCATGATTTGGGCCACAGTGACTGAAGGTTGTATTTTACACCAGTGTCCACATTAAACTCGGTCTGCTGTGTGGGAGGTCGGCTTGGGGTCGGATACGTCATGCTGGTATAGTGACTCAGCGTCCCATCCGCAGGGCGAAGGCAAAGGGAAATATGGAGTTAACGATATTTTTCTGTTTAAAACACTTGTTTGGTTTTCCAGTTTTCTTTCACTACAGGTGTGTGAAGCTTGGACCATCAATAAACAAATACATAAATCATCCAGGTGAAACGGAGATGCGTGTTAACAAGGATACAAAAACATGCAAAAGCAAAATTCTGCTAACTGGCCAAGAAGCAATTCACCTGCAAACTGCTGTATGGAAAATGGACAGAAAAGTAATGCAAAAATGAAAACGGCAAGAGCAACAACACATGGTGTGAGTTGGTCAAGGTGCTATGCCTTTGACTGATGTCTGATGAAATCCAGTCTTTTGTCCAACAAATTCTTAAATAACCAAAAAGTCTTCGCTGCTATGTCAGTCACTCTGCGGACAAAACTGGCAGCCAGTAGAAAGTCACACTTAAATATATGCCTATAACTTTTCCCTACAGTATCTAAAATAATACAGCACTCTACATAATGGACGGCTGGCAACTGACTCAGGACCGTGTGGAGTAAAGAGTAAATGTAATGGGAGATTGCAAAGAGTCACACTCCCCCATCACGAAAGTCTACCTTGCCTCCGCCCTAATTAGCGGATGTTTCCCTAAAGACTATAATAGTGTCACTAGTGTTAGTAATAATTATGAGTGCTTCCCATTACCCACACACAGGCTTTCTGTCTCTTCCGTTGCCCCTCTCTTGCTACACGACTGCAAGGGTCTGATCTAACAATGTTGTGCATTTTGAGATATCAGCTTGCTGGGAAAATTGAACCCACATATTATGACTTTGTCCTTACATATTCAGTTCTCTTCTCGCCTATCCGAAGTCGTACTTGTCTCTTCTCATCAGGACCGTAACAACCAGCTCTCAATCCCGCATACTTTCAAAATGTGTGTGTGTGTGTGTGTGTGTGTGTGTGTGTGTGTGTGTGTGTGTGTGTGTGTGTGTGTGTGTGTGNTGGGGGGGGGGAGGGAGGTAATCACGAAGCCACTTACTCAGAGGCTGATACATAACAGGACATGACTACATAACAACTTTGATCTCATACTTGTTACTCTACCGGATTAAGGGATTAACATTCCTAGTGTCCTGTATGAACTGGGTCTTGGTAATGCATCGTATTACTATCGAATACTCTAGTTCTCACTGTCTGTCCCCTCTATATCTTGGCCTCTCTCTTTTGTTGAGCCATTATATTATTTATTTAGATACTTAGATGAGAAATACGATAACCGATCAGTCATCAGTATGTAAACGAAATGATTCGACCTGATACAACAATCTAATTATAATTTACTGTGATCACAATAATCAAATTAATAACACAGTCACAGAGTCATAGTCCTTTGTTAGGAAACACGAATGCATTTCACTCCGCCTTCTAACCATGGAACGTTATTCTTCACAAAGAAAGGTACAAATTAATTTAGGTTAGACAGGGGACAAAATATGCATAACTTTGTGGAGAAGTGCGACCACTGACTTTTCTGCTTTGTTACAAACTGATTTAGACACTTCTAGTCATTTTCGGAATTTCACAACCACAGTCACTCTCAACCGTCATTGCATGACTTGAGGCTTCAACAAGTTACGAGAACATCATTCAAACAAAAAGCTGAACCAAAGTTGAATGAGAGAACCGTGAACTTCAAAAGCCCGTAAGAAGGAAACTATTAATCTGTTGATCAATCAGGTGTGTAGCCAAAGATGTGCATTACTATCGCTCAGATGCTAGACCTACACCTGAAAAACGGTGACAGGAGACTCTGGAGGCTCCTTGCCCGCAAAAAGCACTTGAGTGGATGACGGAGAAGAAATTGAACTAAGCACAAAAAACAGAATGTACATCTATAAATCTTTCAAACGCAGTCAGAAATAATAGCTACCTCACACAATCAGAGCCCTTTAAGGCTAGAAAACACAGAGTTAAGAAGTCGTGTCTTACATGGTATTTTAGTGAATAAATTGTGCTTCATTGTCAGATTCAGCTCAACACTTCTCAGTGACTAGTAAAGTGACATGCTTTAAACTTATGCCATCTTCTCATCCACTTGAGATTATTCGTTTGCAGCATCATCCTAGCTCAGGGTAATTTCATTATAAATTTATTGTCGTTTGATGTCATAGAGGTCAGTAAGATGGCTGTCAGCAACTTCCGGTCTGATTTTCTAGTTACTAGCTTTCCACTGACTTGGAATCATCTGTAAAATGAATGTGTGATTCATTTGTGCTGCCTTACATTATGATATTTGATATAATGATCTTGTACAAATATCCTGTCAGCCTCCATTAACTTCCTCGCTAATTTTTCATTTTTTTTTCACATCCATTGCCCTTTTTTCCCCTTAACATTGTCTTAAGTTCAGACCTCTGACGTAGCAGCATGATGCTCTCTATGAGGCTCTCGCATACCCCTTCCCCTCCTCCCCAACCTTTCCCCAGGGAATGGCTTCAAGCTACAAGTGCCAAAATGTCCTATCAACATTGTGCAGCCTTCAAGCCTGAGATTTTTTTATAAACCACTGCAGCTGCCTTAAGGCAGTAGATAGGCAAGCTCTTCTCCCTCTCTCTCTCTCTCTCTCTCTTTCTCTCTCTCTTTCTCTCTCTCTCTCTCTCTCTCTCTCTCTCTCTCTCTCTCTCTCTCTCTCTCTCTCTCTCTCTTCTTGTAGGGCTGCTACTTAGTGCATTTATGATCAATCATTTCAATGACAACAACACCTGACACTACTACAAATTTACTACAGAAATAAGCTGTTACGTAACTGGATTAGGTCGCAGTCTGTTTGGGTTTGCGAAACCCTTATTAGTAAACAGGTTCAGGTCAGGTCAAAATACTGCAGGGATTACTTGTTTAAACCTCTTACGGGAGGACGGGGGAAGTAAAGGGAGGGTAAAATGCATGACTGGAGCAGGGTCAACAGTGGTTCACTGTATATTAAGTCTTCTGACCATGTCTTTCACACAGGATGTGTCACTGGCTCTCTGACAAGACAGGACCATGAAGCTATAAGTAAGTTATTAATTTCAAATTTTTCAGGTTCTTATTGTAATATTCAAGTAGCTATTCTTAAACTTTTATAATGTTTCAAACATCAATGTATTTAATGAGGAACATTTCACTGTGGATCAATTCACCTGTAGCAGTAGAAAAAGATAGATAAGCCCAATGATTTTTAAATATTTTTAAAAATAGGAATAGGTTATATCTGATATCTCTAGAAATGGCATTTTCTGCACTTTTATAATTCCACGTAATAGCCTGCTTTATTCCATGCCATAATCTGCAGTTTCCAATATTTTATCTGAGGGGCCATGTATAGCTGCAAGTCTTTTTATTTCCTTTTGCTTTCCTGTTCAGTCGTCTTCACACGTGAGTTCCATACCATGACTACAGTGAAGATGCCATACCGATACCAAATCCTTTGTTGTCTACTGAACATCCTTGTGTGTTTTAGTCCAGCTGTAGCCCTGTGTGCAGCCCGGACAACTCTGTACAATTCAAAATGTGAGTGTTATTTGGTTTTCACAGGCAGTTGTTCGTATCGTGCACATTTACTTCCAAACTCTTACATAATTTGGTTTTACTTTACCAACAAAATGTTTTATATGCAGTCATTTAAAAGATCTTCGGTGGTCTAAAAGACTTTTGTGATGAAGTTCAGTTTTCTTATGACATCCAGTGAAATTATAAACTGTCGCATGAAAATTCATGTAAAGGATTATCACGGAGTGTCTGATGAGGTGAATAAAAATTGAATGATAAGACTCTCACGTCTTCCGACTAAAGGGCGTATCTTCGCCAACAGTTTCTTTTCTTTTTTTTTTGGCAATAGCAAAAAGTTCTGGTCTAATTTCTGATACCAGAGCATTGGCAGTTTCGTAAAAATATTTAGTTTGAGATGAGAATTGATATGTACATCGAAACTTTGCAAAAAAAAAGAAAAGAAAAAAAAATGGTAGGAAAAGCATCATACGTCCTATTGTCCGTAAACGTTGCAGAGTTCTTCGTTAACGCCAGCATTTGTCTATATATATTATCTTGAATGGTGATTGTTCACCATATAAAATAACAGGAAGAAGCCACACTGAGTTTCCAAACCCTATCTCTCATCCATCGACAGATCTAATTCAACATGTTTACGACGACATTGATTATCTACGTGCTGCAATTGTTGTTCCGAAAATTTAATCTCGGACCTAAATAGCAGGGAAGGGGCATCGGAACCTCTCCATTCCCCCCAT
>JAWQUT010000009.1:2163619-2178922 GCA_033807755.1 Ellobium chinense | reverse complement strand
AAAAAAAAAACAAAAACCAGATTGGTGATTTATAGTTTTAGAAGGGAGAAGGGTTGATATCTCGATACGCCCTTGGACCTTTCCGGATTCAATGTCCCTAATGAAAAAAATACTTTTCAGGTGCGTGAACTTTAATAAGGTGACGGAGAAAGGAAGGGACATCATAAGGGTGAGAGAGAGAGAAAAGAGAGAGAGAGAGAGAGAGAGATAGAGAGAGAGATAGAGAGAGAGAGAGAGAGAGAGAGAGAGAAAAGAGAGAAAGAGAAAAGAGAGAGAGAATGAGAGAAACAGAGGGCTTTAGAAAGATGTGAGTAACGTTTGTGTTTAGGATGACAATAATACAGATTTCTGTCTGTGTCAGTAATACAGTATGTCCCTCTCCATATACTACGGTGCTACTACGGTGCGAGTGCATGGTGAGTCTTCACAAGTTCTTACTCTCTCCGCTTACCCCTTCTTCCCCAACAAAACCGATAGAAATATTTTCAAATCTTTTTCCCAACAGTCTGCCAGAATAATCGTGACAGGTCCTTCTGCCGAAGTTTGCAACGGGCCCTGGCTGCTGACTGTGAGATTTATCGTAAGCTTTCACTACCGCCATCACCACCATCACCACCACCATCATTATCCCTTAATCAAGATCAACATTATAATGGTACCTTCGGCAGCATCCTCATTAGCATCATGATTTTCACCACCTGCATCGCCACTATCATCATTGCCATCAATATCATTTTCAAAAGAGGAGAAAGTCTCGGACTGTACATTGAAAACTTTAATAATAGGTTCCAAAGTTTAGGACTCGGCAGTCCTTCTTCAGGGAACAGTATAATAATAAAGATTGAATACAAAATGACCATTACAACATCGGTTGCCATCAATATCATCATCGTCATCGTCATCAACACAGTCAACGCCATCCCCAGCACTATCACTATTTTCATCTCCATAATTATCATCGTCGTCGTCGTCTTCTTCTTGATTATTGTTCTCAGTTTGACATTTAAAGTCTGGCTAATAATAAGTACAGGTTACAAAATAAAGGGGTCAGGTGATCCTTACCGTAAAAAAAAATATGGGTGCTGAAAAAATCGTCAAAGTTTTAGGAGGTATCATCCTCACGCACAAAACCCACTCGATTTTTCCGTGTTTGCACCCGGGTTGCCAGATTTGGCTCTTTCGTAGCCAAAGATCAGATTTTTTTTCTCTCATTTGAAAGATCTTAGCTCCAAAATAACTGTTTGACTTTTTTTGGGCCTCAAATGATTTTTTGACAACACTGGTATGTACAAAGAGTATGTTTTAAAATTGTCTGAAGAAAAGATTATATGCCAGCAACGTATCTGGAAGACTCCCTATCGCTTGCTCTAATATTCGAAATATATCCGAGTTCATTTTCACTATTACTTAAACACCTTTGAGGATATATATTGCCACTTACTGTCTATTGTGTTCAAACTGTATGCCTATTACCTTTCACGTGATTTGGTCTCACTGGGGTTGGTTCAATGAAGACGAATCAAAGAACGAAACAGTGTTTCCATATAGCAGTCGTTCCTTATCCCACATAGCAACCGGTTCCTATCTTGCTCTGAGATAATATGTAAAACAGATTTAAGATAATTATAATGCCGATAGGCCCGGTGCATTCATTATTCGTAGTCAATTTCCAGTTTTATGTCAAACCTGTACCTTAGTTTTAAGACATGATTTCGCTCTCTTTTTATTTACAAGCGCTTTGGCTTTGGCTCGAAAACAAATCTGGCAACCCCCCTCATCTGCGAGCCTTTTATAGTCTTCATCCTCATCCTTCTTACGGCCCTGTTGGTACTGAAGCATAGTTTATATTGAAACATAGCTTATATACGGTGTTATCATTGATCCAGCCTGTACGTTGACGCCAACATCACACCTAGCCCTATCACAACTGCTACCAAGATTTCTGTAAGAAAGAGGAAACCTACATTGCTACTCTGTGGGGAGTTGGGACACATCTAGTCGTGTTTGTCTCCACAGAATGCCCTGATGGTGTCCCCGGGCCCCAGGAGTGTGACGACCCACCAGTCTGTCCCAACTTGTTTACAAGGTCGCCAAAGGGAATTTATTGCCTAGGTGATCCACATTTGTTTATGTTTTTGTTAATGGGCACTGGCCCCTTGAGCAGAGGAAGGGAAAGAGGAAAAGTTGATGAAGCATAAAAATTCCGATTTGAAGTGACCGGTTTAGCCTATAGTGCAACACTTCAACAAATGATATAATTTTGTGTTTTTGGTGATACCAGTTCTCAATGATTTAGTCCGCAGATAATCTTATTAATTGTTGACAACAACAACAACAACAACAACAACAACAACAACAACAACAACAACAACAACAACAGCGATAACTAACAACAATAACGACGACGTCGGCAACAACAACAGTAACAAAAACAGCAACAATATAAAAAAACAACAACAATTATTACAACAACAACAACAACAAAAACAACAACCATAACGACAACGGCATCAACAATAACAGCAAGAACAACCACAATAGTAAGATGTGAAACAATTATAAAACTATCGGCAACAATGAGCGACATGTCAGAATTTAAGAAAAACAAAAGGAGCCTAGATTTTATAGATCTGATCACGAATTTATTTGTGGTTCTTGAAAGTCTTTATGCTGAGCGACAGATGAGAGACGTTATGTTTTTTTGAGTGAATTAATGAGTGAGTGAGTGAGTGAGTGAGTGAGTGAGTGAGTGATGAGTGAGTGAGTGAGTGAGTGAGTGAGTGAGTGAGTGAGTGAGTGAGTGAGTGAATGCCTGACTGACTGACCGACGGACTGACTGACTGACTGATGGACTGGTTGGCTTAGTACCATATCTTTTGGACTGACTTCCGATTAATACAAAATCTAATATCTTTCATCTGCTTCCATATAGGTGATGCTTGCTGTTATGCGGTAAGACACAGTTCCTATCACAATATTCAGATTACATCTACAATGTTCGCTTCCCCGTTTTTTGTCCACATGACCATCTTACTATGTGAACCTTCATAGCGTCACCAGATAAGCTTTTTAATAAAGTATATGCCTCAAGGCATACTGAGATGAGCAAAGAGAAATTACAGAGTTCAAAATGTTATCCTCATCAGCAGACTGCCGAGGTCCATAATGCAACAACTTCATCATCATACAAACAATAAAGCTAAGAGGTCGTGGAGTTCATGTAACACTTAGCCATGTCATTACAAAGTCATCCACACCCATAAAATCCGACATGCCACAGTCTTTGTCAATGCCTAGTTGCGTGGTCGCCTTACTTTTTCTTTCTTAAAAACGAATTCTTCATTATGAAGCTTCGTGTAACCGCCGTTGTTGTTTTGAATTTACTGAAATATGAAACTGATTGCTTCCAATGGTCAGAGATTGCTGATGAAGAGTTGCGTCCCGTTAAACTGTTTGCCGTCAGTATGCTAGGTCTCTGTCCCATGGTGATCTGTTAGAAATTGGCTGTTTAGATACGCAAGCCTGTTCGAATAATGAGTGTTGTCACTAAATATATGAATATGTTATCATCACTAATTAACAATTAAAAAATGAGTCTGGAGGGAGAATTTTTTAAATTCGACGATTTGATGGGCTATATTGAACTACACTAGCGACATCCTTGTTTCTGTTCCACTCCGACTGCCTCTTAAAGGGAGGAAGTTTCACGAGAGAGAGAGAGAGATGATACAAAAGATGAATGGCAGTTGATGTTGCTTGTGTCAACAATTATTTATCGTTCCATACGAAATGTGCAGTGTTTGCTTGGTAGATCATTAAGTGGAAGGTTTTTATAATCTTGACGATATGCTTTAATTTAATCAAGGCAAAGGATGCCTACCCTATTCAGAAGGGGTCCCGTTTTGTAATTTATCGATCTTGTGAGGGTCATGTCTGAAACATGGGAGCATGTTGCATCATGATGCTTGACACTGTGCTAGCCATATATTGTGAAAACTCCACAGGAATCTGAGATAACGTTACGGGATACATGATTCATCCCTTAATGAGCCGCATACACAATCACCCCTTAATGAGCCTTATACATGATCACCTCTTAGTGAGCCGCATACAAGTTCACCCCTTAGCCGCATACATGATTCACCCCTTAATGATCCGCATACATGATTCACCCCTTAATGAGCCGTATACATAGTCTTAGTGAGTCGCAAACAAGTTCACCCCATAGCCGCATACATGATCACCCCTTAATGAGCACATACATGATGACCCCTTAGTGAGCCGCATACATGATTTTTTGATTCACTCCTTAGTGAGCTGTATACATGGTTCACGTCTTAGTGAGCCATACTTTGGCACGCAGGCCAATAAGTAGATAGGCTACTACCTAACTTAGGCAAAAAATCTCTTATGGAAAGTCTTTGGTGTTCATGAAAAGCTTTCAGAAAAGTTTGAATTGTTGGTCGGAATTAATCGTCTTTTAGGAAATTGAAATCATTGAAATTTAACACACCTTTTGAAAATATTTTATGAATTTAGTTTTTTTTTTTTAAAAATAATGATCAACCTTTCTTGTCTAAGTATTTTATCATGACTGACAATTGAAATAAGAGACATACAAAGCAAAGCAAATGAATAGGAGTCTGGGGGCTCTTCTTTATCATTATAGAACGCTACATCTTGTGAGGACTTCCCACGAGGTGTGGACACCGTGATGGTTCATATCCAGCACGAGATTGGTGTACCAGTGGTGTGTGATGACGGCTGGACCATTATACAGGTAAATGATATAGTTAGACCGCACATTCCTGAAAAAAAAAGTGACAATATGGCTTGGGGGAGGGTGAGCATTTTAAACATGGGAAGCAATACCATCTTCCATGGAAAGCCCTAACAGAACTTTTGGACGTGTTCACAATTTCTGGATTCGCATTGTCATCTGTTCTTTAAGAGTTTGTTCATACATCTTGATCCTGGCTCAGTCTCCTCTTTCTCCATTTATCATAACACAAATCGTCCTTTCGACATAGCTGTATTTTAGAAAGAAATGCAAATATGGACATCATGTTGGTCAGAATTTAGGTCAGGGCTGCATTTGTTTGGTCTCCTCGAGAGCACGAAAGGGGCAGTCCTTTTATTCTGTGGGCCGCCTTAAGCAGTGGAAGTAACAGTGTCTAGGCAAATCAGTGCGGAAGAGCTAGAAAATAATGCACTGTTTTGCGAATGGCGTTTGCTATACTTATATCTTTGCTTTATTTATTAGCAACTACCACCTTTGCTTCTTGCCACATACTCCTCCGACACACCCCCACTGACAAAATGTTCACTAACAAATTTGAATACGTTGGTAATTGCCACCATTTTGCCGAGTTCTCACTTCCAGTCTTCTCAAACGGTGTCACATTTCTTACAAACGTCCAATAGGTGCCACACTTTCCCACCGTGACTAGCGTGGTACAAACAAGGTACTCCTGTATTCCTGATCACCATGCTCTATAAGTCTTGCTTGGTCCTGAGGCTGTCCCATAAAACTCACCTCGCTTATTGCTGTCCGATGACCACAATCTGTAACATCTGGTGTTAGCCCTCAGAAGGTTTGTCTTTATGCGTGTGAACCACTGAGGTCACCGGCCATTTAATTGTTTAATCTCACAGTTTCCATTTTTTACTATTCATCCATCTTATTATCCCACTGGAAACACTACAACCTTTCTCATTCATGATAGTACTTACATAAACAGCAATACATACATACCATAGACATATTATGTAACAGAAATGAAATACAGCAAAATAATTTTAAGTGGTCGCGATGCAGCCCGCAGGTCATGTCCATCTAAAGCCAGGCACTCGTTCACACATAGGCTGAATTCCCAAGTAGGCCATAACGCAACGGTATCACCTGAGGACCGCCCCCACAAATCTCAGATCTGACAATATTTGGGACTAGGCGAACAACTCACAGACTGCAAGGCCATGCTGTGAATCATGTAAGGTTGTGGCAATCCCCTTCCCCTCCCCTCCGATCAAAATTTTCCACATCCCCCCTCCTTTCTCCTTGGAGGTTAGTGAGGAGCTTCTAGAGCCCCCCCCCCCNCCCCCCCATCCCCCCACAACAGTAGCCATGGACTTATGTAATCTAGTGACTATGACTGTGCCCTAAGATATCAGTCATATTAAGTACTTCCGATACTGACCCCAAGACCATTACTCATTTCTAAAAGCTGACTTAGTCAGTATTGTCCATACTACCATATCAATTGATGTCACCTTCATGCATATTTCTTTGTTGTGTGTGAATTTATAAACATTTTTCAAGGATTTTGATTCCCATATGACTTCTGATAGTGGCAGCTTATTTCTCACCGTATACCTCAGCAACACCCAAACAGACACTCTGCACATCCCTGCCCAATTTTGAATCCCATCATTTGCAAAGAAAGGGTATCGTAATAAAATTTGGGGTAGTGTCATGACGGACAATATGAAAACCGATGTATTCATTCTGCCGAATTCATGTGTCTTTTTGAGTAAGGTCGCCTATATACCATTCACGGTCTGTTAATAAAGTAAACACTCCTCCATCTTGATGTCATCTTTTAGTGAGTCTGTATATCACCACTCTTTGCGTAGACTTAATCTTGTTCGGATAAAGGTAAGTTAAATGGAATATAGTAGTTTACACCACCCCTCAGTATGCTGTCTTTGTTTCAAGTCTATCTCAGTAACCTTCTAACATCTGTGTCAGTCCGCCATTAACTGTTTGTTCCCCCAGCGACGCACTTCCGGTGTGGTGAGTTTTGACCGGACATATGCTGAGTATGAGGACGGATTTGGCGATCCTGGAGATGGTTATTGGCTCGGTTTAAAACACATCCGCTCTCTGCTAGAAAGGGTAAGTGCTGCTTTGGAGAGTTAGGCTAAGTATATAGACATTTCTGAAACATCCTTTATACCAATGTTAACAACATCCAACTGAGGGGAGAATTAACAGTCTTATCTTATTATTACTATTTCTTCTGTTGTTGTTAGCAGTAGTAAGGAGTGAGCAGACGCAAACAGATGCTCACACAAGTTTGGATAAAGGGGGAAGTGCTCAAGAAGACAAATGCAGAGAGAAAATGAAAGAAGTTACTAAGTGCTCCGTTTCCACCTTGTACTACACCTATGTTATTAACAGTAGCGCTACCCTTATTATGCCCATCTTTACTCGTGAAACAAAAAAATTCTGTATCTCGTTCTTTTCCTATGTTAAAAATGGCGCCCTAGTGAGAGTAAGGAGAATCTTCTTCAGTGCTATTTTTACACCCATACACTATTCACATTAATTGTTAATCTCACAGTTCTCATTCTTTACTATTCATGCACGGCTTTTTGTTTCAGGGTACTCATCAAATACGTTTCGATTTCAACCTTGGCGACGGAACTCCCTTCGTGGCACAGTACAGAAAGTTTAATATTGGCCCTGCTCATGACGGCTACCGGTATGCAGTTGTAATTATAATAATAACAATAATAATACTGATAATAATGCAGTTTATAGGTCTCAAAGTCAGGCTAATGACCGCTCACGCGACTTCACACTATTATTACGCCAGCAGGTTTGATCATTCTAGAAATTTCTCCCTAGGGAGCATAGGGTGCTGCTGCCAATATACAGGCCCTGATAATTAGCATTCTGACAATATCTTCCACTGCCTATAGCCAGGTACCCGTTTTGTAGACGGGTTACTGAGGAACATGTGAATGAAATGCTTTCCCAAGGCACTTACATTAAGACCATGGTCGGGGCCGGGAATCGAGCCCACGATCTTTTGATCCTGGAACTTGTCCCGTAACCATTTGGCCATGCTGTTCACAAACACAAATGATGTAGATGTATCCAGTGTGACCTTACAGTCTCGAACCTCACGCAGTCGAAAACACAGCAACGGGTACAATGCTAATCCCAATGCTATAATGTATATATACAGTATAACATTTTACTCATGAACACCTCACAAACTGTGGCCGTATGCAGAATCCTTACGTAACCTGCGGTAACCATGGGGAACTCCCAAAACATACATAGTGTTTAGTGCAATTAACTTTGTACGTTAAATCACGTATGGACTATGCATACTGCCACGCACTGGTCCCTTAGAGTTCGATTTCTTGAGGTCGCACTGTATCAGCTATCGGCTCCTACTCAGATCTATACAAAAAAAGAAAAAAAAAACCCGTGGGATCTTAAATCTTTCATGTTCATCTCCAGCTTCAGCATCCATCATCTTGACTATGATTATGCTGTCAGCACGGCCGCCGGTCGCAGCATCGAGGCACACAATGGTAGAAAGTTCACCACTAAGGACCGCGACCAAGATCTGTGTCCGCTTCAATGTAACTGTGCTGTCCCCGGCAGGGGAGGATGGTGGTACCATAGCTGTGCCACTGCCAACCTCAATGGAAGATGGTCGTTCAGGCGGTTCAACTGGGGCACTAGTTGGCTTGCAGAGTCTGGGCTCAACCGCCCGTTGTCTTTTACAGAAGTCAAGATTCGCTTGGCCAGTTGAAAAGACTTGATATTGAGGTTCAAAATTACCACACAGGATTTTTGTCTTTTCACCAGATTAAGAGCCAAACTTTCACCAAACAGCATTCCGTTTCAACAGATATCTAATCTCCACTCAATTTGATTTTTAAACAGAAAATTTAAAATTATCAGTGATTGCAGTAGTAAGTCCCTGCCGAGGACTAGTCCACTGTGTATTACAGTTACTACTCAATTGTGTTATGATGTTGTGATGTATAATAATACTCGAGGCGTCTCATCGGTCACGCTCCTGTAACTTGTGACGTCATGAATGTTCAAGATAGCGGTTAAAATACGTCTGAAACTACGCATAAACGATGGGATCTCTTACCATTGTAAGAATTACATTACTGTATTTGTGCTAAAGGCACCCTTAACGGCCTTCAGCATGCGGGGTTAATGTAATTCATTCGCTGATAAGAGGTTCCATCGTAAATGCGTAAGCTCTCTATCAATAAATGGCAGTATTGTTGAGACAGATTTCGAGATGGAGAATCTATTTTGGAATAGGACCGAGAGGCGCATCGATTTTTTAAAATGTGTGAATCAGAATCTATTGTAACTACAACGTAATAAAGTTTATTATATTTATTAAACTCTGAAGTATGGAGACACTTTTGACACAATAGGAGCGACGACTGTGAGCACTAGTGGTGACAATAATAATGATGATGATGATGAGAACATTGAAGATGATGGCGACACTGTCCACAGTTATAAAATGATGATGAAAATACCACCGATGAAATAATAATGATAATAATGAACTATGATGTTTTAGAATTGTTATTGAAGCTTACCTTCCTCCCTTCCCTGTTGTCTCTTTCCAACCTATTGAACTGCATACACAATACAAAATTCTCTCCGTTCCCTGATCGAAACGCCATATACTACATTCTTGATGGACTGCGACATCGCTTGCTAATAGAGAGTTTTTATTTACAAGTTCGGATCTCCTAGAAGCCGTCACGGCAGAGTTAGAAATGCGCATAAGGCATCTCTTGAGGTTACTATCATTCTGCACGTTAGGAGCAAAAATCAGATACAAATACTTCATGACATGTAACATGATCGTAGCACCAGAGAATGTCATGCGCATGCCTTTACCATAAAGATCCGTAAGAAGAACGAACTTGAAAATAAAAGCTCTCCATTACAGCAAGTTCACCTCGAAACTATATCTGAAAATATAGGCAAAGAGGGCATCTAAGTGAAAACCAACTTTGAGTAATATTACGTAGCCAGACGCGTCATGGTGTAATGCTTTTGACAACTGATGTCACCGTGGACGGGTGACGGTCAAATAGGATCCAGCAGCGTATACGAAAGGAGGGAACCCATGGCCCGCCCATCCTTACGATAATTATAATCACTATCCTTGCTCCCCGTCCATGAACTCCCAGCTTTCCTTGTATCACCCAATTGCACCATGCCCCCTCCCGCGCCCCTTCCCGTTAAACGCATGTGTTACGCCAATGAAAGGACCTGATCGAATGATTGCATTGTGGGCCGCTGGATATGGTCAAAAACGACGCAAGGACATTTAATCAAATGTCATACCCTTCACTTTCACCTTTCCTTATACCAGCATCTTTGGATTTCTTTCCGAATACACGGTAAGAAGATGTGGTTTTACTTTTTTATTGCTTATTTTTCTCTCTCTTCTTCCTCCTTTATTTTTCTTTTCTCTCTTCCTTTGTCTCTTCCCGTCTCTTTCTATATTTTTAGCCATCATTCTCAATTTCTGATAACATGGTCATCATCGTCAATATAACACTATTGTTTTGTTGTGGTCGTTTCCTTTCGTTCTTGTATTACTTTTGTTGAGAAACATAACCCGACTTGACATAGAATGTCTAATTCCATAGAATAGAGATTTTGTTAAAAAGAGAGAGAGAGAGAGAGAGAGGAGAGATAGAGACGGGGAGGGAGAGAGAGAGAGAGAGAGAGAGAGAGAGAGAGGAGAAAGAAAGAGAGAGAGAAGGAGAAAGAGAGAAAGAGAGAGAGAAAGAGAGATAGATAGATATATAGATAGATAGATAGATAGATAGATAGATAGATAGATAGATAGAGAGAGAGAGAGAGAGAGAGAGAGAGAGAGAGAGAGAGAGAGAGAAGTATCGCGCAAAACCATTTTTTAAAATCTACTAACCAATTTGAAACCGTAGATGGTTGTCGCCATGTTGCTGATTTTTATTTTCTTCCTGTTTTGTACAAAAGACGACACATTTCTAACAAATATCTCTAGACCCTTCATCATTTTCAAAAATATAAAAACTCTCAAAACTGTGTCATGAAAAATTTAATGAAAGTTACATATTTTCGGAGCAGTGTCCTTCTTCAGGGAACATTAAACAATGAGCAAGGAAAGATCACCCAAACACACTAAGTGGAATAACACATAGGCAAATGAGACCAAATCTAGACAAACAGCAAGTAAAGGGACAGAAACCCCTTTCTAGACCCTTCATCAGTGTGACTGGTACATAGAAACCAAAAGAGTACTCTTTGCAATGAAAAAATGACACCACATCTTAATTTTTTTGTGTGATAACATTGTTCCTTCTTTACGTTTTCGACGTTGCACACGGACAACAAATATGTAATTTAACAAAAATGATACATACCTTAGATTTTCGAGATGGGATGGGGTGGGGGTGGGGGGATTGGAGGAGGTTGACATAGGGCACTACTCTGCGGTGACTAACAATGATTTTTGTATTATGTATGGTATATGATAATACAAAAGGATATCTATCTATCTATCTATCTATCTATCTATCTATCTATCTATCTATCTATCTATCTATCTATCTATCCGGTTGTCTGTCTGTCTGTCTGTGTGTCTGTCTGTCTGTCTGTCTGTCTGTCTGTCTGTCTGTCTGTCTGTCTACATTATATGCACTGTATATAATATGTAATATTGTCATACTTGAAATGTATAACATTTTTTGGTATTGTGAAATAATATATTTCCGTAAGATCAATTAAAGACAGATTTTGCATTCCTATTTTTTAAAAATTATATTTGAAGCGTCGGATTACTTTGTTTTTGCTGCTTTGCTTAAAGATAATATCTTCTTTTCGCATATGTAAACCAAAACGTGGTCATGGTCAAGATGTCGTTCCGGTACCAAATACCGTGTGTCCTCATCATCGTCCTGATGTGTAGCTACCCAGCTGTCTCCCAGACGCCAAACGAATGTACCTTAAGAAAGACACTGTATGAGTCGAGTTGTAAGTGCAGTTTGCGTTTGACATTGATCTGTGTCTGTAATGCAAATTTGGAGGGCCCCTGTTCGGTAATAATGAATAGAGGGTTTCATTTTTGCACACGACGCTGCAGTGCACAGCTGGTGATCCGGAACTCCTGCAAATTTCCTAAGCAATATATATCATTCTTTTCAAAACATTAATCAGCACTGGACATTAATAAGTAAATAAAGAAAAGTATAAGAATTTAACAAATTTAAAACATAAATTTTCGGACTGGAGACATTCCTCAGATGCAGGATGCTCCCGTCCAATGCTTGGTATAAGATTGGGGGTAAGGGTTAGAGGTACATATTATCACTGTTGAGGAACTCCGTCAGATGTGCTTTTTCTTTTTCTATTTCTTACCTCTAACCTTAAACCAAGCTTTAGATGGTGTCATATGATACTGTACATGAAGGAAGCCAAACAGAATATATGCGCAGTGCCAGTGGCAGTGTGCTCTCAGCTAAGATGAAGGTCTATAAATATGTTAATGACAATATTTTGGCTGTCTCCCATGACTTACGTTTATAGTTAGAAGTATGGGTCGAATCCTGGAAGTTCGGCAAAATTTGTACGTAAACGAAGTGCAGAAATTGACACCCCTCCAGATTTAAGCAAGCTATTGTCACCAACCCTCCAATACTTAGTTCTTTGAGGCAACGAAGTGTTTTCTATACAGCCATTTGGAAATAAAAAAAACCTCCTGCAATCTTATAAGGGTTAAACACTTCGTATCACCTCAGTTCCGTCTTTCTAGATTTATATAGTATGTTGAAAAGGTACCTTTTTAGGACAAGAACATTCCCGTGGGATTTTCATCAGCTACAAAAGCTAAATATCTTCAGAAAACGCTAAGGCAATTGAAAATCGTTGGTGCCAGTCTAGGAATTTTGTGAGATGTAATTCCAGCTGGGTCATTTCAGGGTCAAAAGACAAAATTTACTCGATTTTCACTAATGGTTGCTCAAACTCTCTGAAAAATAATATCTTGTTAACAACTGAGCAGAAATGTGACTCCCATAATATTTTTTTTTCTGTTTATTTGCAAGTGTGTTTAAAAGTACTTGTTTACCGAGATTTCTTTGGCGAAAGATGCGGTAGTGCGGTCACAAATCGAGACTATTTATTAATAATGATAAAATCTCTCCACATTTTATCCGTGACAGATTGCATTGGTAATCGTGAGAGACCCGGATGTCCAGGTCTGCAAAGGGCCCTGGCACTTGACTGTGGAATTTATGGTAAATCGTTACTGCTGCCATCGTCATCATCTTCTTCATCCCCATTGGATAATAGAGTAACCTACTTAACCATCATCGGCATCACCATCATCATCATTGTGAAATAAACGAACATTTTAAAACATTATTTCAATCCGATAACTTTAATCAAAATTATTTTTAAAAGCTAAAAAGGTAAACAGTCTAAACGTTTCGGCAAAGCCTTCGCCAGTAGCAATAAAATGGTTGTGAGTTTACAGATCCATGACTTAGCTATTCATGAGTGTAATCATCATCATCATCATCATCATCATCATTTTCAAAGATATAGAAACTCTCAAAACTGTGGCATGAACAATTTAATAAACGTTCCAAATTTTCGGACGTGTGTCCTTCTCCAGGGAACATAAAATAATGAGTAAAGGATGATCACACAAACACACATCACGGCGTAAGACATAAATAAACTACAAATAAAAGGGCAGAAACTAGAACTGAACTCAGAAGAATCAGGACGCAGGTAAAGACAATCCATCTCCCTCCCCAAACCCCCATGGGGTATAAACTCATGATGATGATGATGATGATCATCATCATCATCATTCCGATCATCATCATCTGCTTCAATGTTATTATATGATCCATTTCATCATCCTTACCATCAGCACAATACGGAGCCTTGCAGTGAGTGCTTCGGTGCAGCACATCAAACAAAGACACTGACGAGATCCCCATATCTCCTCAGAATGTCCTAACGGTGTCCGCGGGGCCAAGGTGTGTCAGGACCCTTCCAACTGTCCGACCTTGTTCTCAAGCGAACTAAACGGAGTCTATTGCTTAAGTAATCCATCTTTTATTTATGCTATTCCATGCCTTGTGTGTCTGGGTGTAAGTTTATAAGTGAGGGTAGAGATGGTGAAGATGTGACTGATTAATTGATTGATTGACTGATTACTCGATCAGTGTAGATTACTGCTTATTGCCGCTATAAACATAATTTATTTTGACATTCCGTGAGTGCTCCGTGGGAAAGTGACTGACAGACAGACGGGCAGAAAGATAGACAGACAGGCAGATTGTCCGTTTTTAATATTTTGGATATGCAGTGCCTCTAGTAGATTAAACCTCTTCAGTATGACTGTCATAATTTTTGGGGTGCCTTATAAACGCCAGATAAATCCAAACTCTCACATATTTTTGAATTACTTTTCACCTCTCCTCAGGTGATGACTGCTGTTATGTGGTAAGACGTGTTTTGTGATAAATAACATTGTCATATTTATTAGTTCATGTGTGTGCCCTGAAGATGTTGAATGTGAGTGATAGATAGAATGGACTGATTAACTGACTGATGAATAGAATGACTGATTGATCAATCGATCGATCGAGTGACTGATGTACCGACTGGTTAATTGAGTTCTTGATTTACTGAGGAATTAATTTTTGTTTGATGTTTTATCATCTGTTCGATCATTTGCAGTTATGTATGCCCACATACCACTCCGAAGCTTGGGCTTTTCCCCAAAAAACTTGTTCAGATCTTGACATTTCATTCTACAAAGTGTATTAGTGAAGCGCAATACCATCGATACGATAGAGATCTCTGAAACCTGCTAGATATCAAAGCGATATCACGGAGATGCGTTATGCCTACAACCAATGTATCAAGTGAGATAAAAAATAGACGATCATTACTGATACTGTAAGTTGCCTAATATAAATATATCTGCAATGTAGCATATGGTACTAAATATTAGCCGATCCCTACTGACACCGGAAAGGCAGTGTCTACAATGTATCACAAATATTGGCAGGGATCAAGCAGTGTCAAAACTTGATTCCTACTGACATGACATCAGAACTGACATGACTGCAATGTATATGGAATTCTCCCTCAGACTTTGGATACCTTTTGAGTGCATATTGTACATATCTCTTTCTTGCACGCATGCGACCAGCCATGATCTAAATCTAGTGGCAGTAAATCTTGTAACTGTTTTATTTGACTTATTTTTAAAGTTGACTTAATGACAATGAAAGTCCCATAGCTTTTGATGCAAATCAATATCATTATTCCGGCACTGGGCATATCATACTGCGACATGATTAGATAAGAATAGAGTGAGTTAAAATAGATCCTTTCACACATTCCAAGGGGCAAATTTACAAACCTACTTTACGTGATTGTAAATTTTGAGCTATTATAGTATAGTATAGTATAGTACAGTACAGTACAGTACAGTACAGTACAGT
>JAWQUT010000009.1:2151457-2163611 GCA_033807755.1 Ellobium chinense | reverse complement strand
GCTAGTTTGACATATCTTTAAAGTTGACATAACGACAGTGATGTAAATCAATGTCATTATTTCGGCATTGGGCATATCATACAGAAATATGATTAGATAAGAATAGAGGGAGTTAAAATAGATTTTTTCACACTTTATGAGTGACATATTTACAAACCTACTTTACGGAATTTAAAATTTGGGCTATAACATATGATATGATATGATATGATATGATATGATATGATATGATATGATATGATATTTTATTATACCGAAACATTCAGATTGAAGTATTCAATATTTTGGGTATGCAGTGCCTGTAGTAGATTAAACCTCTTCAGTATCTCTACTATTCTATGTGTTTTAACTTGTTTCAGAATGCAACAACTTGTGAGAATTTCCCACGAGATGTGAACACTGTGATGGTTCATATCCAGCATGCGATTGGTATATCTGTCATATGTGATGATGGCTGGACCGTTATACAGGTTCGTTTTACAGTTAGAAGGGACATGGCAGATTGCTGTTTCCACACTGGGTGGTTCACTTTGGCCCTTTTGAAGAGACCGGTTATACAGTTGGATTGAAAAATCTGAAATGTCTTTCCCTACAGGACCTGGTCATCTTGATCTCCTTAGAGAAACCTTTGGAAAAACTATGAAGGATGTGACTTACTCATGTGAAAATAATGAAAATACTTAAACGACTTACGGATGTAATAGCCTCTGACTGCCAAAGTTTGATGAACAATCGTGTGTTGGAAACAAATGTTCTGAGAAACAGAACTTCCACTTAAAATCATGCATTAGAAACAAAACCAGATATTACTTTAAAAGTTTTCTGAAGCCTGTCGTTTAAAGGGGCAGAAATTCACATCCAACAATTTGTCTACGCCGGTTGCCATAGTTCATGAAACAAGTGTGGTTTGCAAAAACCATCCAGTTTCCTAATTCTTACAATAATAGAGGTTAAAAATGGAAATATCAAACTTCACGTAACTACTATCCTGCAGTAATGACGGGTTGCGATGTGAGTTATATTTACTATCTATATTAGTAAGATAAATTTAGTAAGGTTGATTCTAGAATATAGAAATGGTATTTCTGTTTGGGGACTTGAAATATTAGTAGCTAACAAAGTCTACACTATCATTCACACGTTCAACCGGAAAAAAGAACAAACTAAGAAAACTCAACATCAACTGTCAAGAAATGGAATCAGTTTTTGCCGGAAGAATGGACATATTTATTTTTCGATACTTTTACTATTTCGTGAATTGGTTTTTGCCGATGCCTTTGCTTTCCATGTCTTTTTGCCTGTAAAGTTGCAGGAGTCAAATTGTGCAAGCCTCTTTGAGCCATTTACTAAAAATTTCCCCTCGAACGACAGGAATGTTCCGAGATGGCCATTGCTAGTGCGCAAGTCTTGTGCGCATTTCTGTGCTCAAATTATATAATGTTTATAGTGGAGGTCCTTCATTTAGATTTTTCAGAATTTTAATGTAGAAAAAAAAAGGTTGAAAATGTAACCGTCTTTTGTAGACCACAGGCCTGCATAAATGAAATCTGGTGAAGGTGTTGAAAAACACTGCCTGCAAGAATTATGTTTTTTTTTTTAAATTCAGGACTGAATTTTATCACCTTTGCCATGTGGTTTTTACACAATCTGTCCAATGGTTTTCTGCTATTATTAATTCAGAGAGTCCGAATTGTTCTGACCAATTAGGCTCCGGATGACCCGCTTGCTTTTGTCTTTCCACAGCGACGCTCCACAGGCGATGTAAGTTTTGACAGGACGTACGCCGAATATGAAGAGGGATTTGGCGATCCTGCAACAGGATACTGGCTCGGCTTAAAACACGTCCGCACTTTGCTAGAGAGGGTAAGGAAAATCAATGCAGTGATTTGGTGATTCGTTTGAATATTCATTTCACTGAAAATTAATGTTATCTGAAGCTTATTTTTGAGGTTTTTGCTTCGATTTTCAAACTAGAGCTCGTAACCGTCTTGCGCTGTAATATTGCTCTGCTCGTTACTGTGGTTTTTGTTGTCCCACTCCTTTTATTATTTTAATTCAGACTGCCTTATTGAGGTATTCAGGTGTGGATGAATACCTGGCTTTAGAGATGGGGAAGGGGATCAGGGTGCTGCACTGGAGCATCCCGTAATGGCTTTGTTATAGGTTTCGTTTGTAATATTGTGTATTTAAATATTTATATATACAGTTCTTTGATTGTCTATATTATATATGACATGTTTAACCTTGTATGGCATTGTACAACAATTTCCTTACGGTGTAAATAACAGTCTTATGTTCACTTTTACTGCATTGTGCATGGGTCTCCTTTTGTTTCAGGGCACTCACCAAATTCGATTCGATTTCAAACTCGAAGACGGAACTCCCTACGTGGCTCAGTACAAATCGTTTGAAATTGGCCCAGCATCTGACGGTTACCGGTATGGAATGTTTTCGAATAAGGATTCTAAACGTGGGGTACGCCTGCCCTTGGCCATAAAGCAGGCATACTCTAAGTGACACACGATGAGTACACTTTATCAACTGATTCATCTTACTTTACATTGGACTTTTGGTGGATCTGAAAAAAAAACAAAAACCGCGGGATTGCCTAGTGGCGTCAGGGGGGCACATCAAATCGATAGAGATTGGGAACCTGCAAGTTAATTGGCTCATATACTAGACCAAGCTATAAACTGTTACACATCGTGATAAATGGGCCCGTTTTGTAAAGCATGCGAAGTCTGCCTGCTATACTGAGCGACATTAAAAAGTCTTCAGTGTTTCCATGATGGCCCCTAACGAACAACAGGCGCACCATCATTATCCCATCCCGTTCCTCTCCTTCCCCTCCCATATAACCCTGCTTTCTATCGCATTATCAGCGTTGCCGTTATCGTCATCATCATCATCATCATCATCATCATCATCATCACCATCACCACCAACACTGGTTGTCCGGATATTTTCTAATGGCGTTCAGTATAATGCAGCGAATGGTTTTTGCCCAAAATGACCCGAATTTCATCGCTATAAATATGTCCATATTTAGCCAAGAAGTCGATTCATCCTAAAGAATAATGCAGTCCTGATTATACAGGATTTTAAATGAAACTACAAGATATCAGAACTGTGTTTTGTAAAAGCAACCTAATTGTAATCTACGTTATAAAAAACTCTACACAATGTATAACGTCTCATTCATACTCAAGGGTAAAACTAAAGTGACAAGATATCTAGCCTTATCGCAAGGCCGTTGCTACTTGATACTCACTGACTTTTTTGACGAGATAATGAACAAGAAGACGGACCGATTTTTACTATCTGGTAAACTATCTGAGCTGCCCCAAACGTCTGCGGCCATCTTGTTAGGTTATTTTGTGCGCAAATTTTAAGCCGAATCAAACAATGCTATGATCTCGAAAATTTTGAGATCGTTTTCTGATTATAGTTTGAAAAATATAACACCCTAAACGGTCCAACCCAGGTGTCCCGGATAGTAATGGGCGTTTTTAACGTGTATTACTGTGACTGAAGCCTTAATTTACGCTTACACCCTTTGGGGCAAAATCATCAACCATCTTAGGATGGAGTGTGTATGACATTTACAAGTTTTTCAGGAAAGCGTTTTAAAGTTTCAATGAGATTTAGAGCTGATTACAAACGCCCAATTTGTAAATGTTTAATATCTCCAAAATTATTAGAGCTATCTATACGCCACTTTGTGAGATCATAGAAAGTAGTCTCAGCTAAAAACACCCAAAATGTCACGCACGCCCCTTTGTGAGATAGGCGACAACATGGCGGTCATAAAGTATACGTTACCTTATGAATATGTATAAACTTCAGATGGGATTACAAACTGAAAAAACGTCCATTTTCTGCATTTTTCAGTCTCTCCATCAATCGCCGGAACTACGACTCTTCAGTCAGCAATGCCGCCGGTCGCAGCATCGAGGCTCATAACGGCATGCTCTTCACCACCAAGGATCATGACCGAGACATTTGTCTCCTATGTAACTGTGCCGTCCCAGAGAGGGGAGGATGGTGGTACCATGCCTGTGCCACTGCCAACCTCAATGGGCGATGGCTGTTCAGGGAGTTCAACTGGGGCACCAGCTGGCGTGCGGATTCTGGGGTGGACAAACCACTTACCTTTACGGAAATGAGGATTCGCTTAGCTTAATGAAGGTTTGATATCAAGACTGTAGGATTGCTTGCTGAAAACGCTGAGGCACGCCTTCATAGAATTTGTCATGTGTATTTAAATTAGACCCAGCAAGATCTGGTGAGTCATCACCTACAGCTGTAGATCGTTTGATTGTAATTATAAATGCAGTGGAAATCAGAGTAGAAGTTTAATATCGTTTCGATTTAAATTATTAAAAACAAAACAGCTGGAAGAGGAGTTCATGCTGACAGAACCGAGTTCACATATAAAAGATTTGAATGGTGGTTTCTTACATATCAGTAAAGTTTTCACGAAATGGAAAAAACGAAAATAAAAATACGACTTTATTTACCCTGTAGGGAAATTGTTTTTACAATGGCATACAATGTTATACATTTCATTCACAATACAAACACATATAAAAATACACATCATACGTGTAAATACATGATATTACAAATGAAATACATAACAAAGTTATTGTTAGTCGCCAGCGGTGCAGCGCCCTTGTCCGCCCAGCTCTAACTCTAAAGCCAGGTATTCATTTACACCTGAGTCGAGTGAAGAAATGGAAGTGAAGTATGGAAGGAGGTATGCGTCCATAAAGTGTGAGAACCTTTTTTTTTTTTAATAGGGGGAGGAGCAAAGGTTTAAGGCGAAGCTGAAGGCTCTTTCGCCAGAGAGAATTTGGGAAAAATGTGAAGGAAAGAAAAATTACAGCTTGCCATGAATACGGGGAAATTGCGGGAACTCTTAAATACATGAAGATATTTCACTTTGCACCTGAATCCCACCTGTGCTTACATAACCATTGTTGCAAATATTTCCATTTCGAATGCATGTATAAAATTGTGCATCTTATTTAATATCTCTTCCCAGATATCTCGTTAGTCACTGACCAGCCATCATAGTATTTTTTTTATTAAGCCTTCCATCACTAGCCCTTGATCACAATCATTTGCTCAATGAAACAGTATTATATTCCTTGTTCAAGCAGGACGCCTGATGTACCCTCGCCCCTCTACTCTAACTGTAAAGTTATTGGTTTTCGTCAGCCGAAATTACATTATCACTCTGTTGAGAGCAAAGTTGAGAGCGGTCTCTAGGTGGACAAACTAAAGACATAGTTATCCCTTCTCATTACACAATAAGAGGTGCCTCGATTATGTCTGGAAATATCAGTGTGTACATTGACAGAACTATTCATTTTAATGCTACTTAGATATTTATATCATTGTAAATATGCTGTAATAAACTGCATTTTTTTTATAACTGTCGAGTATGGAGATAATTTTAACAGCGTCAAGAATGGCAGTCGTGAATTAATGATGACGATGATCACGACAATGACATTGCTGATGATGATGATGATAATAATGATGATGACGTTTATGATGATGATGATGATGACAATAAAGATGATGATCATTAAATGAAATGCTTATTTAATGGCAATGATAATACTACTAAAAACAAAACAAAAAAATCAGTGTTGATAATGGCTATATCTAAGATGGTGATGCTGATGAGAATGATAAAGATAAACATATGAGTAAAAATTCATGCTAAGGCACATTAATATATATCGTTTTCTGAGATTCCCATGGAAGTTACCAATAGTCCATTCAGTAAGCAACTGCGAGTATGATGATATGACAAAGGTGAAATATTTATAACTTTTACTACTTTAAACTTGTAATCGTCTCGTATGCGCTGTGATATGCATAATGGCCTCAAGCACATATACCAATTTGAGTTGGCCAACTAGCTGTCTCTGACCATCTACAAGAATATAAATCGAACCCTATGTATATACCAACGTTATTCTATGGCTAACTCAGTGTCCAGAGTCCTGCTAGTGGTATTACACCTACTGTCTGTACGCTAATAATCAGCTAGTAGCCCAACTCATGCTGGAGTGTGCGTGGAAGGTCTCTGATGACGTCGCTATTCCTGTAATGTTGCCGGAGAAGTTTCTAAGTAGGTGGATTCTTGCAGAAAGATCCCTGTCTCTTTCTGTATATGTATCGATCATATTAGAATAGAGGGCAACACGAATGACTGCCCGTGCCCAGAAAGTAAGAAAGAAGTTGTGCCATTGTGGACCTATGAGAACATGGAAAGGAAGATAATCCCTTTAATGTCTACACGTAGCAAGGGTTTCAAAGAGACGGCACAACACTGAACTCAAGATGGACTTGACAGTTCCGGGAAATGCAGAAGGCAACTGAGAGCTTGAGCATTAACGATGGAATCTCTTACTATCGTAAGAACCACATTAACTCTGCATGCTCGACGCCACCGCGGGTGCATTCAGCACCTATGCACTAATGCAATTCTCACGATGGTAAGGTATCCCATCGTCCATGCGCAAACTCTTAGATATCTTAGGGCTCTTCCTCAATGCTTGATTTAGGTTTTTGAACAAAGTCACGGGTAGAGGTAAGGGTATGGAAGAAAAGTCAAACTTGGGACGATCCTTAGACATTGTCATCTGTCTTAGGTATGCTTTTCCTTTCATAATCCTAAAGCATGCTCTAGGCGGGAGTGTTTGAAGGAAGTCAGACCTTCAGGTAGGTGGTGCCAGTGTCAGACAACCTTCATATGCTTATAATTGAGAAGAACAATTAGGCATAATTTAAGGCCAGTTTCACAAAGACCTCTGATGACGGTTAAAAGAAGTGGTCGAAACCATTTAGTCCGGCAAAGTTCGTAAACAAAAGTCGAGAAGCTCATCCATCCCCGAATTTAAGCACGCTGATATGCGGTGGGAATGACATGCCGGGCGCATGTGTAATTCTCTAGTACGGGTCAAGTACTGAAAAAAACTCCGAGGACTTGTTCGTCATCTCCTTCACATTGTCAAAATGACCCCAAACCGTACGTAACATTGTCTCCCAAGACATGCTGGGAGGTACAGTCAACAATAGCTCTCAGATGTGTGTTCTTATCACATCTTCCAACGCCGCTTCATCAATTCATGTCTAACGTTACGGTTGCTCATTTCTTTCCAAAATCCTGATTGCGTACTGCCTTTGTGGTTCCCAGCCGTCCAAAGCCAGTTTTGATGTTTGAATAGATTTTACGGAAAGAAAACGAGGGCCCTCGTTGAGACTGGACAATCGAATGGTTCTACGTCCCTGTCGTGCAAGACTCTTGTAAATGAAAGTACGTCCTCAGAAAATGAGGTAGGTTTATGCCCAAAATACTTGACCACTGACCATGAAGGGTCACTGAAGCAGAATATCTGTACATGTTAATGGAGGGACATTGTGGAAGAGTTCTGACCACACAACCTCCATCACCTCCATCCGTGACGTTACATAAAGGTATGCCAAAAATTACGTCCACGCTTAGAGTTTAGCAGGACCGTATGTACCTTGTCAAGGGCTTCTGCAAGAGATTCAAGCTCATTTCATTTTCCCAAGTTTGCGTTTTTCTTAAATTCTTCCTAATCTTCTTACTTTCAGTGCTTTACTTCTCTAAAAGTGCACAGCATACCTCCTGAATCTGCACGTTATGGCACTCTAGACGTTACTACGATGTATGTCTGTCGTTTGTTTTGTATTTCATGACAAGCCAGTGATTTTAGAAATACGGAATTCAAAGAAAGGTTACCTTAAGTAACCATGTATTCTCAGAAAGTTTTGCAGCATATGCTACAGTCCGGAGTGGGGAGTCAAATATGTCAACGCTAATACTGAGAAAGGAGGGCCAGGTGACTCATGGGCTGCAAGAATGGGTTGAAGTTACGGCCCTGTAATTCAGAGGTCAGTAGACTGTTATCTAACTAAGGGAGAAAAGAAACGAATATTTTTGAGGCAAGTTATAACTTTTTACCCCCTGAACGGAGGATTGGACTTTGAGGATATGATACAGGTCTTGTAATATCCAGTTGCTTTGCTCCCCTCCAAACGGTGGACAAAAGGTATGATCTATGTATGTATGTATGTATGTATGTATGTATGTATGTAATGTATGTATGTATGTATGTATGTATGTATGTATGTATGTATGTATGTATGTATGTACAGGGAAGAATCTTAAGAGAAGCTGGGAAGATCGACCATCGTGCCTCAGCGGCGTACCTAACCAACCTTAATCTGGATGACAATATCAGATCATTTGTCGCCAGAGGACGCCTACAACTTCTGCAATGTGAGAGTCTGATGCACCTGTACTACCCAGCGACCCATACTAAGCAGTGCAAAATTTGTAACCACCCGACAGAGACAGTCTCGCACATCCTGAATGGCTGTACCAAGTTTCAAAAGTTGTATCAAGACAGACATAATAGACTTGTGAACTTACTCTATGAAAAGGTGAAAGGAAAGAACAACGGATGTGAGATCTTGAAAGACACGAAACTATCACCGACAATGTTTGAAGGACATGGAAACAATTTTATTCACGAACATACTAGACCTGATATTACTGTGATTAATAATAATTCTAGACAAGTCACTATTATAGAGGTAGCAGTGCCGTTTGATGCACATCTGTCGAAATGCTATCAAGAGAAGTTTAATAAATATTATCCATTGTCACTAGAAATAAATGGCCTTATCTACCATACTCAAATAATTGTTTTACTCGTTGGAAGTCTAGGGAATGTCCACTACAGATTTAAAAGTGGATTATATAAAGTAAATATCTGTAAGAGCGAAGCATCACTTTTGTCCAGATTTTGAAGTATAAGTGCAATAATTGGCTCTTATAATATTTGGCGACGTAGATGTAAGGATTATGGATTTCAGCTCTTTGATATGTAGCTTGCTGGTCATACTTGTACATCTCTAGTGTCCTGTAGTAATTTCCATACTGATCTGAAGTAAGTATTAAGGTTCCTTAATATATGATATCATGTCATTGTACCCTGTACAACTTTGGAAATAAAGAACTTTGATAAGTATGTATGTATGTATGTATGTATGTATGTATGTATGTATGTATGTATGTATGTATGTATGTATGTAACTATCTATCTATCTGTCTATTTTTCTATCTATCTATCTATCTATCTATCTATCTATCTATCTATCTATCTATCTATCTATCTATCTATCTATCTATCTATCTCTCTATCTATCTATCTATCTATCTATCTATCTATCTATCTATCTAACTATCTATCTATCTATCTATCTATCTATCTACATGTCTGTCTGTCTGTCTGTCTGTTTATCTGTTTGTCTGTCTGTCCGTTAACCAGTATTTGCATTTCATCCTCTCAGAGCCAGAAGGAAGCAGCTACGATGAAGATGTCACTTTGGTTTCCGATTGTGTGTGTCTCTTTATCTGTTCTGATGTTTGCTCACCCAGCTGTGTCAGTGACGGCAGAATGCACAGCAATGAAAGATTTGTATGAGGCTAGAAGTGAGTCATTTCTTAAGAAGCTCTATTGTGTGCATTGTTTGCCAGTATAAGGAAAAAGAGAGGTAGGGAGAACGGAGAATATCAGTAGAGAGCGAGCGAGCGAGGGAGCGAGCGAGAGAGAGAGAGAGAGCGAGAGAGAGAAAGAGAGAGAAAGAGAGAGAGAAAGAAAGAGAGAGAACGAGAGAGAGAGAAAGAGAATAAGAGAGAAAGAGAGAGAGAGCGAGAGAGAGAAAGAGAGAGAGAAAGAGCTGTAGACAGTGAGCGAGCAGTTGGAAGACCATGCTTAAGTTTGTAACAAAACTGCGCAATATGTCAAATATTATGCATATGACAGAAATTGAATAATTATTAATATGGCATTATGTATAATATGGTTGTGAAATGGGACTCGCTAAGAAGGAAGTGGTTAGAACCTTCATATTTTTTATCTTATCATCGACATTCTTGTTCCCAAATTGGAGCATGGAGACGACAAAAGCTTTTTGAAGATTGTACGTATATTATCATAGCTCATTTACACATGCAGATATCTTGATGGTGATGCTACATGTTATTTTAACAATAATAAAAAGGGAGAGGAAAACAGGAAATGAGGCTATGCCTGATACAATTGATTCCCGTTACAACCATGCCCGTTATAGATGGATTTCTACATCACTGTCGTTGGCTAATGTGAAACGTTATAACTCCTGATGGGCATCCTGTAAATGCTGAATGAGAAACCAGTGATTTTAGAAATACGGAATACTTCGGCTAGTAGACCGACGTAGATATGCAAGAAACTTGTACGACAGTGAGGCAATTAGTATTAGTTATGTGGAAGAGCAACTAGATCCAAAGACCTCTTTGCAAAGAAAAAAGAGTAACAAGGAGTACAAGAGAAAAAGGTTGACAGAAGGCAGGAGGATAAATAAGGGTAATTAGAACGAGAGAAAGACGCAGGAGAACTTTTAGTGAGTGGAAACGGGGTAAAAGTACCATGAAAGATAGACAACCTAGATGTAGTCAGCCAATAGTAACGATGAATAGGAGAAGAAGGGAAAAAAAAAGGAAGATACAAGGTAATTAGGATAATGGAAGATAAAGAAGTTGTAGTCAGGATTTTACTTGGTGGAATACTAACGATCTTCCGAATATAACAGGATACTTTGTTAAGTCGCAACACCTCGATAGTTGAAAAAAAATAATCCAGCAATGAAAAAGTACTGAAAAAAAATTTACTCAAGGAGTTTTATGTAGAAACACTGTATTCTTCATGTTCAAACTGCTACTTTTAAGCGAAAATTCCACTTAAGACGGAATGCTATTAAGAGGAGTCGACCGTGTATACTGACCAGCTATGAGTTAGGAGCCTGAACAGAATGACTATTCACTGTGTGGCATATCTGTGTCGCATCTGACGTTAAAGATCATCCCGACACAGTTAGACTAGGACATTTATAACTCGGTCTACTGGAGTCCGCTTTTTTATTATTTCATGTTTTAATGTTGAGAGGGCGCAGTACAGACCGACCCGCGAACTCTTACTGCTGGTGCCCTCGGCTAGAAAATGTATCAACTTGGTGAACGTTACATCTCAAAGAATGAGATATAAAATAACTTTTATTGGAGAACCAATGAAAAAAGTATATGGTGCGACGAATTTATAAAGAATTGTTTTAAAATTTCAGTGCTAAAAATATTACCGAATAAATGTTTTCAAAGTAGAAGCTATATTTAGAAGTTTTTTTTCGCAAGACGAAATGTTGAAAAAAAACCCCAACAAATGGATTTAAGTGAAAGACAGATAAAATGAAAATTATAAGACGAGATGAAAAAATGTAAGATCCTGAACATAAAGACAGACAATGAATTAAAGCTTGAGAGAATGGAAGGTATCTGGTGGAAATGAGTGAAAAGACGGGAAAGTGGATGGAGTGTTGGAGTAGTGAGTAAATAGAGTGGCGTGGTGGAGTGAATGGAGTGTAAGAAATTTCAAAGAAGGCTGGAGAGGCATGTCATTCCCACCTCGCCTTAGAATATGTTCCTGCCTTCGGCATTCGGGCCTGTTCCCCGGCAACATTCTTGGATCCGCCCCTGCGTATATTCAAATACGAATTAATTTCTGTCATGTTTCTAAACATTATGTATCAGACCTCTCTCTAACCCCTTTCCTCTCCACGTCACTTCACGAATGCCGTTCATTTCAGACTGCTCTACCTTTCATTACGAAGATGATTTGTGCCAGGCTCTGGATGGATTCATGATAGAAGACTGCGGTTTTCATAGTAAGTTGGACTCCCGGTTTTGTTTTTTCTTTTGCCCCAGGGTTTTCCATCTATATCTTCTCCTCTTTCCCCTCCTGTTTATCAGTCTGCTCTCATCTCAAAAGTCATACATCTGTGTCAGACCTACAGACAGACGGACGGACAGACAGACGGACAGACAGACAGACAGACAGACAGACAGACAGACAGACAGACAGACAGACAGGCAGGCAAGCAGGCAAACTGACAGGCAGACAAACAAACAAGAGACACACAGGGAGACAGACAGATAGACAGATAGACTCTCAGTAAAGTTAAGATCACCCCATTTTTTCATATCTATATATTGTAATGATCCATTTCC
>JAWQUT010000009.1:2127965-2151420 GCA_033807755.1 Ellobium chinense | reverse complement strand
CCCGATTGTCTACACTCTTCACTCCCTTCATCTTCTTCTCAACCCCTCACCTCCTCTCCTACCCACCTACCACTAGCTTCTTCCTCCTCTCGCCTTCAGACTGCACAGAGGATGAATCCAAGTTTGAGTACTGCTTCGCTGACACAACATCTTGCCCCAGTCTCTTTGCACCAGCCGCTCTTGGAACATGTGGCTTGTATGGTAAAGGAATTTTCTGTAATACTTTGCTGTGGCCTTATGCATAATCCCTACGTTACTGCGGTAACCATGGGAAACTCTCAAAACTTTAGTAGTGTTCACTGGAGTTAATGCAATACGTTAATTAATAAAAAGTTTATGCATACGACCACAGGTCTCTGTGCAGAGTGCATTCTTTTGGATACTAGAGCGGGTATGATTTGGAGATTCATTCACGAAGTTAAGAACCATGTAGTCAGATGTTATTTACCGCCATAATGTAACACTTTCAGACGGATTAGAGAACATTTAATTTTACTTGTCATTAGAGAGGTTTCATGTATACGTTCGTATCTGTGACAGATTGTTATGGCAGGAATAGGGATGCGTATTATGGCATTTCCATAACAGACGTTATAATCGTAATTTGAGTAAGACTTCATAAAACACACGTCCTTTTCCTTACACTTTGCACTGGCTAGCAGCACGTAGTGGTGTCTCTGTAGCTAGATAGTGGGGATATTATACAAAGGTGAGAAAAGAGGGATCACTATTTATTATGTCTGCAAGATACACTTACGGTTGAAAATGTTCCCTGTACATTTTTCAAAATGTCTTCTTTTTCATAATCGCCAAGAACACGCATGCTGTTACTCGGTAAGTTAATCTGTTCTTCATTGCCGATAGACAACCAACTGTAGAATGACCTGCTAAACTGCGGCTGTCTTTTCGCTAATCTGTAGATTTGTCAGCTCTTTTGTCTGTCTGTCTGTCTGTCTGTCTGTCTGTCTGTCTGTCGTCTGTCTGTCTGTCTGTCTGTCTGTCTGTCTGTCTGTCTGTCTGTCTGTCTGTCCTGTTTTGTTAACGCCTCATACTGACAGCCGACTCTTTTTAAATCCATACTGCTTAACTGCAGTTTTAGCATTATCGAAATATGTAATTCAAAAGTTTTAAAACAGCGTCATTAATTGTCCCACCCTCTACATGCTCACCCAGTATGTCACTAACAACTTCATTTGGTTTGGTGTTCCTTGTCCTCACCCCATTTGTGTCTTCTCACCTCTCTTTATCTCTCTCACTCTTTTTCTCCCTCTCCCTCTCTCTCTCTCTCTGTTCCTAGACAGTCACCACATGTGAGGACTTTGGATCCATGGAGACGTCTTCAGTTCCTATACAGCACGAGCTTGGTTTCCCCGTGGTGTGTGATGATGGCTGGACAATCTTACAGGTACACCGTACAAATACATTAATATAAAAACTTAAATAAAAAAAATAATTAATGGTTGAGACTCACCTGTGCGAGGGCGGGGCGTGTGGAGCTGGGATTACGGATTATACGTAGGTAGTACATCATGCCTCCTTCTTTACCCCACTTGACAACACATCTTGGAAGGTGACTCATCAGACATCACAGTTGAACATCTGGCAACTAAATTCAGGACGAAGCACTATGGCACAACCAAGACAGTCCGGAACAGTCTCTGTGGTGTCCAGCTCACCAGATAAAACTTGAGTACATGGCTACGTTTTTTTTTTTTGATCCTGCGCATAAGCTTGCGGGGAAGTAAGCGGAGCTTAGACGTTAGTTAGAAAGTCCAGAAGTAGGAGCTCGGTAACAATGGCGGACACCATCAACGTTTTCAGATTTGTTAGTGGAACTTTATATCAATGGCCTTGTGGCGCTGGAGATATGGCAGAACCTACGTGGTATGCATGCTGATAAATAATAAGGAAAAGATATACGTAAAGCAAAAACCACTCGCAAATCAGCACATTCTTTTCAAGCTCTTCTGCATCAGTAACAACCCCCTTGGCTAGCTTTCAGACATTATTCCGTTGCTTAGAATCTCAGAGGGACCGCTCACAAAATAAAAGGATCCCTTTAATGCTTACCTGCGGGGAGCAAGCAAAAATAGCACAAGGTTTAATCCAATCTGAACATGGCGATCATACTCACCCTAGCATAAATAGACTGTCTTGCTTTTATTTTTCAGTGGCGCACATCCGGTAACCAGAGTTTTGACATGACATTTGCTGATTACGAAAATGGATTTGGCACCATAGACACTGGATACTGGCTTGGGCTGACTCATCTTTACGCTCTTCTCCAAAGGGTAGATACCTTGTAATTGTTATCCTCCCTCAAACTGCCTGTATATGACAACTTAAAAACCTGTGTTGTTTTGTTAATACCTTGTACTGACACGAGACTCTGTTTGATGCATTCTACTTAGCTGCCAGTTTTGCACGTGTAGCATGTGTTTATGACACGCCATCGGTTTGCTTAGAAACTCTCTCATTCGGANGGTTTTTCTATGCTAATGAAAAAAAAAAAAAAAAAAAAACCCCCCCCCCCCCCCCCCCCTTTTTTTTTTCGTCCAGCAAATTTTCAGCCCTATGGAATCCTAAACTCTGGACCTCTTGAGAGATTCGAATCCGCAACCTCCAATCATATAGTCTATATCCTTTTTAATACACTTCACAATTTAAGAGTTTTGAAATTCTCGTGTGACTTTTGAGCAAACAATCTGTATAATGAATCTCGCTCAGTATCAGATTTGGAAGACGATGCATTTATTTGTATTCGTTGTAATCGAAGGAGGATGGAATAATTCAAACTCCGGTGTTTGATATAGGGAGGAAGCGCATGTAAAAAAAAATAATAAATGCGCATGCTTCCCTGATTCTGGCTCATATTTTACTCTTTTCGATGCAACGCTCAGTATGGCTTTTTCATTAAGAACGTACGGGTTTGGCATCTTTTCACGCTTTGATGAATCTTGTCCAGTCATTTCGATTCATTTTAACGTTTGCAACCAGAGAGCCGAATTTGGTTGCACTAAGTATTATCTATGCATGATGCAAGTATCGTTTAACTCGTCACCTCTGTCAAACCGAGAAAAGCGAAAGGTGGGCTAACTCGACAAGTATCAAAGTGATCAGCCGGCAAGTTATACAGCGCGTCAGCCAGGCGCTCTTGGCCTTATGAAAGCGCAGCGTCACGATATTTAACAGGTCGATGTACTTTGTATGGTCGCACTGTTTGAGTAGAAGGTATTACAGGTGTTGCACAGGCCAGTAACGATACTCTTGCTTTAGTTTAAAAAGTAACATGATTGTCACAAGCAGCTTAAAATGCGAAACAAAAAAACTACAAATACATGGGTATCCAAATCATACTGAACCTGCTCTTGTGTTATTATCTATACAAGTATCTAACCGATCTAAAGATGTTCACACTGCATGTGATATCCTGATAACTACCTTGGTGATATTTTCTTCCTATCCAGGGCACACATCAGCTGATCATTAAGTTCAACCTCGGGGATGGTACACACTTCGAGTTACTGTATGAGAAATTTAATATCGGGCCTCCATCTGAGGGTTATCCGTAAGTCTTACATTTATTTGTGGTCGTTATTGTAGTCATGAAAACGACGTTTACGGTATTGTTACAATCTTGTTGTTGCTCGTATTATGAGAGCGAAAAAAAATTACCCTACGAGACATACTGACAGTAGTAATTCTGATTTTAAAAAAGTGACACCATTTATATTTGTTCATGTAATTTCTCTGACAAAATGGCAGCACCCAAAGTGAACATAATACTACTTTTGTGCACATGATCAGAATAACCACTGTCTTATTAGGCCAAATGTCCCAGGATCTAGGAACCTCTCAAGGATCCGAAGGGCCATTTGCCGCTTAAGAGCTTGTAACCTAGGAGTCATTTTTATTTTTTCATACAGAAACTTTACGGAATTTGTTGCTCCAGGCCCTTACACTGTATGTATTAATCAACCTTCTGAACTGCTCTTTCTCTTGCTTTTGTCCCCTGGCTAAATGACCATTTTTGATTTTCTTGCCCTGCATAAAACAAATCAAGAGGAAGAAAAAAGCGTTACACAGGGACAACAATAGTGTGAACAATTATAAACCAAGTGGTTATAGGTGACACATTGTGGAGAAATCCAACTGCCTGTTGCTAACTGAAGATTATCAGTTATCTTTTGTGGCTGACACCAGTCTCTAAATTCTGGATGTATTTTTGGAGATAACATCACAGTTTCCGTGAGAGAGTAAAATATCAAGTCCAGAAATTTGACAGATAACGGCTATTCCGACAATAACTTCCACTGGCGAACGCTATTATGCGAGATTCGATTTCGTTTACGAAAATATCTAACGTTTTCTGACGAACTTATTTTGTTTTTCCCGCCAAAATTACTTCTTTTTTTTTTCATATTCATTATCTACAAACGAATAATCATCTTGAAACAAAATATCTTCGTGCAATTGCGAGTGTTGAAGCAAAGAGCTATTTTGAAGCAGAACAAGTCAATTTTCTCGAAACCAGTTTTGGCAAAGATAAGCTTTGTTGTCAGAGGACGTTAGAAATGGTTTCATAATTATTACTTGATGTACTCAATATCACCCCACCAGTTCAAGAGAAATTTATTCTTCCCATCCAGTCTAATCGTCAGCCACGATTACTACAACATTACTCTCAGCACGGCTGACGGCACGGGCTTTGAAGATCTTAACGGAATGAAGTTCACCACCAAGGATCATGACGAAGACCTGTGTTTCTGGTGTAACTGTGCCGTTCCCGGGAAAGGAGGTTGGTGGTACAGATCCTGCAGCACAGTCAACCTCAATGGAAGATGGAATTACAACCTGTTTAACTTCGGCACGACATGGCAGTCGGAATCTGGAGTGAACCACCCGCTGTCTTTTACTGCAATGCAAATTCGCTTGGTGAACTAGGCATTAAACATATCACATGTACTCAATGTTATCGAAGATTGCCTACGCTGTATATTTGTAACCAGTGTCAGACATGTTAAAAAGATAGAGTATTCCACAGCTTTCTCGATCTTCATACTTGACATTCGTCGATGTGAATAGTATTTTAATAGGAGCATACAACGGTAATCAGAAGGAACTTCAGAAAATGACGGGCAGGGATGACGGTGATAACCTCAACGTGGTTTGACCTAAAGTACCCGAACAAAGTACATTTAATTTAACTGCAAAGTACATCTAACTGGGAGTTCTGAGGACATAATAGTATGTTTATTTTTAGATAAACTGACAAGGACAGGAGTGTTTTCTCAACCATATATTATATCTTTTAATTAATAGCACCCCTATGTTATTCCTACTCTTTGTAACGACGAAAACTAATTACACATTTGTAGCATTAGTGAAAATCCTTGAGTTTCTTTTGTATGTAATGACTAATTGTTGTCTAATGCCAGTCCTCCAATATGTCTGTCAAGGTATGATGTGACCAAAATGTTGGCATTTGAGATGTATTTAGGTCTGGAAACCGAAAGAGGTTCACTGGGAAGACAATGGGAGAAAATGCTGTGTTTAGTAAAGACGTGAGAACCAGTTTTATATACGCTGACAGATGCATTCAGAGCCGTGTACATTATCAGCCAGTTATCTATGTTGTAAGGAATAAGCTTGGTTGATTCCCAAGCTCTCGGGAGAATAGTCGCAAAATATGGCGCTCACTGATGAAAAATAAAAGCAGCTATTGCTACATTGTCTTTGAAGAAGCCCAAATTTTCAAGATATGCAGCGATCATGAGACTGAATGCTGTATCATGTTTTCTTCATGGTCAAGTAAGGAAGAGCGGAACACATCCTGGAAAGTTAACGAAACACTATAGTTGACAGAATGCCAGATTTTATAAGAAAAGGAGAGAACGGAAGAGGAGAGCGAGAGAGACAGAGACAGAGACAGAGACAGAGAGAGAAAGCAAGGAAATATAGAGAGAAAGAGGGAGAGAGAGAAAGAGAGAGAGAGAAAGAGAGAGAGAGAGAGAGAGAGAGAGAGAGAAGGAGGGAGAGAACAGTGTGATTGTAAGCACTCCGGTCAACAGAAATCTTGGATAATATGCATCAATTTTATCTTTATCTAGTCAATGGATGGTTCTGCTTTATAATGTCTTACTTTCTCTGGCCAAACTGAACTCCCTCTCTCTCTTTCTCTCTCACGCTCTCTCTCTTGTCCTATTATGTCTTTCTCCCCCTGTCTCTCCCTCTGTCTCTCTTGTCCTACAGAAAAAAAGCACTCCAGCGGGTAAACGAAATATTATGTCATAGGGCTTCCACGAGAGGCACACTCTATAGGTACTTTGACCATAACATTGAGGAGAAGTATTACCCCTCTAGGATGTTGTTCTGGTTCTCTTTTGTCTCGTTGCTTTCAAACACAATTTACGAATCAACCTATATTCCCAAAATGCTCTTCAAATGAGAAATTGATGACGCCATCAACTACAGGAGTTCGTTCATCTTCGCTTGTCAACTAAACTGTCCCGACGAAAGTTTACAACAGGTGGCGTAAGTGACAATAGAAGAAAAGAGTACTCTTGTCGGTAAGGGGAAGTAATGACAGTTGTGACGCTGCGTGGAGGGATACGCCAAACTGTTTGTCCAGTGAACTTGGACATCAGGATGAATGAATCAACTAAGACGACCTTCGTGACTGTCCTTTACACAGTGTGTACCGAGATTTCAGGGGAACAAGCCTTGCTTTTCACTACTTTTTCGTCGAATACAAGGATTGCTAACAGACCGAAAAGGAGGTAACTTTGTGTGTTTAGTATTTAGTTAGCAGCCCTCTGTCTGTGCACCTGGGCAGTTTCTGAAATAATAATCCACCTATTTGTTTTGCTATTCTAGAAATAAAAACAGCTTCGATTAAAGCATTTATTTTTACTCTGTCTTCGAAATTTAGTTTCTGGATGCCCGTGAAAAATTAGGCTTTGGTGCGCAGACACCGGTTTAACATCCAGCGAGTCCTTTATTCTTTTTATTCATCCTTTCCTTGTCTTGTACTATCTCTGACAATCTTGACTTTTATACGTTGCTTTGTTTTTCTTTTTAAAAAATATCATGATCTTCCCTTGGTTTCTTTATCGAAAGTATTATTCAGTTGCTCCACACCTTTCGCAGTTCATTTCCTTCGTTGACCAAATGGAACAATTTTAACCCAATGTGTTATTTGAATACTAACCCAAGGTTTTGTATGAATTTTGCATGTTCGGCTTCGTCTGTTCCGAATGATCTATATCCATCTATCTTTTAGAGACTGGATGTTGTCAAGATGCCAGTCCCGTTCCGGATCCTGTGTGCTCTTCTCTCTGTACTGATGTTTGCGATGCCAACCAACCAAGTGACGCCAGACTGCGCTGCTGTGAAGAACTTATATCAAGCACGAAGTGAGCAATGTCATTCAGTACAATATGGGATATTTAATTTTCAAGGGATCTCTAAAACTCAGTTAATGCACTTTCAATGTCTTTGAAGCATGGGGAAAAATATATCAAACTTATTTTTTTATATATTTTTCTCAATATGCCATAGATGTTATTCTTCAAGAAATTAAAAACTCAAACTCCGCTCTGCCTTTCTTCTACACCTACTCGTAATGCTAAACTTACCCTTAACACTGCCCTGAAGTCTACATTTAAATCCTGTAGACACCTCTGGCAAAGTCAGAATTTTGCGGACAAATTCATTTATGAGTCTGTGCTTTGCAAGTGCCATTTTGAATTTATTTGCTAGACCAGTCCGTGCGAAGACATTCAAAATGTGCCTGAATGGCACACTAGCAGGTGATGTGAGCTGAGAGGAAGTTCACGGGTGCTTGCCGTCATTGTGTCTGCCGGTAACATTTGAGCTGCCAAAATGCAGCTAGTCGGCGCATTGCACCTACTATACATCTTTAATAATAAGTCGAGGAAAAAGAGCTTCTGACGAATATTTTATACTTTACGATAGGCTCTCATCATGTTGAGTTGGCAAAAGGAAGCGGCAAAAATGACGACCAAGTTACAAGATGTCGCCTGTGACGTCAAATTCTCTCCACTCGTATTAAATTTAGGCTTCGTTTGTTTGGTCCCTGCGGCGTCGGGAAAGGGGCCGTTCTTGTATTCTGTGGGCAGTCCCTAGCTAAGGGTACTTTTTTGGCTGGTGAGCGCCAGTCACAGTGAGAAAAGGTACACACCTTCTAGAGATTTGTTAAAATTGTGTCGTCTTTTGTCAAAGGGGGAAGAAAAAGCGGCAACATGGTGGTAACCATATACGGTCCCAAATTTGTTAGTGGAACATTTTATCAATGGCCCTGTGTGGAAGGAGGATGTGGCAAATATCAACGGCGTGCTAATGAATAAGGCAAAGATATAATATGTATAGCAAACACCACGGGCAATGACCGCATTGTATTGTTTCTTCCGCATTAGTGTCAGCCAACTTGGCTTGCTGAGAGACTGATACTTCTTTTGCTAAGAAAGGAGTGTGGTTTGCTATTTTCTCAAACTGCAGGGTCCAGACAAATGCAGCTTTGATAATACTGATCCTCTCTATATCATTTTTCTACATACAGATTGCTACCATAACCGGACAGAAAGCCTTTGCAAACTGCTGTCGCTATCTATGACACAAGGTTGTGAATTCTACGGTAAGTGTTAATGTCGCCAATACTTCTTCTCTTGTGCTGTCTTTCTTCACTACGGCTTCCTCCTAACTCTGATCATCTCCCTTCTACCTTTAGTTTGCAGCCTGACTACCATCTTGTAAATCAAGTCTACTATCTGCAACGTGACCATAACTATTACTGGCGTCTTTGCGTAATCAAAATCCGTTTGTTAACGTATTTCGTTTAATCAACCATTTCATCATAATTCATGTTTATTGAACAATTTTTTAACCTCATGACGCATTTTGAAAATAAAATATAAAGTCTTAGCGTATAAAGCATCAGTATGAGGAGAAAAAAAAATGAAGTTGCTATGTGACACAGCCTAAGGAGAAGACGAATCTTGTCCAGTGACAGAAAAAGAATATGCGGTGCCACATTAGTACGCCCTCTCAGTGATCATCTTCTCCAAGCTCTTGAAGAGTTGACTCTACCAAATTGGGCTATACACAGCTTTGGCCATAGACGTCACAATCACCACAACCATCATCATTAAAACTAAATATGATTCTGCCCAATGACACAAAATTTAAAAATACATAATAAATTTATTAACAAAATAGTCGACGTTTCGTGTTAAACACTTCTTCAAGACAACCATCATTATCATCATCATCATCACAAAGAAATATTAGCATAGTAAGAATTAGGGGGAGGCAGAGTGGTCGTGTGGTTTGTGAGTCGTACTCAGAGATTTAAGACTTTCAAGGCTAAAGTTTCTGTATTCCACTGTCGGGCCAGGCGGTTTATATTGTAGTATCCTTGGGAAAGATACTTCACTCCCTATTCCCCACTTGTCTCAGGTAAAAATAAGTACCTGGCTTTAATGCTGGGGGAAAGGGTGTGGGAACTCTGACGCTGCACTGCGGCCCACCAGCAATGACTTTATTAAGTCTTTCATTTGTAATATTGTGCATTTACATGTTTGATGTCTTCGATACTGTGTGTTGGGTGAGATCTATAACATTATATGGCATTGCACAATCTCCCTATGGGATAAATAAAAGTCAAATTTTCATTTTAATTTTCACGATGGTGGTCATTGAAAATGAACAAAAAAACCAAAAACCCTTCCCATACATTCCTTCCATCTCCTTAAACATTCGAACATGCTTAATACAAAATACTTGGACACTCTAAACTGTTTTGATCCGAAGATATCTCGTAATAACTGCCTTCCTCTCGGACTTATCTCACCTAACTTTTGCTGAGACTTTCAACATGTCGTGGAATAACGCTAGTTTCACTGAAAGGGGATTTATAATAATACACTATATTTGATGCTTCCTCTTCAACGACCTCCGCTAATGTTCAGCACTTTCTTTTCTTTCCGTCAGTGTGCACTAAAGGGAACTCCAAGACTGAACAGTGCATTGCTAACGTCACAGTTTGTCCTCAACTGTTTGTGGCTGCTCCAATGGGATCTTGCGGTGTAGGTAAGGAAATCAATGCGCAGATGGAACAGTCCCACCGAGCTAAATGTTTTCAAATGAACTGAATTGTGTTGCATGCTGATATAGAAAAGTTTTAGTATCCTCTTACTTTTAGGTTACTTTGCTGTTTTTTATATGCAGTTTGAAAGACTTTTTATGCATATTGCTATTTGAATTACATTAAGCATCCATAGGATCCTGCACAGTAAGAGGTTTTTTTAATTACATTTCCTTTAACGTTAGTTCATTGTTACTGATGGGCAGTTCTCAGGACTTTTGTTATACACACATGCTGATATAGGGGATCGTATTCCACGGATTAGATCATACTATGTATTGCTATAGTTTTCTCAGCATTTAAGCCGGTTCTGATGAAAATATCTGAAGTCATGTAAGAGCTTAAAAACTTAAGAATACAATTTTTTGAAGAGTTAGGTATCCTTATGCTGCTAGAAAGATTGTATTCAAACCTCTCTTTTATCTTAAGTTCATTTTTGTAGAATATGATGGTATGAGACGATGGGAAAACTTTGTTGATGGAGAAAGTTGGGTTTTCCAAAGTATGAATTGATAACGATTATATTATTGGGACCAATGTTTTAATTAATGGACTTTGTTCTTTCTACAGAGGAAATTTGCTGCTCTTCGGTGAGTCTTTTATCCGTCTAGTTGCCCTGTATAGGATTTCATTCTCTTTATAGTTTCTTTCTTTCTTTTTTCTTGCTTGATTAATTTCTCATTGGACGCGAAGACAGTAAACATTTTCCTGTCTTTCTTTCTCTCTCTCCGTCTCTTCCTGTCACTCTCTCCGTGTTTTATCTCTGCTCGACAGCATCGTTTCTATATCGCTTCTTCCGCCTGCTTAAACGTCTGTCTGTCTGTTTCTTGCTTTTGGCTGGTTGTCTGTCTCTACATTGCCTTTGACTGTTTAGTTCCACGTTGCTTTAGTCTATCAGCTCTGCATTGTTTCGACTGTTTATTAGCTCTAACATTGTAGTAGGCTACCTAGCCCCACATGGCGTTAGGGTGTCCAGCTCTGCACTGTATTTGACAGTTTAGCTGTGCATTGTTTTAAGCTGTTTTTCGACTCTACATTGCCTTTGGCAGTCTATTTCTTTGCGGTCTTTGGCGGTACATTTCTAAACTTTACTGTTTTTGGCTGTTTAGCCCTGCTTGGCTTTGGCTGTCTACCAATACACATTGTCTTTTGGTTATCTGACTTTTCACGGTCTTTGGTGTTCTTGTCTTACCCTGCTTTTGGCTACGCAGTTCTAATCTACATTGGTGCTGGCTGTCTATATTGATTTTAGCTGTCTATCGGCAGCTCTACATTCCCATCGGCTGCTGGCTCTTCTTTGTCCTCGGTGATCTAGCTCAACATTGCTTTCCGCTGTCTGTTGACTGTTTAGTTCTAGATTGCTGTTTGCTGTCTCTCAGGTTTGTCCTGCTTATGACTATCTAGCCCAACATTTAGATTTTAATTAACAAGTTCAGTAATGTCATTGTTCTTTAGCTTCATCTCTTCAGAACCGCAGATGCATAATTGCTGAAAAGACATGTCAAGATTAGTCGAGAAAATACCTAAGGCTGTAAAAAAGTAGTAGAATGCCTTAAAAACAAAATTGATATATACGTTGTCATTATTTTATTTATATGTGTGCCCTGTAGATGTTGGATTTTAATGCTAAATAGATTGGATTGTTTAACTGATTTATTAGTGGAATGGTTGTTTGATCGATTGGCAGATGTGCTGACTAGTTGACTGATTTCTTGATTTATTAACTTGTGACTGATATTTAATGTGTACGGCCACTTGTTATTATGTATGCCCACATACCACTTGTGGTTTGGGTTTTTCCCCCAATAAACCTTCTTAAACCTCGTTAAACCTTGATAAAACTTGATAAACCTTGTCTTACCTCCTCCTCAGACAGCCACCAAGTGCGAGGACTTCCCTATTGTTGAGACTCCCAGCGTCTTCATCCAACATCAGCTCGGTTTCTTGGTCTTGTGTGACGATAGCTGGACTGTCTTTCAGGTTTGTATCATCGCTCGTATCGAATTCACAAAAAACATGCTGTTTACACACACACACACACACACACACACACACACACACACACACACACACACACACACACANACACACACACACACACACACACACACACGCACGCACGCACACACACACACACACGTGTACTCTTACACACGGACATTCTTATATATACTTACACATATTTTTACAATAAAGAGGCCTGTTTCCTCATAAATCAGTACGACATAAAGCTGTCAAGCCCATATCATGACTGACATAAGTATTTCACTTATCTCACTTGAGTGAGTTTTCCAGCAGGCAGAAAAACTGTATCTGACAACCGAAAAAATAATGCCAATCTCAGGCTTTGGTGCTTTTTTTTTTTTTGAGCAATGATTTTCAGACTTACTTTGTTTGTGACATCTGATGGATGTATTGGGTTGAAGCAGGCACAGAAATAGCCCAGTTTGGAAGCTGCATCGCAGAGACAGGCTATCTGCTTATGNACACACACACACACACACACACACACACGCACGCACGCACACACACACACACACGTGTACTCTTACACACGGACATTCTTATATATACTTACACATATTTTTACAATAAAGAGGCTTGTTTCCTCATAAATCAGTACGACATAAAGCTGTCAAGCCCATATCATGACTGACATAAGTATTTCACTTATCTCACTGGTGTGAGTTTTTCATCATTTTTTTTTTTAAGCAATGATTTTCAGACTTACTTTGTTTGTGACATCTGATGCATGTATTGGGTTGAAGCAGGCACAGAAATAGCCCAGTTTGGAAGCTGCATCGCAGAGACAGGCTATCTGCTTATGACTGTGATGATATATGATTTCATAATTATATCAGATTTGGTCTAAAGTAGAATTCTAAGTAAAATGATCCCAAAATTTATACACCGTTTAGCTGGTAAATGAGTGTTGACATATAATGGAAGAGAAGCTGTAAAGTACAAATGTTCTTATTTTGAAAGTGCCAGTGATGCTTGCGAATTACGAAATGACAAAGACACCGCGGCGTTGAACGGCATAATGTTTTGTGCCACCGCCCGGTAGCCACGACGGGAATGTGCGCAGCTTCTAGAGGTCAGTTAAGAAACTGGAATCATTTGCATACACCGTAAGTGAGAGCTTAGTAAAATGGCGGAACTTTTCATCAACGGCCTCTTGTAGTAGGAGGATGTGGTCAGAATCAACGTGCTATGTAAGCTAAGAAATGAAGCGAACATCACTCGCAAGTCATTGCACTCTTTTTTAGCCCTCCCGCATCAGTCGCAGCCATCTTGGCTTACTTACAGACTGATACTTCCGTTGCTTAGAATCGTCAGTGGATTGCACACAGATTAGAAGGACCGTTCCTTCTGCGTACCCGCGGGAACCAAACAATCGTAGCCCACGATTATGAGCTAAGTGCTACAGATTAGCTGGATATTGTACACATTCACCCACATTCACACTCACTTTGACACTTCCTTACATACTGCTTTTCATCGAATTTCCAGGAGCTATGGCCAAATAAAACATTACCAACCAAACCACTCGCTTTGAAGACTCAGTTTAGATTCAGAAGTTTCTAAGCACCCCCCGTGCCACATGTACAGGCGTAAATAAGGTAATCTCATACCTTCCAAAACTTAAGCGAAAGCAAACCCTCGGTCACCGAAAATACAAAACAAAAAAAAAACTTGTCATCGAGCACGGGGGCGGGAGGGGTCCAGAAACAAGGGGAAAAAACTACTCCTCGTTCGCCGTGATTTTAGATTTAAAAAAAGAACTCAGACAATGGGCACCAAAGAGCATGAAACATCACTGCATCACTATTTGCTATTTTGATAGAGCATGATGTGGGCATGAAGCAAAACTCTTGAAAAACACATCCAAAAATAATGTTGCCTTGGTTTACGCTACTACATCGAGTGTCAAACTTATATAATACATACATTAACACTTAGGTAAATACTCTAGGCCCCGCACTGAATCAGAAATGTAGAAAAACGTTTTATGTTTGATCAGTGAGTCTCATGGATTATTACTTTATCCCACGGTTCTTCCTTCTTCTAGTGGCGCACTTCCGGTGTCCAGAGTTTTGACATGACATATGCTGATTATGAGAATGGATTTGGTAGCAGAGAGACTGGATACTGGCTTGGTCTGAAACACATATATGCTCTTCTACAGAGGGTAGGACAGTCATTTTATTTTCTGTGGCTCTGTTATTCTCATCTTTGCCTTTCTCAAATAGTTGTATTTTTTTTTCTTAAATTTTTATAATATAAATGCTCTGTGAATTTATAAACTGCTTGGTCTGTCCCTTTATCCTTCTATCATTTCATACGTTGTATATTATTGTGCAAAAGGTTTAAGATTAGGTATAAAGCAAAACAAATCTCCTATCCAATTTTCGAGAAAGCCATCTGTATATATAAGCACCATTTCCGTTTCTTAATTATACCACGCTGACGGATGTGGGATCGACTCACAATCAAGAATACCAGACTGCGTCCCACAGTCGGGGGCTCTCGCTAATTACAATAGTGTACTGGGACAACCTGTAATGCAACTTACGCACGGAAACAATTCATGTTTGATCAAAAGTCATATGGGGCTGAGAAATAACTATAATTTACACTCAAAGAGCCAGGTCTTTGATTCCAAAAGTGCCAAATCTGACAAGCTTGCTCGCAATCAGCTATGTTTTTTTATTGTTTGTCTCTTTCTGCCCAGGGCACACACGAACTGTACATTGAATTCAATCTAGGGAATGGTACACGATTCCATCTACTATATAACAAGTTTAGTATCGGACCTTCCTCTGACGGCTACCGGTAAGCTTTGCATCTCTTCAGTGTTGGTACTTACGCTGATATTATCTGCTATAACAGCATCGTCCCCCTTCAGTCTTGGTATTACACCATTTCACGCTACTTATTGCTGCCTTATATGATTGCCTGCTGAGAAGTAATGCTATTACATTTTATTTTACTGTTATTATTTTGTGCTATATTATCATTATTCTCTGGTACATTGTTTATCACAGAAAGCATTATTTCAACGTTCAAATAAAAGCAGACGCTTTTACTTAGACTTTTATAAAGGTGCCAATACAGTACTTTGCACTGAAAATTCCCTGACACGCCAGCATTTCAAGGATCACTATTTAGTGCTAAGACGCTTATAAAACTCCTCATGCCGCCATGATCAGAGCAACGAGTTCTTAAGAATACTTAAAATCCATGTAAGGGACTTTTGCCTATGTATGTAGGTGCGTCACTTGGACATTATACGGAAGGGACAAAGAGGACTTGCTGATCTATTTCTCTCATGTTGTGCAGTACATTTTTGGATGCCATATAGATGCCAAAATTGCCTAGCTTAGCTGAATAACTGTTTCCCAAACTGGATAATTTCTGCTTCTCGAGTTTCGTTGCACTTTGTTGACTACTCTGTACCCTCCCAGAAACAAAGCATGCATTTTAATTTAATTGAAATTTGCCACAATATGGAATACCTTGAGTACAGATAACCAAAGGGTTAACAAATGTAATTCTAAATTAAATCTTAAGTCATTAAAATGTAAAAATCAGACTTAGTGCTTTCTGCTCTTCTGTACCTTGCTTAGAGAAGACGGAGGTTTAACAAGTTTATTGAACAGGAGGTGCTTGTGCGTTTTATCATGCCTTTGGTTTCGTGTTTCATTATGCGACAAAATATTATTGGCAATGAGGTATACACTCGCTTTAATTTTCTATTGCTGAAGAAACTATACATTCAGTATTTTATAGTTTTGAACTACGCCAAAGCTGATCTCCCACTCCTTTCTGTTTAGAAAAAAAAGGCAGTTATTGATAGCTCTCGTACTTGAGTTTGAAAATATAAGGAAAGTTACATTTCCCCCCAATTAGAAACGGTTATCAGTATTCTTATCGGCTGGGTATTCTACACCCAACAAATTTTTCATATTGAGTCCCTATGTATAGTGGTCTGACTGATCAATTACTAGTATTTTTGCACCGAAGTAATCTCCATTGATTACAACAGCGGTCCGCAAGGTGTGACCATTTCCTTTTCTGACCAGATTTTACTTCAAAGGGTCCTAAGACCTGGAGTCTTCATTGTTCTTCATAGCAAAATGTGCAGTAATGCCCGTTTTAGATAAGCTAAAAAAAAAATAGTCAAAGATCCAATCTCCTTTATACCTCCACATTACCTACAACAATAACAGTATCCTTTTTTCCAGACTCCACATCAGTCACAGCGACTACAACGCCATAGCTAGCAACGTTGACGGCAGTGACCTGGAAGCTCTCAATGGTATGAAGTTCACCACTAAAGATCGGGACCAAGACCAGTGTCTCTTGTGTAACTGCGCCATCCCTGGCAAAGGTGGATGGTGGTACCAGGCATGTGGCAAAGTCAACCTAAATGGCAGATGGAATTTCGGTTTCTTCAACTGGGGCACAACATGGCAGTCGGTATCTGGAATCAACCACCCTCTCTCTTTCACCGCGATGTTAATGCGTTTGGTGCAAGGGGGACTCGTCGGGCCACCACCATGATTAAGTCGTACAATACATGTATTTTCCCACTTCCTTTCTTCCCGCAGTCCGCAGTCCTCTCCTGCCATCCACCACACATCTACAAAAGACACTGAAGATAAGTGCCAATTTCATAGACACTGCTGTTTCATGAATGAAGATAGGGCCAGTTTCATAGACACTGCTGTTTCATAAATGACGATAGGACCAGTTTCATAGACACTGCTGTTTCATAAATGAAGATAAGACCAGTTTCATAGACACTGCTGTTTCATAAATGAAGATAGGACCAGTTTCATAGACACTGCTGTTTCATAAATGAAGATAGTACCAGTTTCATAGACATTGCAGTTTTGAGAATAAAGATAGTGTCGATTTCATTGAAGAGGCCAAAGCTAATGCATATTTATTTAGTAGTCTTGAAATTTCAAAGTCCATTGCATAGTGTTCTTCGATTCCTCTTAGACCTAGTCTTATTCCAGATCAAGCCAACCGAAGAAAGAGAGAGAGAGAGACAGAGAAAGAGAGAGAGAGAGAATGAGAGAAAGCGAATGGGAAAGAGAGGGAGAGAGACAGAGGAGAGAAAGAGGGGGAAAAGACAGAGAGTAACCATAGTTTCTTTTTTTTTTTTGACTGTAAGCTTAAGAAGACTCCCTACGAGCGTAAACATCAAACGCCATATTAAACAAAAAATTCCAAATATCTTTAATACTACCGTTTGACATCAGTTTCGACAGTTATGATAATTAATGCTGAAAAATATATTACACATGTATTACCACTTGTTTTGTCCCTTCGATTTATTAAAAGTAATCATACTATTTGTCTCTGAAGTACTATTAGCAAATTTGTGCTGCTATGTATGCTTTTTTTTTCTTTTCTCGTGCGTTCTCATTAAATTCTGTTCTCTCTTTAATACCCTGACGATTCATCTCTAAGCAATGGTTACAAAGCAAGATGATGAAGATGCCGATGATGACAATAGAAATAAAAATTGCACAGTATCTGGAATGGACAAAAGTAATGATGACAGCGACTGCAACTATAGGACGACAAATTCAAGAAGAAAAGATATCAATAGTCAGACGACTTTTAGGGTTTTGTGGCGCGTCAGCACGACTACGGCTATACTGCTGTTAGACAAGCACTGATCACAACAAATAAGAACTACGAAGGGCTGATGTAGATAGATTTTATAGAACTTTATTTCCAACAATGAATGTAACACCCAGTGGCGGCTCGTTGCCCTCAAAACTAGCCGTGCAACCGCCTCCACACCCCTTCCTCGTACCTCTCACCCCTCGTCATATTTTCAAATCACAAAATAAGCCTACCCAGAATGGCCTTGACAATTACAATATCACACCCACTGCTCTTGTTCTCTAAGTAACTATGGCAAAGGTGTTACTTTTGCTTTTATATGATGATACTTAGGCTAAAAGAACCCCACTAAATTTACTTTGTAGGAACTGTGGTTCGAAAATCAACTGTAATTTTCTTTAGTTTCCGAGGCAAATTTTACCCCGGCAGTGCACGGGTTGCACTGAATGACGTGCCACCACTAGTGTCCTTGTCAGAATACACTTTCAAAGGCTTCATAAAACAATGGGACACATAGAGTAATATCAAATTACACGCTTAATGATTGCAAAATGCAATAAAAACCATCTCAGTAGAAAGTGTATAAGTGTATATACTGTATGGCACTAGATTTCGGTTAAATAGTGGTAAAATTCACAAAAATTTGGTAACATTTGGTAGCAAGATACTCAGATTTATCAGTCTTAATAAATGAGTATCACAACCTTCCTTCCTTCCATCCTTCTTCCCTTCCTTCCTTCCTTCCTTCCTTCCTCCCTTCCTGCCTTCCTTCCTTTCCTCCTTCCTTCCTTTCTTCCAACATTCATCCAACTCTTCATCCATCGCTTAACATGACATCAATGTTTATCAGTGACATAAGAAAACATAAAATCAAATGCATAAATTTGAAGGAATAACAATAACATTAACTAAGGTGAACGTTATTCGACATTTCGGTTCACTTTCGTTTCCTTTTGTACCGCTGGTCAAGTTGAAGGATATTTAATTTGTGAAGATTGGTGAAAAAAGTGTTTTTACTTTCACAAGGATTTAATTTTCGCGAATTTCACTGGTTTGGCTTAATTGAATTTCGCTGGTTTGGCTTAATTGCTAAAATCGTTTCCAGACTCTACACTTCTGGGCTCACTCGCACATAAGAAAATCACCCTGTCTCACTCGCAAAATTTAGGTCCTCGCGAAAGCCATTTCCATTTTCTTCGCGAATATTACATCCTCATGTATAGCAGAAAGACACACCCAACACTTCTAAAATCTACAGGAAACCTATAGTTCTGCTTAGGCTAGCTTGGTTCAATAACCGGAAAATCTTGTCACAGTTAGTTTCCTGCTGTCCTTGATGGGCAGTGTCGGGCTCTGTGAGACGTTATTTTTTAGGGCCAGAAAAGAGATGGTCGAGAGAGAAAGAGAAAATATGAGAGAGAGAAAGAGAGAGAGAGAGAGAGAGAGAGAGAGAGAGAGAGAGAGAGAAGGAGAGAGAGAAAGAACATAGCTAACTGTACACACGATTACCACGAGAAATCTGAGAGCATTGTACAGTTAGCGGATGGAGGTTGTGGCCTGTTTTTTCTGCCAAGGTGAATACTGTTTCGCTCTCTTTCTTGCCCTTCAAAAAAAAAAAAATGATGTTCTAGCGATAATACAAAAAAATCATGTGCTGCGGACTATACTGTCTGGTAATGCCTGGTACTTTACTCCGAAACTAGCTGGTCAAGGTAACGTGGACACCTGGCAGATTTAGTCAGACAGTGTCCTGTCACTGGGTCAAAAACAAGCTTGGCCAGCTGGTAGTTACCTCTGGGGGTGAGGTACCAGCCTTGGGGACAATCCCTGAAAATAATAAAAATAAGAAGATAATTGTGTGCTGGCTAGGCCACTTTAGAGTTTAACCACATCGCGGTCCTTAGCACAGTGAACTCTTCAGTTACTCTATGGCTGGACATTAAAGTTACCAGAGCAAAGTCATGCCTCACTTATTATTATTATACCATTTTCATACTACTTCTTATATTGACTTAAATATATTATGTTTCATTATATTATACTGAATTACGTTATATTGACTATAGGCCACATTAGCCAATTATAAAATGTGTTTTTCGTAAACCAAATCTGAACACACTGAAAAAAAAAAAAGAAAATAAGTATGTGATAATGTTTAGATGACACTTCGTGGCAGTGGTGGTAGAAAGATATCTTGGAACTATCCTCATTTCCTTCGCCTCAGAAATCGCTCCATCTCCTCCCATATACTGCTTTGTGCTTCGCGTAAAAGCTCCAACCGATTTATAGACACTCCTTACGTCACGTCACGTCACGTCACGTCACTTCATGTCATGCTACGTCACTTCACATCACGTCACGTAATTTCAGATGATGAGTAAGGAGAAATTCCACATAACTGATGACCAACAAAGTTGTGTCGTGCCTAGACAGACATGGTCAAATCGGCTTCATGCTATTAGCAAGAAATAGAGTAGACATACATTAAAAAAAAACAAAAAAAACGTGACGTGCAGGACCTAATGACGTGATGTGCCGGTCCTAGTGGAAACAGACACTAACACTGAGCCAAAAACACGTATTTTACCTGACATAGTGATAGTTGTTGGAGCAGGTAACATATCTCCCAGTCTGACATTCTGAATCACAAAGAGGGAAGTCTCCATCAATCTTGTTGGCACAGGCATTCTCTGTATTCATCACACATTCTGGATAAGATCATTTGAGAAAGTAACATAATGAGAATTAATAGTAGAAATCAGCTTACACGGACATTCCAGCTAATGGCTGAGGAAAAAAGAAAACCCTTGGCATTGTACCTTATCAGTTAACACATTTCGAGAGGTCATATAAATCAAAATATGTTGTATGGTATTAAGCTTTGTTAATTATAAAAGTATCATGTGGACTGGAGACAAAGAGTGATTCATTTCTTATTCTTCAAAATACAGTTGGTCTTGTTTTCCAAACTGGGTGATGGATTCCCTTAAAATGCGAAGTCTGGTCCAGTGCAGAATGGATAATACACAAAAGGATATAGAATGTCAAAGAAAAAATATCAAAAAGAGAGAATTAAGAACTACACGTACCATCAAACACCCCTACATCCACCACCACCATCATCAGCAACAGAAAGAGCAACGGTGTCATCGCTAACAGAACCTTGAGTAATTGCAACATCAACAGAAAGAAAATAATAATGACTAAGAACTCGGGCATTAACGATTGAATCTCTTACCACCGTAAGAAATACACTGCTTCTGCAAGTTGAACAATACTAAGGGTGCATTCAGCACCGACGCACTACTGCAACCCTTACGATGGTAAAAGATCCCCTCGTTAATGAGCAAGCTTTCAACTACTTGTAAAGGAAATAGAAAATAAGGAGTATACAGACACTTCAAGCAGCTGAATATCCTTCTCTACCTGAGTTGTCGGTTTCTTGTTCACCTCTCAACTCCTGGAAGATCTTCTGAATATCCACGGTGCAGCCGAGACCGAGCATGTCCCAGTCTTCCTGGAGCTGGGTCTGGATTTGCTCGGGGTTCGGCAGTGAATCATCACGAAGGTGAAGGCCGAGGACGCGAATGATGCACTTGGCGTGAGAAGTTAGCGTGTCACAGTTCAAGGCCGCCAGTGTGAAGCCGTGAAAGTAAAGTGCATTTGTGCATTCCGCCACAGTCGTGGCATCTTCGAAACTTGGAGCTGTGTAAATAATAATACAATGTTAAACTCCTATCTTCACCGAAGCTACATGTCATCCATAAGAAATATGTTTTTAAAAAAGGGCGAAATATTCTGAGAGAAAAATGGACTACCCTCCACACTGACGGTGCAGTTTTTTTCCTTTAAATCCTGTTTGAGCAACACCACTTACAGGAAGAGATTCCGGAAGATTTCCTTTTGTGTTTTTTTTCCTTCCGGCAACGAGAGGCTTTAATCTAGGCAGTTACGTAAACATTTGTACATTGCACAACTCATGATGAATAGAGCTTTAATTTGTTAATTTCTAGGACTGCTAACATTCTTACTGCTTCTTTTAGATGCTGCAAGAGGAAGGAGATCTTAATATCTATTTCGTTAATTTTCTCAGTGTAAAGTGTCTCGCCATAGTATGTTGTCGGTGCTTAACGGTAATTTAATTGTGATATTTTATAATGGCACTTTTAAAGTATTGATAGAGACTTACCGATATTTGTGCTTTCTCTCTCTCTCTCTCTCTCTCTCTCTCTTTCTTTCTCTCTCTCTCTCTGCATAAACATTTGTGGATTCAGACAGCTAGTCTAAGGTGAGGTTACCAAAATAAAATAAAGATAAAAATCACTCTCGCTAGCCCCTCCTCCTCCACCTTTTAAAAAAATCTGTGCAAAAGACATTAGTTTCCTCGCTTTTGTGCTGTGAGGAGAGACGAAAGTACTTCATGAAGCACTGCAGTTTGTCTTTCTTGTTGTTGTTGTTATTGTTGTTGTTGTTGTTTTATGGGAGTTAAAGAGTTTAGTAGGTATCAAAGAAGGGAGTTACCTTGGCTTGATGCAGTGGTGGTCGTTGATGACGGTGTTGTGGTCAGTCCCTGCATAGATGATCGAATTGTTTCGACTACAGTCGTTGTCAGTCTGCTCACCACATCGTCCACAGTTCCTGCAAAGGGAAAACGAATCATTACTGACACTGGTATACTGCACATTCTTGAGTTAGTAGAATCTAAAATTCTCGATATTCAAGGGATTAGGTCATAATTTCGAGTTTGTTAGATCTTCAAGTTCATAGGAAACATTTGCTGAGGGTTTCTGGAGATCGCCATGCAACTTGGTATAGGCGAAAATGACAGCATGTCAGGTTTCGTGGGTTTAGATGGTTTGTAATGAAGTGCATAGGCGTTACACTAGTTCGTCCCATTAGCTTTATTATAGTATGCGTATTAGGATTATCATTATGATTATTGCTGACATTTAGATAATGATAGGTTGACAAATCGTGGGGTCAGCTCTTACCTACCAGTTAACAAACTTTCAGTCCCTCACTCATTCGTTGACACAAAAACCTCCAAATTCGGGGCATTTGGTCCATGGCATAAATGGGAACATGTGGGATTGAAGATCTATAGGGACTTTTAAAATTTAAAAAAATAAATCGTGGACCACCAGCTGAGAACAGCGTCGTTAACGTTTCAGAGAACACGGCTTTTACACATAAATAAGACGCCATGTCCTCTGGAAGCATATCCAGTGCAAAAAATAAATGCTGGAAAGAAGGTGCACAGCCACGCGAAGTGCAAGTTTTATTTGATTACTGTTTTTTGGTAATGTGCTTTCAGAGGTCAACACTCTTCTTTGCAGGATCTTAGGGATTATGAAGTGTGTGCACAGGTGTGCATGTCAAATTTGGCATTGGCCAGTTCTGCTGCAAAGCACTTCTTCCTTGTCATAGAATTTGGAAATCAATCTTACTTTGAATATGGATTAACTTACCTCGACCTGACTCGGAACTCGTCATTGGCTGAACTGTCGTCTCAGTGACTGTCGACGAGATTGTCTCAGCCGTTGGTGAGGTCCGTCTATCCACCTCTGAGTCAAATATAATTTGACTTGACTGGGTGTCAGTGGCTGGTTCCGTTGTTGCCTCAGTGACCATCGACAAGATTGT
>JAWQUT010000009.1:2104232-2118150 GCA_033807755.1 Ellobium chinense | reverse complement strand
TGGAGGAGGGTCCTAAGATTCGAGAGATCACTTAGTCTCGTTACTCTCTCTCTCTCTCCCTCTCTCTCTCTCTCTCTCTCTCTCTCTCTCTCTTTGTGGCTGTGGGAAGTACCTATTCATTTCTGAGGTGGGTGCAAAATGGTTCCTAGCATTAATGGAGAAACCCAAGACCCGTCACTGCCTGCACGTGGATTGGACATTGCACGGAATACTGAACTGATGTGTAGTATGAAGGGAATGCAGTGTCACAACACATCTTAAACTAAAACGTTCCCATGGCAAAACGCGGTTTCAGTTTCCACCATCAATTGAAAATGACGTCTATGGCAGTAGGAATATAGCCTCTTCTTTCCACCATGTTTAGAGAGCTCCTGGATACTGTAAGAGCAAAACGGCAGCATTATAGTCTACTGTCAATAAGCTAGAATTTTTTTTTCAAGTAAAGTGAAAGTTATACACACCCAAATCTACTGTCGACTGCCGTCACTCCAGCCCCAATTTTCGTGGCTTTTCCCACTCACCAGTAATGGAGATGAGCATCTGATCTAAAAAAAAACAACAACCAACAATATAATAGCCCATGACAAGTAAAGTTTTTAGCTGTATCTCTTTGTTTGAACCATCCCCTGAAAAAGCCAGCTGAGGCCTCAGGCTATTTCAAGAGAACATTGAAAATGAAAATGAAACTGAAAATACGACTTTTATAAACCCCGTAAGAAAATTGATTTACATTATTATACAGCACAACATTATAGATCTCAGTCATAATACAAACATAAAGAATAATACATACTATACTTGTAAATACATAATATTATAAATGAAATACGTAACAGAGTCATTCCTGGTCACCAGCGGAGCAGCGCTCGGATCCCCCTATCTTTAAAATCAGGTACTCATTTACACCCTGAGTCGAGTGGGGAAATAGAAGTGAAGTGTCTTTCCCAAGGACGCTACATAGTCCGGGACACATACGTCTGGACCCACAAATTGGAGGATTCTACGATTTTTTTTCTTAGGACTGAAGAGCAATATTGTGTGACCTACAACACAAAAGTTTACCAAAATCGGAAGGGTGGAAAGAGGTCAAAGTTGACCATTTAGATAACCAATTTATTTTCAAATAAAATGGCCTGCAAATGTTTCCATACTTACGGAAGCAGCGGTGCTATCAAGGGGACACAACCCAAAATAGATCCCCGCGGCGCGGATTTCATAAACAAAAAATAATGAAGTCGACGCTGGACTTCGGTCTACTGATGAGGATGTAAACTTCCCTGAAAGATCGTTCCAGATCGACTGTAATGACTAATATCCCGGTTACATTGCTTTGAATTAATACTTCGAGTTTAAATCTAAGCAACTAATGCTAACGTGTGTGAGGCCTTAACGGAAGACTGATAACGCGCTTTGACTTTTTGGCCAGCTGTTTTCCACACAAGTATGGTGCACCGTCTTGCCACAAAACCACGGGATCATGTTCTCCCGGGTTCAATATACTATAGAATATAATGGTCTTCTTTCAGCTTTCAATGGCGTTGAAATGTTTTCGAAGTTTCAAAATAAAGAATAGGCCTATAACAAATGCCTCAGACCTGTCTTGACCGCCCTGAGTTTCACAACATCGCTGTGATTCAACACTCCGGCAACTCACTTTTTCAAAATTTTACAGGAGAAGCAAAAAACTTCACCATTTACACATTTTTGGTCAAAAAGTGCCAATATTCGGTATGGACGTAGGTAAATATATATGATAATGCATGATGAACAGATTTTTAACATAAAGATAATAGTTTTGGCAAAAGTGGCCTAAATGCGACTTATAGGATTGTGGTTTGAAATATTTTAGTGCGACTTTCCGGTATGATCCACATACAGGATTGTTGCCCTTATTTTGTTGAAAAATTAACGTGAAAAGGTCTGAAACATACAGGAATGTGGCGCTGAACAAAAATAAGGCTTCAAGGTGATTAAAACAACGTTTTATTGTCGTTGTTGTATGGAACGACCAATAATCATTACATCTGAAATAAAAATTGTAAACAACTTTCATCCCATCTCGTTTTGAAAGTACAGTTTGGAGAAAATAAATCAAAGTTACTTCGTGAAGTAAACTGATTAATGCAATGGCTACAAAGTGTATGCCACCTATGGCATGAACAATATATAATCCAAATATTCAATATGGCGATAACTCTATAAAGGGAATTACACAAAGTATATTTTATAGGCACCCAGCATTATCGAAAAAAAAATATATGGCAAACGCATCAATGGAAGATGGTTACTTGGGTACCAAATGCAGTTGAATTTCTTATTCATTATGTTCTGATAATGTGCACTCACTGCACTGACATAAGATAATTATCAAACGGCCAAAGAATCGTATCTCTCATCATGTCTACACATGAGCAATAAGTGCTCCCCATTTACGAAATGAAAACAAACCAAATGATGGATGCACAAGTCTGAAAGATAGTGATTGTCTTCTCTCAAATCTTCTACAATTAAATCAACGAAATTAAATCAAAGAAGGATACCCACAAGAGGTAAAATGCAGTTTGCAAGAACCTAATGCAACCTTGCTGTGAAAAAAAAAACATGTTCAGCTTGATAAACTGTAGGGAATTAATAGACAGCTGTCAATCAATATCAGGGGTAAAAGAGATATTGATTAACAACCCATCTTTTGATGGATGCACACGTTTAAAAGATAGCCACTGACCTCTCTCAAATCTTCTAAAATTAAGTCAACAAAATTGAACCAAAGAAGGATATCCACTAGAGGTAAATTGTAGTTTGCAAGAACCTGAAGCAACATTGCTGTTGCAAACATTTTCAGTTTGATAAATTCTATGGAATCAACAAACAGTTGATAATGAATATCAGAGGTAGGGATCCTTTTGGCAGCTCGAGCAATGACCGAGTGTACAGAATCGTTTTCGTTCTGGGTATGACCCCTTTCGAGGAAACAGTGCTTTATTTTTTCTAATGACTGAAACTTCTTGAGCGCATACCAAAGCATGGTTGCCATGCACCTGTTTCTATTTTGACCATTGTCCATTCTTTAATTGTAGGCGGGTAGTTGCAGCTGTCATAATCTTTGTTTACGCATTAATTTGTAATTTTTCTTAGACGAATGGTGTTGTGGGAATCACATCATGTACGTTGATTGCTTAAACTGTTGTTCATTGTCTTGTCCGTGTAATACTGGGGAAATGACATTTAAATTGTGTATCCTTCCCTATTTCACTGTTTGGCACTTGAGGAGAAAAGGCTAATTCAGTCATATCTGAATGCAATATTTTAACAGAAACATGCTTCTGTTGCTTTAAATTTCATGTCTTCTTTTGAGCTAAATGTGTTAATTGATGGTCACTGACCTCTGGCGACCACTGTTCACTAGACAGTCCAGTTCTACTATATTGACCAGGGCGACTTCTTGCGCCATTGTTTGGAAGATACTTCATTATCATATTACATGAAAACCTGCTTGTTACTGTGCAGTTTGCGGGCCTGATAATTTTACATTTCTGGGCTCCAAACGAAGAAAAGAAAATAGAGATCCATCTTATGTTGACCAATGTCCACTAAACAGTTGCAGACCCGACGCTCTTGTGTCAAACACTGCTATGTAGCCCTACACCTCATGCATCGATATTGTTTAAAAAATTGCAATTTGGAACGTTATGCGTTCTGATATGGAACTTTTTAATTGCATTTTAAACATTCAGTCGTAAAACTGAGAAAAACCGCCCTAAATTTCGTTTTTTGCTCTATTTCTCTTTTAAATTCTCGGCTACAAAATCAGATTTATCATATTAAACTTGAATCATTTGAAACATACTCATTTCATGTTATTTCTAATTTTATTTCCTTTGTTTTAAGCAATTAAGTGGAAATAGGTGGGTTCTGACCCTAACTGACCACTGTCCACTAAAAAAGCTAGTTCCACCCTTCCGAGCGTGGTAAACTTTTGTGTCCAGTTACGAGAGATATTGCTCTGTCAGAAAATGCAAAAAAACTTTAGAATCCTTCAATTTGTGGGTGGCGCCCCAATTCATTTCATCTGTCCCGGACTAACAGCGTAAACCGCCCGGTCTGAGAGTCAGTCACACAAACCTTGGACATGATAGTCTTCAGTTTCTGAGTACGACTCACAAACCACACGGCCACGCTGCCTCGCCTATCTTTTCCACCCTCTGACCCGAAATAGTGTAACCTTAATTAACCTCTGGTCTTTTTCTGCTGGCCAAGAATGGTATTTCTTGAAAATCTGATCTTTTCTCCATAAACCAAGCCAGTAAGATAACAAGAAGATGGCTGCTTTCAGTGTCAAAGACCATTAATGGAAGGTGGCAGTCCAGCAACTCAGCCTATAACGTTTGCAATATGTGTATGTTTATCTACCAAACTCCTGTAAGCCATATGAATATAATTCAGCCCCTTAAGGGGGGGGGGGTGCGCCTCCTGGGAGTGAAATCGTGAATGCTTGAACTAGGGTCTTTTTAAGCTTTAATTCAGATTCAGCATGGTCAAATTAGAGGAAAAATGTGGAATTTTATTTTGTTTTGTGTACGGTTGCCATGGCAACGCCGCCATATTGGATTTCATGTGTTGAAAATGAGAGCTATTTTCAAAAGCCTAAGGCTCCTAGAGTTTTGAATGTGATCATTTCAAATTTTGTACACTTATAAAATAGCTCTATAAAAATAATAAAATGCATTTGTTTTTTGTTTATTTATCATACAATGTCAGTAAAAAAAATGAAATATGTGTGTTGACGGATGTGTATTTTTCTCAATTTTCCACCAGATAATCGACTTTTTTTCAAAAACATGAATTAAATCTAGAAAAAAGGATGCATTTTATTGAAACACATTCTATGGGATAGATATATTCCAAATTTGAAGTCAGTCGGTTTAGAAATAAAAAAGCCTTAGGGAAAAAAGTGGAGAAAAACAACATTTTGAGAAAAACGCATTTGAAGTTTTGATAGCGCGTTTATACAAGGCTAAGATGACCACCTAGAGGTGCCCTTTCAAGGCATAAAACGGATGTTTCTGGCCTCAAAGGTTCTTTTTCTCATAGCAGAAGAGGTCAAAGTGTCTAAAAATACCAAAAGCCCAATTTTGATATTTTAACCCCTAGACCCCCTTTTCAGAAGGCGCACCCCCCCTTAAACACCCCCATTTTTGTGTTGTCTGGTTTAACTCTTATTCTTCCTTTCTTTCCTTGAAGTTGCTAAGGGTTTACAGCCCAGGATAGGGTGAAGAAAAGAGGAAAGGGACATGGAAGCAAATGGGGAAGAAGAGTATATAAACAGTTCAACTCTAAGTTAATGTTTTTATGCAAGCACATGGTTAGGACGATTTTACAGCATTCTGTGTGAGTTAATATGTTTCATTTGTCAAGTTAAAACAGACAAGTAACTCAACCAATTTGTAGTAATTGTCTTACCCAGGTGCCTAAATATCATATAGTCAAACATTTAATACTTCTTACCTCACACGGAGATAGATTCTGACTGCATGGCTGTGTATGAAGTTCCTTTCCTGCAGTAGCAGGAGAGTAGAAGCAGCTTATGGTGAACTTTAATGCTCATGTATCTGAAGAGACTGTGGAAACAGTATGGGGAAACAAACTGTGTCACAGAACAAAATATTACACACGTTTCAAGTTTATTTATTTCAGGGAAAGCCAACCACATACAATATAATGTCACATCAAAACAAACGAATGAATGGAGAGGGAAAAAAAAACATATGCATAATTATCATTTACATTTAGTCATTGACATTTTGTTTTGGTAAAATGGCCAAACGGAAACTGTCGCAAGATTGGGGTACAGGCTTTTTCTGCAAAGCAGACAAATTTGGAAAAATTAAAACACCCCCCCTTATTCTAACGTACACATGGCTCATAAACTGAAAATGAAACTGTCTCGACCTCACTTATTTTTTAAAATCTTACCACCTCTTGCTAGCTGTAATGCACACAGTCGAACATAATATTTGCACACAGTCGAACATAATATTATGTAGACCATCTCTTGTTCTTGTTTGCCTGCGGCCAAAGTCTTTTCTCTTCTGGACTCTCAGATTAATACAGCAACGTGGGTCTAGGCTGGTGAATTATATTTTTATGCAGTCCTTGAGGCAACAGATCTACACTCGGCAAAATCCCTACAGTGCGTTCACAAAAAGATGAACCAAGTTTTTTAAAAACATTTTGCCTACTGAATGGATTGTTTCCAAATTTTGCTCAGCGTTCTAAGCCAATTTGTCTTACTAGAAAATATTTTTCACATCGTCTTTGTATCTGTGGTAAAAGTTTTCTTCTTAAACATTACGAAATAAACAATAATAGGTAAGTTTCTCAAACATGCTTAGTTTTACTGTATGAAAATTGAAACTGTAAACATTTAAGAAAACAAATAGGTGGAAACTGCTTAAACGCAATCATCACAAAAATAACTTTCAAGATCTATCTTTCTCTTATCTACTTGTCTGTCTGTCTGTCTGTCTGTCTGTCTGTCTGTCTATCTATCTATCTATCTATCTATCTATCTATCAATCTATCTATCTATCTATCTATCTACTTGTCTGTCTGTCTGTCTGTCTGTCTGTCCGTATGTCTGTCTGTCTGTCTGTCCGTATGTCTGTCTGTCTGTCTGTCTGTCTTTCTGTCTGTCTGTCTGTCTGTCTGTCTGTAAGTGAGTGACTAGTATTAACTTACTTGTTCTATAATGTTTTGAACATAAGAAAGGATGGCCACGGAAGCATTAACACAATCACAGTGAATAGAAAGAAAACGAAAGGTTATCCCTAAATCCCTATCATCACGATAGTGGACCCATATTGTTTCCTACAGAAATATTCAGAGTATTACCGAAAATGGGAGCTGTTATTTAATACGAATAAAACCAAAATATCTATTGTTGCGGGAGACCGCAGAAAGAAAGATAAATAGCAAAATACTCGAAAGAGTTAAACAACATAAATACCTGAGTGATGTGGTTTTCACCGGCAGTGGGTACTACTGTAATGTAATTAAATACAATTCTACACATGGCAGAAGAGTGTTATTTTCAGTCTTACAGAAAACCAAGAAATTTAATCTGTCACTTAGTTGTCAAATCCATCTATCTAATTCTCTTTTAAAGATATTCTCACCAATGATCGCATCTATAGGCTCATGAAAGCTAGAGCTTAATCAAAAAACTAGAAGTTCAGTTCTTGAAACGTATTTTAGACTTTAAACCCTCAGCCCCAACACCTGTGGTTAACGAGGTTAGCGTTTTCCCGATATAACTGAACAAAATCAGAGTTATTGTCTGTCCTCATAGTATCGACTGATATCGGGGAAAGACATTAAATGTAGTAAAGACTTATTTAATGTGTATGCAGTTAAGTTGATTTGTCTGCCTCAACATATTGATGTTTAACTATTGATATGTTATCATGTTTGTAATGTGGATTCAAATAAACTGAATAAATTTAAAATTTGAAAATGAAATTGATTCATGATCTCTTTTCGAAAATGACGTTCCGAGAATACTCCTGGGAATTCCTCTATACACGGACAAAAATGGCGGCCAGCACAGGTAATGTTTCTTTCGCCGAGCTGTTCAACGACTTTGCTTCGACAAAAATATAGTGCCTAGATTATTGAAACCTGCAACAACTATATATTATATGCCTCTGTCAATGTATTTGAAATGTTACCCCAATTTCTCCTCATCTCTTGACGTTTTTGGACTTTTTTTTTTTGGCTCCCTGTATATAGATACATACCCTACCGCGGCAGTCTGTTTAGTTATTATTTATTTTTGGATAATATTTTAAATGATAGCTGATGCATGCTCCCTTCTTCCCCCCCCCTTTCCATCCCCACTACCCGTCTTGCTGTGGCCAGCTCTCCATCTCCCTCATACTCCTATCAATTAACATGAAATGGGCAGAGTATTCGAATCATGCCCATGAATTTCACAATTAAGCGACATAATAGTCAATCTGTTCAGTCATTATCTTATCTTTTATGGCATTTTAGACGATAGAAATGCTTAATGAACATGAAACGGGCAAAGTTTTCGAATCATGTCCATAAATTTTACAGTTAGACATAATAAGCCGACAGTCTGTTTAGTCGTTACCTAATCATTGATGGCAGTTTAGACGATAGCTGAATACATCTGGAACACATCTGCACATTCGTCGACATTTTCCGCCTCACCTACCTCGCCATTCTTTCCCTCGTTTTCCCATCCCACTTTATCAGTCGGACACTTGTGGGGATCACCTCGGCGATGGGTGGTGGGGGTGCGTGACGTCAAGCCTCAAGCTTCTATTGGGCGTAGTCGTTAGTCACGTTTGAGTGTATTGTTAATTTTCTCCAACGATGGAGAGCTCTGTCCAGAGTGTATCCCAAACCTGAATAAATACCTGAAACAGGGCATTGCTGCAGTATACAATCAAAATATTCTGTTTAGATGTAGATGATTTGGATCTACATTTTCTTGCGTATAACGTGGTCACAAAGTGAGTGATCCGCCTACTGGGAAAGACGTGAATGCGGCTTTTAGTTTCAGTTTAACATTCTCAGATCATAATGATTCTGTTTGCCTGAGCCAAAGGCGTAGATTTAATGGAGTTCAACAACGTGGGTCACAGTCCGTGCCAACAGTTTTCTCATAGAAGCAGTGACCCCCGAGTAACAGAGAAGACTTTTTGAGGAAAAGCCCACACGGTGTCAGTTTAGTGCAACCAATAGAAAAAGGTCCTTTCGGAGATCCAATTCTCATGATCTCATCTTTATGGAGAAACCTTCGACGAACTCTCCATTATTGCTTAAGTGACTGTTGTATCCTTCTTCTGCGCACCCTGCATGAAAAGTTGTCTCAGATGTTCACCCCGGTCTGACTAAAGAAGATTGCTGTCCTGGAGAGATCCCCCTGTAGCCCAAGAGTTATTTTTTGTTTTTTCAGATTTGTCCCTTGAAGCCACATATGGGTGCGGGCTTCGTGATACAGGGGGAAAAACAGTACTGCAGTACGTTGTCAGCGTTCTGTGAGCCTGTTCCCACCTATGCTGTCATCTGTATGTACCAGTCTCATTGGGCGTATCCAAATCATGCCCTAGTTTGCGAAAGCTTCTACTCTGCTGAATGAAATGAGGAAAGGGGGGNGGGGGGGGGGGGGTAGGGCCACTGAATACTCACACCCACAAATTTAATACCTCAAAGTTCAACCTTCAAAAAGCTCATGAAGCAATGCGCTAGGCTTCATTCTGTATGCATGATGCACAAGACGATCTTTTCATGGAATCTCAAATCACGCTGAACACTGGAATGAGTTGCCTAGACTTTGGCCTGCCCTCCCTTCTCAGTTTAGGAAAAAAGACATTCAGGGTGTAGAAAAAAGGGTTCAGCGCATTTCGACACAAAAACATTACCGCTGTAGCGAAAATTGCATCCAAAAAGAATCGTAATAGAGTTTTTGAATTTTACTAGACTGTGAAAGTATTGAGTTTCAACACATACTAAGACACAGGTGTAAGTGCTGATAGTTCAATCTCTTATATGATTTTTTTTTTTTTTGGTTTGGAAACACAGATAAAAGACTTGTAATCATCCAACTGACTTCAGACACTGAGAGTATAACTCAATTATATCATTGTCATATGCAACATGATTGAACAAATTGAAATAAAGATGGGTTACCTCCGCNTACGGAGAAAAAAAAAACCAACAACCTGAATCTCACCAACGACAGGTTTTGCAACACAGGAAAATGAACGCAAGATGAGGGCTACTTTTTAATCCTTCAACTGACACAGTTTGTTAGGATTACTCCGCGGAAATAAAAGTGTTCCCGCCATGCACGCCCAGTCCATTACTGAATGCAGAGCCTGTATGAAAAGTAGTGAAAACTAAAACTGAAGGTGCAAAAATCAGTCATCAAAACCAGCTACATATCAAGATGGACTTTAGAGTGTTCTTTGTCATTTCACTCATAGCGGGTAAGTGAATTTAATACTGTATATTCATTTGTGAATGGTAACATCACTGTATTTCGTACAGTGTCATTAACGCGCTGCTCCTGAGTTTTGAGCCCAGATAAAAGTTGTGACTATCACGGCATGGTGGGCTCAAAGTCGATCTATTTATTATTTATTTTAATAAACAATAATATACGGTATAAACCAATTATAAATGATAAAGTAAACTATATAACTAAAATCATTTTTTTATTGTATTCATTGTAATAATGGTCACTGTGACAGTCTCCTCTTCCATCCTCATGCTGGATATTGCTTTTTTCTACGTACTGGTTGTCCCATGTATGAAGCAATGTCCAGCATATTCGGTGGACTCCAAATGCACAGTACAATTATGTCATTTCTTACTATGCAGCACAAAATCCCCACTCACTAGGATTCAAGATTCAAGATTATTTAATAGCTCACGACAACATGACATATGAGCATCCAAAAATGATTACAAAAAAAAAAGGCACTCCTTTAAGAATCGTGGTCCCGTCTGTAATACTCGACCAGGGTGATATTTTGGTGGGTATCAAGTATCAAATAGGCAATATCACTTAAATTCCGATTACTAATAATTATGTCTATTACCACGTGCTCAGTGCAGTGAAATTATCTTGAAGGATGGTATTTATTTTTAAATGGGGGTTGAGGTGGGGGTGGGGGAAAAAGGGGGAGGGTGATTGCATAACCAGTCCAAACAAGAATTATCAAAGGAGTGAAATGTTTCCAGAAATAAAACGTGTGTGTGTGTGCGTGTGTGTGTGCGTGTGTGTGTATGTGTGTGCATGTTAGTATGTATATGCGCGTGTTTGCGTATGTGTGTCTCTGTTCTGTGTGTGTTTGTTTGTGAATATAATGACATTAAATTTTGGCCAGTTTCGACCATAATTGAAATTTAATGACAACATAGGGAACAGCAACTCAGACTCTTCCATTTTTTTGTAAGACCGATGTAATGAATTCGTCTGAGTCAAATCAACTACTACAAGAATAAGTGCTGCTCCATTTTTTTTTTTTACTAAGAGGCTGACCAATAAAATGAAACAGTGCGTGGCATGGTGCTTTAATGAGCTTGTGTGCATGTGAATAAAAGTGTGTATTTGTTTTTAACGTTCACAGTTGAGATGTGCATAATATATGCCTAGTATACACCACTTCAAACTTTCCCATATTATTATGTTACTTTCACTTAGGGACTGCCGCAAGGTTAAAAAAAAAGCAACAACGGAAAACTGCTCTGGAACTCTAACTGGAAATCATAAATCACATCTAACAAGGCACAAGGCTAATGAAACTGTTTCTCCAGCAATGTCACTCATTAATGTTTACACGTTCCTCTCAGAATCAGACACAAGACATCATGACAATACAACATTTAATACTGTGTGTTGATTTCTGACATAAGTAATCAGAAAGAAAAAAAAATCACATGTGAAATTTTTGACATCTTTGCAGGAATCCATTCTGGGTAACTCCCTCAAAAGCCACATCATCCTAAATGGTTAAGAGTGAGAAGGGAAGGGGGATTATTAAAGCCACAAATAACAATGTTGACCGAAGCAATTTTACTCTCAAAGAGAGGAAAGGGCCATTAAAAATTGAAAGAATGTAAAGCACACAAAAAAAAATGCAAACAAACAAAAGCAAACAAACAAAAAAAGTGTATTTTACACTGAACAACAATAAATTGCGAGAGATAAAGAACTGTTTTAATCTTGTACTGCTTGGTCATGTGTGAATGTATGAATTCATTACATATTATATAACATTATCGTCTCTGTTTTGTGGGGTTGTCCCTTCTTGAACGTTATGTCCTGTTCTTGAACTTTTTGTTTTTTTTAACGTTGCTAGCATGCTTCTGTTCATATAGAGTTGCAATAAATACGAGTCAACTTAATATAACGGTAACAGCTAAATTTAGATGACGGCAAAACAGTGGCGTGCCGATAGCCAAAGATCGTCACCTAACAGGCAGGCGTACTGATAGTAAGTAAAGGTAATGCAAGTGGTGGCCAAATCATTGAACTGTATGGAGATCAAATACTGTAATAAAATCGCTCAACGTTTGGACAGAACATAAGTAGTTCATGGATGAAAAGGACCAATAATAAACTTGTTAAACTTGTTAAACTTGTTAAAAGTAATAATGGAAAGACTGACCTGTATTTAGGGTGTTGGATACCACTGCCGCATGTGAGCAATAATATTGCGCAGAGCCTCCTGATGAGTCTTTCCATGGATCTCTCGCCACATGAATTCGTCAAGGTGGGAAGCTAGCATTGTGTTTTGGACGCCTGCCATTGCCTTTAGATATGAAGATGACAATGTAGTTTTCCCTGTAAGCTATAAGAAATCTAAAATGTTCACCCACCACATGCTCATTAGAGTGAGATGAGCCTTGATATTTTACACATGAACTTTTTCATTCATCAGCAAAACTTTGACATACGGACGGAAACATAAGTCACGACCTGCTAGAATTTGAATATTCTGGGCAGGAAAAAAATTACTTGAGATTTAAGGTCTTTTCACACATTAAACATAATGACCTTATACCCATGTCAACAACCAAGCATTTTACAAATAATCTAACTTTACAATTACATTCTTATCATTTAGTACTTTCATACATACTTTGAAACGGCTCTTACAATTTTTCCAGTAACATTCCACGTGATTGGTAAACGCACGAGTAATGGGGTCCACAAAATTTCTGTCATGAATCACCACCAGGTGTCGATATGCTGGGCTGACTGGCAGAGTGGTGATATTGTTGTACCCGGCATGTCCATTAGTGTGTATTATGCTACCTGCAGGTATAAAAAAGTTACTAATACTCAATAAATTATGTTACAGATGTCTGGTTTATGAGGGTTTATGAGATTAAACATCGACATAAAGGGGGCATTATAAGAGTTTTATCAGCTAGTGTACCTCTGTTAGAAATTTCAGCGTGAAGTCTGCCGCTATTCGATTTAACACCATGTAAATCTAGGCTTCTTTTTTCTTTTGTCGCCAAAATATAAATTTTAATAGATATTTCCCGGTAGAAGTACTGGTCCCCAACAGTCTGTGACCATCAAAAACATTGAGAAAAGCCTAATAATTCGTTACTGTTTTTTTTTTATTTACAGGCTTGTTTAAATTTAGTTTCTTTTGTCAATGCACAATATGTATTTAAGTCACATTTACCTGGTGCCACTTTTTGCTGGATCAGAAGTAAAAGTGTTGCAGCCGACTTGTCTGGGATGAGGACCAGGAAACCCTCTCCTGACCCTGGGCAAATTCCGCCAAACACCTGTGGTGAACACAATAGTAATGAAAGTAGCAGAAACAGCGCCGATATAGAATAGCGTATCGTTCTTATTAATCGTGCTTTCAATTTCGTTTGAAAAATATGAAGTGGTCCTATTATCATGTAGCGGGAATACCCTGTTTTACATGACATGCAGGTCTATCTCTTCCTTTATGAAGTACACAATAAATAATCATAATAACTGCATTGCATACTGCCACCCCTTCCACACTCACATGATGGCACACATCTTTAAAAAAAAACAACTGCATACCCATCGCTGCTCTACTGTGTGCCCCATGTTATTCTTCACTTTTTGCCCTGAGGCTTTCATCCAGTTCAACCACCTGACCAGGGCCACCAATTTGACGTGGGTTCTGCATCAGCCAAATATCTCTAAAATAGTTCATCCACTGGCTGATGATTGGTGTGGACACCGCTGTCAGCTCCTCAGTTGTTCCCACTAAAAATTTTAAACTCCAAAGAAAGAGGAGTTCAAGAAGTTCAAACATCTCAGAAAGCGGCAGGTTGCTGCGCTCGAAAAAGGATCCTTTTCTTATAGAAATTTTGTTCCCCC
>JAWQUT010000009.1:2081183-2093679 GCA_033807755.1 Ellobium chinense | reverse complement strand
ATCCCCCTCCACCCTTTTCAAAATAAACGCCCACATGGGTAATCCAAAATCAGTGATTGCATTGGAGATAAAGGGAGAGCCTGATACCACTACAGCAAACATTGGCTTAATTAACCTAGATCTAGAAACAATGCGTTCTTGATAATCAGACGTTCACCTGGATTCCAATTATATGAAAATATGATGCCAGGTAAAATCCGGCATAACCACGAAAAATGTGAATTTGGGCAATGTTGCCTCCTTTAACAGTCAAGCGATTTTTTTTTACGTAGGTCTTCCTCTTATCTACAGAAATACAATGATATGGGATGTGCCGATGTAGGCACTGCCATGTAGGTATATTCTGTTAGTATGTACCTATATCTTTATTCATGAAATATTTTGTGGAATGACTGCCGTGCAGGTTTAAAAGATTGTAAAAATGTACATCTTTGATTTTATAATGCGCCTGGGGCCGGGCATTGGGGAATAGGTGTTATATAAATATCGTTTTTTATTATTATTATAGTTATTATCGTCATCTATGATGTCATACTATCTCATGTCTCCTTGTGACACAGTCAGGTTTTCGCACATGGTCATTATGGTAAAATAATTATAAGTATTAGCATTAAGAATAACTTAACGAGAATTGTTGTAGTATTATCTGTCCAGTTCTGTGTCCAATTATGTTGTATGATAATCATTCAGGAAATATCCCTCTTCCTAATAAAAAATCACTTTCGTCTTCCACTTCAGGTATGGTTTCCGTGGCAGCTCAAAGTAAGTACATATGTAGATGTAGCATTCTAAAACGAGCTCACAGTTTGTTGATCGAGCAATTGCATGTGCATGTAGATAAACCCTATGGGGGTCAGTTTTTGTTTGTTTGTTTCTGAACGGCTATTTTGAAATATATATATGCATTTATCTCACGGTAAAATCACTTAACACGAGATTACGGTTTTCGGACACATGGAGTGCTAATCTGTGTTTGATTTGTCCTTTTTTTCGGTGATTTTATCAAGACCATGGAATAAAAACGGTCTAGTCTATATAGTCTATAGTTAAAACAGATTTTTGACAATAGTGTTTTTACTCAAGCGTTCCCCTCCTTCGCCAGCGATAATTTCGCTCCAGCCGCAGAGGATAGCCTGGAAATTTAAATCTGGCTATCGATCAGATGATACCTACATTCCGAAAATAGTTTTCCCCCCAAATTCTGGAATCATTTATACTAAACATGTTTTCTAAATCGTATAATATAAAAAATACACAGCGCTGCAGCGGAAACATATTACATCGAAATGGTGGTTTGCAGTATTTAGTTCGCCTATTTGACCGAATTTTTTTTTAATCCCTGCTGTCAACAAAGCGTGATCAGCGACCGTGTCTGGTCGTCAGTAGTATTGACTAGGTCAATAATTCGCATAAAAATACGTATCAAATAGTTCGTCTCAAACTTTTATTTTGTATATGAAACCCTTTCCTTTCATAAACTCAGTAGTCTCATTAGACTCCAGTGAGATAATCTCTCAGTAAGTAAGACAGGAAATCTTAGGTTTGTTACAAAGTCATTACAGTTAACATCTGTTTTTGTGAAAAACGTTCTCTGTACTTTTTTGTTTTTACCTAAGTTTGTCAAAGAACAAAAGAATTGCGTCGAAATCGGATTTACAGTTATGATATTCAGGATTTACAAGTTCAGAAATATGTTCTGCTCGCATACAAAAAATTAAAAAGATTTTTAAAGAAGGTTAGGCTCTAATCGCCTTTTAAACGTGGGCAGATGAAAGTAAACAGACTATAATTTTTTTTTCTTGCGATTTTATTTCTAACACGAGTCTGAATTTTATCATGACCTGCATAGGCCTGTAATGAAAATATTGAAAATATATCCTGTAAGACTATGATAGTTTCTCAGACCTTAGTTGCTAAAAATAGGTATATATTTTGTTTAAATTAAAAGTAGCTGGGAACTTTAATTGCTGTTCGGAACCCAGTCCCCAATCTTATAGTGATGAAGATCCAACCTCTCGGACATTTAATGATGTCAGTTTGCAAAATTAATGAAAACCTACTTTGAAAACGAAAGCTGAAACTAGTTCTCATATATAACGCTAATGCAGTTTCAGTAGACTTCTTCAGATCTTGCACGTGGACCTCGACTCGCTCTGTCCAATAACCGCTTATGTCATTCGTGCATATAAATTCATACTAAGTAAAGAGGTATACCTATTGATATGATAACTCAATATCGAGGTGTTATTGTACAGTACAATCGCCCATCCCCTTCCTCCTCTCCTGGGTGTAGCCGATAACGGGTAAAACTAATATTAACAGGGAGACATTGTAAAACCTATTCCGTTTAGAGTAAATAGAGGTTGATTTATCTCCTTGTGTGTGGAACCTCGATATTAGGTATCGATTAATTTAGTAAGTGTAGCTCACCTTGTTATTAAGAATGAATTTCACATGCAAGGACATATTATTAATAAATCATTTCATTAATGAGGCAAGTATAAAAAAATTATATCACGTATACAGAAATAGTAAGTATACCAAGGGCTATCTTATACCGGATTCTATTGTAATATGTATGGGCATGTGCAGGTGTGTGCGTAGGGTACACGTGTGTGTTTGTGTGTGTATGTGTGTTGTGTGTGTGTGTGTATGTGTGTGTGTGTATGTGTATGTGTGTGTGTGTGTGTGTGTGTGTGTGTGTGTGTGTGTGTGTGTGTGTGTGTGGGTGTGGTTTTATGTGCGTGTGTGCGTCTGTGTATTGAGTTGTTTGTGGATTTGTGGATAGGTGAATGTGTACGCATTTCTGAGTGATAAAATCAACACTATGATAATTCTCTTCGTCTACAATCTAGATTAGGCAAAAACATCCGGCACAACTATCAAACTTTCCCCCAACTCATTCACTGATATTGTGCTGCGTTGCACAGAATACCCACTAGCTGCTGCAACCATCAACCACAGGCTTGATTATTTTTTACTTTTGTCAGCAGGAATTGTGTAAAATGAACCTTCCTCCCAATTTTAACCCAATTGCGTCGGTGAAATGCAAGGGTTCTGTTGATTTGTAGCATAATTACCCAAAATGCTCTTGACTGTATGGTCTTAATTTAGAAATATTTCAGAAATTTGTAAAGGTTCGGAAAAGGGAGAAAAGATGCTCCCTCCAAATCTTGACTATGTTCTTTCCTATGCCCAAATGGCAAGTAGCCTAAGCGCAATGCTTGTTCGGAGTCATTGGTTGAACGAACTCATAGGTTGCACCTAGCAGCCGAACAGTCAACATCGAAGGCAGCACCGAACTGACCTTTCCCCCCAGGCACAAAGGTAACCGCCAGCCACCTTTTGGAACGGCGCGGCTAAGAATAGATCGCTTGGGGGACTTTCAGCGAGCATCGTTCTGAAGTATCTTATTGATTTCACTTAGAACTGTTTATGTTTGAGCCTTTCTTTTTTTTTTTTTTTGAAATCTTAGCTGATGTTTGGAAACCAATCTACCAGGATAACATCCCCACCTCTTCCCACTTCAGTACCATGACTTTTTTTTCTTTTACGTCATACAACAATGGATGTAAGCTCTGTATGCCCTTAAAATATGTGTTCACTCAGCATTTTATGGTCGCCGATTTGTAAATTTTCTGTGCGTTGTGTCTATTTTCATTACGTACTTGACATTTATATAAACATTATCCCACAATCTGGAAGTCGAGACCAGTGGGAATTTACTTATGACAGGCAGTATGCATTCAAACATATGTTAACGATTTAAAAGCATTACTAAAATAACTTAGGCAACCCCCATTCCACCCCCTCTTCCGTCCCCAAGTCCCAGCTTGTTTGACAAATTTAAGATGAAGTCCACTCTATGTCGAGCTTACGAAAACAGAATGTTGGGCACAAATTCAACAGCACTTATCCATGTCACCAAATTCATTGATTTTGAATACCACCTTCCTCCCCTCTTGCCATCATGTGTTACTATGTCTAGGTTATGACAGCGCGACTACTCTGGTCGACTGCTACAAAGTCCTCGCCAGTAGAGCCAAGAGTGTGGTGGACATAGACAGTCTGTGCTATGAGGCCGCGCAAATGGCGAAATGTTACGTTCGTGTATCGGGCATTGCAGATCTTGACCCGAGTCCACAGGATATCCAGGTAAGATGGAAAGAGGCTTCATAATGCCTTGCTTGCTTTGGTATTGGCTGTCAAATGTATCTTTGAAAACGCTAAAATGGTCAGTTGTGACAAGGAAGTCTCGGGGAATAGTTGGGGCAGCTGATGAAAAGGATATCCACAAGGTTAATGATTTAGAATTTTCCTAGCCTGTCTTTCCAGCTCTGCTGGAGCTGTCCCATGGGCTCCATCAATCTTGCAGTCTTTATGGATAATGGCATGCGATTTCATTGGGTTACAGAAGTCAGATGCTAAGCGTCAGGGTCAGTTTAAAAGCTTTCAGCGATAGTATTTTAAAGAGTGTTTGTTATTTTCCTTCGTTTAATCATCACCTTGGAACCACTTGTTATATCTCACTATAAGCATCGTCTGGGCCAGCATCCGATGTTCTGACCTGGCCTGTTCAAAGAGTAGGGTCTGCATCGAAATAATGTAGTTACTCAGCAAGCCTATGTGGGCAAGCACTTCAGTGTCTTCAGCCGTGTCTGAATTTGCTTGCATTATGAATCTGGGGAAACAGATTTAGATGCAAGCTAATTTACAATGCTGTGCGTATTCAACATGCTGACTAGTGAATTCGTAGATATTTTCAGAGTTTTACATCATGACAGGGTTGTACATCATGACTGCTTGAACTACTAATGACAACAAGAAAGGTTATGATGATTTAGTGAAAGAGCGTTTCTAAGAGTAGCTGTCTGTATTATGTAAACGCTTTGACATGGGTGTGTGCGGTCATTACTATGCCTGTGTTTGCTCCTGCGGAAGATAAAACTTCTGTAGGGACAACAGAATGTTTCCTTGGAAATAGCTCCCCGAAGCATTTAGCTTTGCCGAAATAGTAAATCCAGCATAGCCCCAGTATACTAAATTTGCCAGTCCTTTCCTTCTGCATTGCATTGGGCCGAAATTCGGTATCTGCTTATCCACTGGGTTTATTAGACTTCCATGTGAATCTGTATACAATTTCATGTATCCTCATAGTATTACTGCCAATGCATGACTAAGTTGTAGAACAAAGTTATATCAATTCATCTGCATGCAAAGAACAGTGTAAAAGATACTCCGTTTCAGAGTTACAGTAGCTGGAAGGCGAAAGAATCTCTCTCTAAAGTGGCAGAAATATTACTTGAACTGAAGATTTGGAAAATAACGAGATCTGACATTTCTGTAGTTTACAAGTTATTTACGGCTTGCTTTCGCAAACGCACTATTCATCTAGGTTAAGACCATCTACAAAAGACAAAATGCATTTTTTTTTCTTTGCAATTTTTTTTTGTTTTTTGCCCCAGACTGCATGTTATATTATGCATTCCAATAATCGTGCCACTCACTAGTAATAAAATAATAGTTACATAAATAAATAAATAAATACATAAATAAAGAAAGAAAGAAAGAAAGAAAGAAAGCAAGAAAAAAAGAAAGAAAGAAATACAAGAGTGCCATCTTCAGTATACTTATCAACCACCTCGGAGTTTAGTGTGTGATGGACCTATTACAAGGTCTAAGTTACCAGAGAAATTCCAACTGATCTCTGCATTGTCGGCTGTGGGCGAACCTAAATTAATAGAGCTATAAACATAACAACAGACCATACATGTTTGTACAGCCTACAATGGCTGTTTGTATGCTGTACGTTGTAAATATTGCCTCAGGTCAGTCTCAGTAGCTGATGGTGACGAATACAAGTTCATACTGGTCACTGGCTTCAAGCATATTAGAAACTGATAAGAATTAAGAAACAGACTAAATAGAGAAGGAAAATAAATGGCATCTTCAGTATACTTATCAACTACCTTAGAGGTCTGTGTGAGATGGACCTAATATGAGGTCTTAGTAATCAGAAAAACTCCAACTGATGTCTGCGTTGTCGGCTGTGGGCGGACGTATATAATAATTAACTCTATATGTCTATAAACATAACAGCAGAAAGTACAAGCGTGTTATTTTAAAGGCAGCCTATCTTAGCTGTTTCTACACTGTGCTTTGTAAATGTTGCTTTAGGTCAGTCTCGGTAGCTGATGGTGACAAATGTAAGTTTATACTGTTCACTGGCTATAATTATTGTAGAAGTTAATATATATAAATAAATAAATAAATAAATAAATAAATAAATAAATAAATAAATAAATAAATAAATATAATCTGCATCAATGAAGACATACACTACAATACAATTTTTTGTGTGGTATTATAGTAATAATAATAATAATAATAATAGTAATAGTAATAATAATAATGATAGTGGCCACTAAGGAGATGCATGCTTTCACGGTTGTTCATCATTGCCCGACCTCCTTTTTTATTTTCATACACCTTACACTAGCTCTCACTTTTCTTACTTCAGGTTAATTTTCCTTAAGTGACACTGGAAATGCAACCTAGTTATAAGGTCATAGCTTTTACCATATACTTGAATTTGCTAACGCACAGTTTGGCTATTAAGATCAGATGATTTATTTCCTTAGGCATGGATTTGTTTAATACAATAATCATGCTCTGTGATTCCCATCAAAATATGCTTTGTGGTAAAGTTTAATCTTTTTCTTTTTCCTTCCCAGGAGTTATCTATAGATTCGACTTCATGCCATGTTTAAGCAGTTGGAATATAATAAAATGTGTTTAATATAATCTTTTTCTCTGCAGTGTTTATATAATTCAGTTTCTCTTAGTTTCAGCTTATGTAATAATATAGCATTTGGGTATATATTATGCAGAACTTTCTAGTGCATGGTTCTTAGTTTCTGTAGCTGCCTCTGTCGTCAGGATCCAGTGCAGCTCATTAATTTGTAATCAAGTTTATTTTTCCAGAAAGCTATGATGTGTGGAGGTTCATAATTTTTTTCCTCCACAATTAGTTTTCTGATATGTTGTGTCTTTATCATTTTCCTTGATATGTCAATGTTTTTAAATAAGACAGCATGACATGGAATTGCTATGTTAGTTAATTTCAATGCAAATTTTGGAATTGCTTCACTCAGTGTATTGTGCGCAAACAATAAAGATGAGCTCTTTCCAAGCCCTCTCTGAATCTGGTTCCAGGTGGGAAATTCTTTATTAACAAATCATCACATATTTTATTCCTGCTGCAATCCAGTGGTTAAAAAATAGAACTTTATTCTTATAATATATTATAGATCCTAGGTATGCCATAAATATTTGCTCACATGTATTTTGATTGTCTGTTTTGTTTTTCTGTGAGTTGCCCTGGAGTTGACTACACTTCTCCAGAAAGTTGAGGAAATATGTTCCATATGTATATCGTTGCTTGTCCTGGTGTTTGCTTTAAGGATGTTAACCCATCAACCTCATTTAAACGGTAGATTCGAAGCAATTTTCATTGTGCTTAAATTTTACTATTTTCTCCAGGCAGCCAAAACTCTAACGTCAAAACGCAAAGTATCAAACACCACACACTCCACATGCTATGAATACCACGTGTACAAAGACAACATTTGTATATTGCAGAAGTTGGAAGACCAATTTAACGACTCCCTCAGGGAAAACAATGTACAATGCCAAGTCGATCTTCGCACGATTATCGCCCAGTTACGAGCTGAGAAAAGAAATGGAGGCACCAGGAATGTCATGCATGTTGGGTTCATGGCAACCATCACCGTATTTGTCTCCATCATGAGCTACTCACTCACTTACTAAAAGTGTTTAAGTTGTTTTAAATATACCATCTGTGTCTGTCTAACAATCTCTTATACAGTAATGTTATGCGCGATTTGTAAAACGTAATAATTTGTAATATACGTAAAACCACAGATATTTTGCAGACTTCATGTATTATGTAAAACTGCCAAAGAAATTCCCATCCAAACAACTGTTCGTGGTTTATCGGTATGGAAAATGGAAGATTCCATAAAATACCAGTGCCAGAGATCTGTCTATGTATAATATGCTCTTGTTTCATTGTCAAAATAGGTTGCATTAGTGTCTGTCACCCTAAGAAGTCATGAAAAAACACTGATATCTAAATTACAGCGTCTTACTTTTTCCGGTACCTTTATTTATTGTCTCTTTCCCACCATCTTTTATATAGACACAACTTTGAAAGACATTGGTAAACCAATCAAGTTAGTGTACAAACAAAAAAAGTATGTTGTTCATGTATTTCTTCATGATGTTGTATTTTTAACCCGTGAAAGGTGGTATAGCGACTTAATTACTTTATTCACAAAAATCGCAAAAGTGCATTTGGACAGATAAGCGACAAGCCTACCTTTGTCATTTTTTTTTAAATAAAAGAAACGCAACTCAAATCTGCATTTCTCAAGGAAAATGGAGTAGCTTTGCGTTATACACATTGTTTCCATAATATGGCAGCGTTTCATGCACTTGTATAACGTAAACTTCTGCGTATTTCACCGAAAAGGCAATTTTTTTTTTCAAATCGGGCATAACATTATTTTATATAACTACAATGTGCTATTTTATGCAAAAAAAAAAAGTTACCTTTAATAAGAACTGAACTGTTCCGTAGCACAAAGGGAGAGTATGCCCACTGATAGTGTACAGGACAAATTAATTCCTCATCCGTTTAAGTGTGTTTCAATTTATGCAGAACGAAGAAAGTGTGTTGTTCATGAAATGTTTCCTATGACAAACCAAATTATAACCAAGTTGTTAAGAACCAAAAAAAAAAGAAAAAAACCAAGACATTCAGACAACCTGATAGGCCCAGTACTAGTGCTGCTGTGGCCATATATATGCATAATCCTTACGTTAGGTAACGCACCGCAGTTACCACAGGAAACTCCCAAAACTTTAGTGGTGTTCTCTGTGGTTAACGGAATACTTTAATTACTGCAAGGATTCTGCATACGGCCAGTGGTGATGAAAATTCTGATAATTTAAAGACGCTAATGAGCTTTTCATTTCGCAAAACACAGCGCACGGATTTCCAGCCTTTATTCCCCTCTTTCTGTCCTAGCTCATCACTGGCTGGCCTGTACAGGATCTCTCCAAATCAGTTGTTTACACAGTGGGCTATGTCTCCCCACGATCGGTGTCTGCGCACTTGGGCAGTTTCTCCTTTAAAGGGATGGGGTAGTTACTTGTTTCACAGCCTGATCGGTCCAGAATATCGATATTTATATCTATATCTATACCTATACCTATATTTATATCTATATAATATAATAATAAACTCAAAGTTGTGACTTTGAGAACACCTCGAAGAAGCCTAAGAATACTGTCAAAAAAGATCACAAGTCTTGTCATTATGTGTAGTTGTGCCTTTTGGGTGTTTTGCGAGTGACTGGACCATCGTCTACGCGTTTAAATTCAAAGAAAGCAACAGTAACTCAAATAATAGATTCAAAGAAAGCAACAGTTGTTTTATAATGATTTCTCTAATGGTGCCACTCCTGAATGTTGTTGAGCTGCGCCCAGCACAGCGCGCACCAGAGCTCATGGAAAAAATGCAAGACAAAACAGTCAGTTTTTTGCTTAAATTTGGTTAAAGTTTTGGAACGGGAAAGACGCATCACTTTTCAGTTAGAGGTTTATCTAGTTTAAATCCATGTGCATGAACTTCATCTGAATTTAGTCACCACGGTCCTGTTGAAGAAAGGCAGTATATTTTTCATAAAATTTGAACGGAGAATATTTTTTTCTTGCTTCCGATAGGTTCTGAGAAATCATGGCAGACAAATTGGGATTTTAACCCTGCTCGAGCAGCCATTACTTGTGCTGCGTGATGTAAAAAAACGGAGCAGGTCAGCAGACGATTGGTCCAGACAGTTTGTGCGTGCGTCTGCATCAATCACCTGCTGGCATTCCTTGCTTTATGACGTCGCGCAGCACGAGTAATGGCGGCACACAGCGGATGAAAATTTTGACACTCCAGCGGTATTTTCTTACAAAAGGTCAGGCGGTAGGAAGAAGTATGCAGTTTAAAGTTTTTGACAAAAATAATGCGGATTTTTTAAGCAGTGAAGCAAATTTCCACCCATCTCCCTTTAATTATCCACACTTTAAAACATTTTTTGCTGTTCTAGAAAGTGAAAACAACCCTCAGATTTAATCAAAGCATTTAACTCTATCTTTGAAATACAGATTCTGGGACATCAGTGAAAGCTTAGGTATAGGTGCGTAGACACTGGTTGTAGCGTGCTAAATGTTTCTACATAAGGAAAAAATGCTAATTTGACCTAGCTTAGTATTATAATCAGACGTTTGTATTCAGCATATTTAAAAGTACTTCAAATTAATAAACAGTGTAGTTGCTTTTCATTGCCTTTGTTTGTTATATCATGGCTGACAGGAAGACTTTGAGACATACAGGCGGACGGACAAATAATTACANCAGAAAACTACACAATCTCGATACCTCTATAATCTCGAAGAAGCGCTGTGTGCTGCTATTTATAGTTTTCGAGATATTAAGTGTCGAATAAGAAAAATTCTTAATGCCTTTGAATAAACGAACATCTTTAAACTGTTCTCCTGAAAAATCACGATTTCGCTCTTTCGTCACTATGCGAAAAATAGGACGATGTATACTTAAGCACTACAGTGGCCTCGATTTTGTAACCTAAGCCCCGCCCCTCAAAACCGCCGCCCTTCCCATAAAAAAGTTTACATATCTTTTAGTTTTACTCTAGGATGGTTCCTCCGCATACCCCCTCCTCAACTCATGACACAAACCAACACAGTGGTGGTATGGGAGGTGTACATAACTGTCTTCATCACTGAAACATAAAATTGCTCTTAAAATGACGGAAGGTAGTTGCAAAATATTGCCTGCTGAAGACAGTGGTAAAACTTAGTTCATTTTGAGCTTTCACATCCCAGACGAATAAATCTAATAAAATAATGGTCTCGGATTTTAAGATTTTCAAATAAGATGGACTACATCTCTGATCGAAAGGGAAGCACAGTATGATTTAAGAGACTTCCGAGAGAGAGTTTGACTTCCGGGTGTCAAGATAAACAGGTCTGAGAACCCTCGAACAAGTATATTGCAGGTGGAACTAATTGCACGGAAGGATATATATTTACTGTATATATATATATATATATATATATATATTGTAACATATCCCAGATTGGGAATATGTACTTATGTACAAAACAATTAAACTATAACAAACAACTAAGACAATACGAACAATCAACAGAACAACCGATCAGGCTCACACATTTATTAATCATATTAATCAATACAATAAGTACAAGTATATCAAAATACTATTTCCACTGCCTTCACAACATCACTTAAAATATGACACTGGCCTCAGCCTCAGCACTACCCCTTAGTGCGTTTTACGTTCTAGTTCCCAGAACGGAGTACTAGTGACTCTAAACACTCCAGAACACCTTACGATTTAAGGTACAGCTCAGTAACTCATTCTATTTCATACACATCCATATATACATGCAACTTCTCTTCCCTGAACATTACGAGATTCGCGAATGCTTTCGCCAAATCTCTCAGCTTGGAGGCCCCTATCTGGTCCTCTCAGGCCCTCACTTTCCCTGGCCTGGAATCACCTGCCCACTACGGCTGCCTGGGTTACTGGCTTCACTGGCACTGTCTGGCCTCGACAATATAATATTCGACGGTGGCTTCTAACCCACCCCGTCACCTACAAAGAATAATATCATCGATATAATACCACCTACTTACTATGCACTCACCATTCACTACTAATCATCCGAGCATACACAATGACCTTCCACTTACTCACTACACAGCTTAACGCAACCTGCCCGCATCTACCTTTCCCACAAGCAACTAACACAGCTACACGTCTCTATGATAACACGCACTCAATGTATCACACGTAGTATTTCTACAGCACGCTGAATACGTTTAGAATCCGTAATCACCAGTGTATGCATCTAGTTCACTAACCACATCTATTCATACACAAATGAATCCCTATCACAATTACTCTAAGTTCTCATATACAACCTAGTTGCATCATTACCATCATCACAACTATATAATATACTTATCACCACTATCATTTATTACTTTGTAAACTTACCAGCTCTTGCTGGCTTATTCTCAGAGCCTGACTGCGTCCGTCTACTCAGCTCGACGTCTTAGATCGCAGTGAAGTTACTACACAGACTTGCTAGTTAATCAGCCCCTACAACTCCACGCTTTGTTCCCATGATAGTTAGCAGTTTTCATGCTGCTGACTGTTCACAACAAATAGACAGCATTCCGCTTAATAACAACTTGTTTATAGATACCGACTATCTGACTCGTGACACTCTAGAGTGCATGAAAGAAGGAGTGGGAACTGGGGAGAGAAGGGGTCGGCACATGTTCAATATATTGTTGATGGGGTGGGGGGTTCGG
>JAWQUT010000009.1:2048774-2077076 GCA_033807755.1 Ellobium chinense | reverse complement strand
AGAGAGAGAGAGAGAGAGAGAGAGAGAGAGAGAGAGAGAGAGAGAGAGAGAGAGAGAGAGAGAGCAAGCCAGAAAAATAACATTGACAGGTTTTCAATGAGACTGATGTTGTCGTAATCATAACTGCATTCATGAACATGTCCTTGTCTTCCTCTTTAAAACTAATAAAAGCTCTACTTGAAGTGCCCGAAAAAGTTAATGTTCGAATGGTTTTATAACCATCCTATGCCAGCCTTTCAAGCACACATGTAGCCTACAATGGTGTCTGCATGATCTTGAACATTAAATTTCAGCTGAGAATGTTTTCTTAGCTGGAGCAGATCTATGCTGCGTATTATGAGATTGCATTTCATGTCTTGCAACCAGTCAAAATAAGGCATATGTCGTTAAACGACTAGGAACTAAGACATTAGATTCCGATGATCATAGAGATTATCCAGAACTGACTATTTTTAGTTGTAGAAATCAAGAGTTAAGTACAGAAAATTCTGTATATAAAACTAATGATTTTATGGAAAAGTGGCAACTGATCCTAGATAAATGTGAATTTTTGCGAAGCAGAATAGATGACTTTCATATTGAAAAATTTTTCTACAGTCACAGTTTTTTTTTTAGATTAGTTCCCATTAAATAGGCTGACTCCCTGCAACTTCAAACAACTATATCTCGAAGCAAAATAAAGGAACTAAATGAAAGTTCATATACTGAGCTCTCGGATATACCAGTTTGTCAGTAACTTTATTTAGTGAAAAAGCGACTCGAACCTGATTTTGACAGGCTACAGAATATACGACTTACAGATTATACTTGCAGAGACTTACATGTATGTAAAACAATATATGTCAAATTTGATGACATCTAAGAACAAACAAGAACAAGAACAACAACAACAACAATAACAACAACAACAAAGCATCAACAAAAACAACACAGCAGTTGAGTCTTTCGTGAAGTTTCCATTTTGAAATTTGGCAAGCCATTCATATAATATATAAAATCCTATTACTTGCTATTGCCAAACGAAACAAGGATGTTACAATTGTATACGCAGTATCGTATTGTTTGGGTTAATTGACGTTTAACAAGATTAACGGTTAAATATTGTCCCTGGTTATGTTTGGACCATGCAAAGTTTGGCAGGCCATTAATGTATTTTCTGGGGCTCTAAGATTGTTAACACCCGTGGATTGTGCGGTGAAACTTGTATGTCGCGACCATCGATGATACTTCTAGAGGTATGAAGATGCCAATATATCTTGGTTTTTTTTTTCACTTTTAACTGTAAATTTTTACATCCCTTACTCACTTATCCAGGGGTCCCATGCCAGTATGCTTTCTACACACGTTGGTTAACTTTTCCTCCAAACTGTCACACACAGAGGTATGCCATCAAACCAATTAGATTTGAGAACATAGGTAGTGAATGCAGTTACCAAGTCTATTAGGTCTTTTCACACAGTAAACAGGATAACCATACTCACCTAGCAATAACTACACAGTTCATACTTGAGTGGCAAAATCCCATTTGCTGAGTCTTCAAATGTATTTGCACCTATTTAAGCTAAAGATCCGCTTATTCCGCCTTTGTCTACATACTTTTTTTGTTGTTGATGATTTGAATTATTTATATTACTATGAACTTTATTTATCTTGTTTTTTGTTTTAAAACTATGTGGAGTTTTTGAGTTCATATAATATCTTACGTTTACAAGTCAAATCACATCTTCCTCATTTTTTTTGTTTTTTGTTTGAGCAACAGGTTGAGAGACCTCAATTTCACAAAACCTCAAAAACTAAAAAAAAAAACCCACCAAAAAAACATAACTTAGGCAAATGTGAAATAAGCGTAGCGATATAGGAAATAAGGACGGTCATCCCCCAAAACTGTCGCTACGGCAGGTGAAAGAGATATACAGGTGGTCGCCAGACAAAGGTTCAACTGTAGTTGGAACACTATCTATAATGCTCCCAGTTAGGGTACCTCTGAATCTCACATGAGTACGTCCTAAAAGCATTTTGATATAAAAATGCAAGAATTTCATCTCATTATAATTGCACTGTGGGTGTGAAGTTGACATATTTAACTACTTAGTTTGATTAGGTACTTGACAGCCATATGCCTGAGAAATTTTCGTATTTTTGCAATACCAGCGGCTGCAAGGAAGGATGTAGAAGAAACTGTATTATTCTGTCACGTACTGTTTATTGACTTAGTATTGTTCCATCCGTGGGAAAACAAAAGCTGTACGTATGGAGATCTTGAGTTCTGCCGATTTCTATGCTTTTGATTAAAAAATATATATATATATTTGTGATCCCTCGCAGTAAATAGGTTTAAACTATAATAAACAACTTATATGCACCTCACTACTATATACTGTTGGTGTCACAATGATGTTGAATGCATGCACACTTTATTTTATTCTGTATAAAGTACGTTTGTCTTAACTTTGTTTTGTCCATCTCAGGTGCAGCATCTGTGGCTTCACAGGGTGAGTATTTCCAGCATTATTGCATGGGTTAATTGGTACTCGATTATAAATGCCTGCTTGATGCCTGGAAAAAGTATAGATATTGAGGTATGCGTATTATCAAGGTCTGTCTGAATGAAGAAATGATAGAATGATAATGAATCCATGCCTGCGAAATTTATATTATAATGATGATGAATCAATTTGATATTCCAGGTTTTGCTATAGTTTTCTATACGCGGTCGAACGTCTTCATAATATTATTATGTTATGGCAGTTCCTGTTCGACACCCCCCACCCCACCCCACCACTCTCTCTCTCTCTCTCTCTTACTCTCTTATTTTCATGTCAAGTAAAATTTGTAATATGATAATGCTTCATCTTCTTGTGGTGTACGACACAAAAAATTCTAGTTATTCTAAAAAAAAAAAGAAAGCTTTTCAGCAAAGTTTACAAATTTATCACTTTTCCATTTCTTGATAGATATTCTATTATATACCGAAAAAGCATTTTTTTTTTGTTTGTAATGTTAATTACCCAGTCACCCCTAGAATAGCAAGAAAGTTTTCGTGAAACATGCCTGTGATTACTCTAGCTTACTCCTTAGCACTCCGTTTGGCGAGGAGAACGAGCTAATGGACTGCACCGACTGGCCATAGTTTGTAAAAAGTGGCATACTTCTAACAACTGTAATCTGTGTATGCGCACGAAATCTTATTTTTAATTACTGTCTCAATATCTCGATACTCTTATCTGTTAAACAGTTTTCACCACCCAAAGTAATTCGAGTAAATACTAAGTACACAAAAGAACACCTTTAGATGGACTGGTTTACCATGCAAGCAGCGGGGCCTGTCCACCTTGGGCTGGGTAAACCATATTCAGTAGGAACGCGGAAGTATTGACAAGCTGAAGAGTTTTAGTGGTGATGGGTCTTTCTACAGCATATATTACCATAGATTATTCTTAAATGTCTTTTATATAAAATCTCCGCATAAATCGAGTGATGTTTTTCACTAAACGTTCGGGCCCAAGGTCATGAATGCAGATTTGTATAGATATTCAGTCTAGTTTCTCGAATAAGCGAGACATTTGATACCTAAACATCGAATCAATGGGCGAATACGGGTTATCGTCGACTGCAAGCGATACTAATCTAGGCCTAGTCTAACACAACAACTAATTCGATGCATGGGAAATTGAGGGGGAAGGGAGGAGGGGGAGGAGATACATCTAACCAGGAAGCAAAATGGAAACTGTAGACCCTTAAAATCCTTTTCACAAAGCCACATCTCATGATTTTAGCGTGAATCAAGTCATAAGAAATCGTGACGATATATGTCTCTTCAGAGTCACATTCACAGAAAAGTGCAGACTTTATTAAGAGCCTGACGCTTAACAGTAAAACCTTTCTATACGCTATTCACTGTGAATAAGTATAACAATAATAACAACAGTAGCGTGGCAAGAGATCGGTTTAGGTGTAAACTACTAAAATGCTGCCCATTTCTAAATACTGAACTCAGACTTCGTTGGACTCATTTTGCTGTGTCTTTGAAAATGCTAAATCTGGAATAAATCAAGAGTCTAGACCAGTCTTTATTACCCATAGGCATTGTACCTTGAAGGAAGTCGAATCTTTGCAAAAACTTAATGTCTGATGACAAAATTTACTCACACAGAAAAAAAGTTGATCGCAATTCAAGTGGAGTTTTCGTAAATGACTGAAATCCGTAAGTTCTAAATAAAGGCACACCATGAAATACTATAGTTAATGAAATCTCGTACACTTGAAATTAGCCACAGTAAAATATTAGGCACAGCTTATTCGAAGTGTTTCATAATTTTTCGAAATGCATCAAAGTGTACAAAGTGCACAGGTATAGACCTGCCTGAAATATTTGCTTAGGGAATCGATAGTATTTCAGAATCTGTCTTGTAATGTACGCCAAACTAAAATGCAAACTGGTTAACATTTCTAAGCTCATGTCTAATCTAGCTTTGCAACAATAGCAATAATGTTATTAGTTTAATTCTCCTCGTCTTTCAAGTATTCAGAGAACGCATTTTATACAGCCATTTAAGGATTCAAACCTTCTCTGAGGCACACAATACACAACAGCAACATGAAACAGAAAACAAGTAAAACCCAAAACACTCGGACGATAAAGATGGAAACGAATGTATTTAAGAATCAAAAAAAGGGAAATTGTTCAACTGGTGCTATGCTCTCTGATTATATCGATCCTTTGCAAACGAATTTCGTGTCAAAAGCTACAATATATCTCTAGATACAATGAAAACAGATGAATGTGTGCATTGTTGTTAAAAGCACTAGCCGAAAGATATCCCGTCATGGCTTACGCGACATTTCCAGAAGCAGTTACTCTCGCTAACCCCTTAGGAATAATGTCTGTAGGTTACAGACCTGCAATTAAATTGAAGTCTTTTCCTCTATAGGCTATATTAGCATTCTGAGTTGGCCTCCAAATCCCAAAGTTATCAACTAGATCAATATCAGGTTTTAGGTCACTGTGTGGTCCTAATTTTTAAGACTGACTGAGTTTCGTAGCTAACTGTAAACACACGCTATCTTTTTTTCACTGGTTAACATTAGCCCTCTCGTCTTCCGCCTAAGCACACCCTTGACCTGACAGTTCTAGCCTATGGTTAAATAGTGTGTGGCAAAATAACGTAAAATGGACACAGCTTCCCATTAAATAAAAATTTGTCCATGGAGACGTCATCAGTGAAAGCAGGGCATACCGAAAAAAGAAAAAAGGGAGATGGAATATAGTCCCTTAACTAATATCGAAAGTTTAGTCCCTTAACTAATATCGAAAGTTATTACAGAATTACAGATCTCTAACCTATACATTGCTCGTTTCCAGACAAAAATAGATTCTCCAAACTTAAGGAGAAATCCAAAGAGGACCCTACCTGCCTCACATCTGTGACCCCCTGGCACAGGTGGAAAGCTGAACCTTTACTGCATCAATGTAAGGCGGGACGATCCTGCGAACAAGTGTGGAGGATAGAACAAAGCCTTTTAAACAAAAACATTGAAAGCAAAAGTTGTGGATTTTGTTGATGTAAGGTACTCTCTCAAGTGTCCTTAAACGGACACTTGGGAGTCATGTGTGGCCCAGCCACTTCAGAGTGTCAGGAAGTCAAAGGGCCGAAACACGTGTTAGACGGATGTATCTTCTCTGAAGATCTTGTGCTTCGCTCTCCAAATAAGACAGTTTCCTTTTTTTTTTGTTTTATGCATGTATTTTGTCTTGTTTTCTTTACTCGGAAATTGTTACGTTGAGTTTTGCCCACTTTGTCGAATAGAAAAACCGCCACTACTTCGACAGATTATTACAAGTCTGGAAGAAATTCATCTATTGAGGGAATTTTGCGTTGAATACATTACTTCCAACTTTTTAAAAAGTAAATTGGACTTAATCTTTGAACATCGCCCTCCAGGCCGATGCTTATTATGTAAAGGAGGAGGGCTTGGGAAAGATTTTAAAAGGGTAGCGTAGGAGGGCTTAGGAGCAATTTTTCGCTAGATCTTCTCTGGGCAGGGGTGTGGACATTGTTCAGAATAATCGTTTTTATGCTAAAAATGTTAGGGATCAAGCAGTATAAGACTGTGTGTAAGTAGAGGATTAGGAGGTGGGTAGGATAAGAAAAAAAAATAGAAAGACAGAGTGGCAGAAGACAATGAATTCAGAAACAACAATTACAAGAAAACTGGCTCATCAAAGGCAGTGAGGGATGCACAGATATGCGGTAAAATTTGATCCCGCTCATTTCAGCCATATTCTGCTATTCTCCTGGACTGAAAATGATGAAGGTAGATTATTAAGCGCAGCATCAAATGTATCACAATAACTTACCACTCTTCTGTAGCCATTTTCAGTTTTTTCAGTTTTTAATAATATGTAGTTTAGATAAATTAAAGTTACTCCTAATTACCAAAACCCAGGGACTAGAACCTTGAGATGAAAGGAAGATTTTGGCTATGGGCAGATTTGCAAGAGAATTTTTAAGAAATTCAATGGACAGAAAAGAAAGGAAAAATATGAGGATCAAATCCGGTTTTCTTTTGTAGCTTCGGGAAAGAGATGGATATTAAGCATAGACAATGAGCTACAATTATTTAGTATTGAAAATATACAGCAAATTATAAAATGCTCTCCTATTAATCTGCGTCTTGTGCTGCTGCCGACTTCTGAAAAAAAAAATGAAGGAAATCAGTGGAATGAAACCTGAGACACAGTGTTTTTAAGATTACTCCCCACAACAGGAAAAAAAAACCACACACAAAGAAGAATTGCTGTTTAAACACAGTATGTAGTGACTTGAAGTGTACTACGATAACCTTGTTATAATCTTGTTTTGCAAATAACGATAACCTTGTTATAAATTTTCACCTGTAAGATTGGCAATGAAGCATGCCAAAAAGGGGCTTCACAAATGCTGGATACATAATTTATACAGTAGTGTCTTAAATCAAGTTTTAAATACCAGTGTGTCTAAAATAACTAAAGAACATTATATTATAGATTCTATCAATTAATTATGTACACCTGTTCAGGAATGCGCTCAGTTGTTTACTATTGTGCATTGTTTCCATCTTGCAGGAGGCTTTGCGAGCCGGTTTAGTTTTTTCATGTATCTAGAAAAAGATAAATATATACTGCATATTTTGTAGCTTGTAAGTGCAAGGTAAATATCCTTCCCCCCCCCCTCCCCCCAACAAAACAAAAAAAAAAGACCCTAAAGCATTGGAATATTAAAAGCAATTAAATTTTTATTTTCCCTTACATCTAAGGACAACTAGGAATTTAGCTTATCTGTAAATCCGCCACTGGATGTGTTCAGCCCAACTTTTTAACAGTATGTAATTAATTATGACAGCCTCCTTCGCAACTCAATGACTCCGTCAGATGTGGACGTTTTGGACTGAGAAATTCTAGAAGACATCTCTATCATCAGTCGTCAAATAAATAGTAAATTGTCCCTAATGATGATGTCCGTCATGTAAGAATATTATTTTTGGGTTTTTAGAAGTCTTCGACTAGGGCAATCGCTTAAGCAGACAATACCGATAAACACCAGCTAAACGACCTACTCAGTCTCCATTTAATTTCTTACTTTACGGGTAATTTTATCTACCACAAGGTGTGTCTCTTGGTAACTGACACCTATTGTTTTTCTTCTTGGCCCTATGGACAAGATGTGTTATTCTATAAATTCTACTGTGATTTGGAAATATTTTCCCCATAGAGGTTAAAGTACCTCTTTTACCCAATCTTTTAAGGGAAAGCAAAAGGAAGGAGGGGGAGGGGGAGGTCGTCGCCCAAATTTTTTCACAAGTCTCTTTCAAAAATAGTCAGCTTGTCCCCTGATTTGTTCTCTAATTTTTCAGTAGGCTGGTTTTAACCGTGTGCGCATGCATAAGGATAACATACTTTAGTTTTGCATCTATGCGGCTCAAATTGTATCTAAAACTTTAAAGTTGGATGCGTTATCTAGATCGCAGGTCTTTTTACATATTTCTACACCCGGATATTAGCTGGCAAGGAGCCAAACAAGGGGGACTGATAGGCTTATACACAAGCTGTGACTTGGCCTGTTAATAGCTGCCTGAAACTTCTCGGATGACTAGGTAAAGGGGTTTGGTTGGAGGTAGGGGGGGAGGGGTGAAAGAATTTCTTTCATGGTAAAATAGCCAAGCAAAGGAGGAAATGTATTCACATGCAACGGACTTTTATGTTCTGCCTCTCTGAAAACAAGTTTAACAAGTTTGTTTATGTGAGCCCGGACCACAACTGTGATACACAGGCGAACATGAAATTTGTCTCCTAAACTATTGCCATTCTCTAGCTTTATTTTCTCTCACCTCCCTGTTTCTACTGGAAACTTGTGATTCTATGTCCTAAATTCTGCGACTGTTCTTCCAACACGAAATAACAAGATAACTAGATATTGTTAACGTTCCAGTTTCTGTTTTGGACATCTGTGAAGTCTTCCTTTGCTTGAAATCCTGCTTGTATCCTCCATCTTTGTTAATGCGCTTTTTTCCCGACTATTCCAGATTTCACGAAGACACAGGTGATTAAGATAACCATAGAGATTGTTTAAAAAATAATCATTATGACGGTAATACAGTAATAAGGGATCACATACATAATAACTTAAGACATCCTGGTAAAATTTCCTGTCACTAAATTTAACCAGCGTGCAATCATCTTGTCCAATAGAAGTTTCCTCTTCTTAATGTTTTCTTTCCAAGAAACCGTCGCTCCCTATTTCACCTTCTTCTCTCCCCTCTCAAATTAAATATTACAAATCAGGTCTGCCACTTCAACTTTTGCCATTTCGTTAAATTCAAAAGCCAAATTTCACTAAAGTTCACTTGCCACTCATACTGAACTCTTTTAAACTTTTTTTGATAATTCACATAATACATTGGTTACATGCATGTTAAAATTACTAGAGGGACAGATAAATTAGTAGAAACAAGAAATGAGCAAACAAAAGCAAAGAAGGAAAATAAAAACGTAAACAATTTAGTTGCTTCATGAGGAGACTATTTATTATATGTATCGAGTTGTATGTAGATGTATGGAACTTACATGTTTCAACCTTCTGTTATCTGGATTAGAAGGTAAATAAAAGGTGGGGGAGGTTGTGCTGAGGCTTAAGGTTAGGCTGAGTAAGCTGCCTATTACTTGTTCTATTTTATTTACTTTTTAAATAGTGGGTCAAACTGCCAAACACCTTAAAGCTGGCCGTTGTTTCTCTGATAATAAAATAAGGGAGTGGGGAAGGTGGGCCAGCCTAGCAATTCCCCTTCTTAGATTTCTTGTCATAGCATGGAGGAGAGAGAGAGAAAAAGAGAGAGAGAGAGAGAGAGAGAGAGAGAGAGAGAGAAACACAGATAGAAAGAAATGGATGGGAATCGAGTGAAAGATAGCATGCGTCCATAGGAGTGCTTTACTGCAGCAATATTTTATCTAAATTCTAAAACTTCACACATTAAGCAGCTCCGATTTATGGAAAATACTTTCAGTAATTCAGTGTATGGATGGGAAACGGGAATAATTTTGCATTCCAGGACTCTCCGAGTCTAAGAAGTGCCTAGATCTAAATGCATTAAAAAAAAAAAGTTAAGGATCTTAAGATGAATTTGAAACCACAAAATTTCTGGGAGTGGGGGGGATTAAACTTCCAAAACTTATAAGAAGTGATTAATACAGTCAAGCAGGACAAATTTCTCGAATACAAAAAAAGTAAGTCGAAATCACGGTCCCCACCCCAACCCCTCCCCTTTCCAAACAAATCTTTCAGACCTGGATTTATGTCTCCATACTGGTCTTTCAAAATTCGGCAAACTCGAATGAGTCGAGTCCAAACGTTCCCTACAAGTATACAGCAACAGACTTACGCAATTATTACAATGCTTTCCATATAATCCGTCTTACTATCAAAGGCTTTACTATGCCTCCAATTTATAATGTGAAATCTATATGATCACAATGACGAAGTGAAGCGACCCTATCATACATTTTATCCTATAAGATAAATAGATATGGATCTAAGCCTGTCTGACAAGTGACAGTTCAATAATGCCACTCCGTATTCAAAACATGTCTCCTCTTCCCACCCCCACCCCCACCGCCTCAAACCCTCTCCCCAAACTTTTGTCTAGTCTAGAAAATAGTAAACGTCATGTAGAAGATCAGCCTTACCGGTGCTTTGAAAAGTATAGTACCTATCTTTTCCTTTGATCAGCACTGAACTTAACAAATCGTAATGCTAGATGCTAACAATGGGATTTCATTGCACGTCTACTACTCCGAGACATGTCTAGTCACTATCCATTAGACAAATTGAATGTTAGTCTCATTTTTTTAACAATCATCCTCGCTCATTTGATACGCCGTATTTTTCTCAGAGACAGCGTAGAAACTTCGGGCGAACTGCCACATGATCTCTGTCCGCTCATCTCTCTCAATCACATGATTCTTAGAACAAACAAGAAGTTTAATCACTGAAAAATGCCATTCAGACAACACCGCCATTTGTAACACAGTACGGGTGCGAAAGGAAAACCACAACGAGGCAGGTAGTGCGACGTCTACCCCTTGGTCTTTAACAGGGGCTATTACGGTGTTTTACATAATGAGATGTAATGTTACTGATATGAAATTGAGGGGGATAGAGTGAGCTTTTCACTGACGCTAAATTCATGCAGATAGGTCTAGCTGTCATTGAGTAATTGGTGTGTAAAGTTGGGTAAATTGGTCCGCGTGTCATGTTTGCCGGTCTAGAGTCTACACACAGACAAATGATATCGACAGGGATTCCACTAATATGTTTTTTTTTGTAGTTCGAACAAAAAAACCAACAGTTCTGGGTCGAAATCACCATCTTCTTCGGACAAAAACTGTGTCGCCGCCACCTTGCACCTGCAAGGCAGTGATTAGCCCGTGGCCCCCTGACGTCACACCTAAGAGCAGGCACTATCATACCTCAGAGGCTGAGCTAGATTACACTACTATCTCGGTCATTTAAAAGGGGTTGACCTCTGATGAAATAAGTTTGTTTTTTTTTTATCTCGCGGGCAATTTTTCGCTAGATTTTCCCAGTTTTCGCATTCTTTTACAGTCATTAGAAAAATTCAGATTCACCGGAGTCATTGAAAATCACCAGCAGCTAAGGTGCAACTAGTTGTAGCCGGATGTATCTTCCCCTGGTCCTTGCGCAATTCAAACAGTGTGTGGTAGGGGTGAGCAGGTTCGATTATTCCGCCGAATCACCTGACTGAGCCAAAGTCCGGATCTGACGAGACAAATATTTTAAGTTCACATTTCCTAATTCATAATTCTTGTTCAAACGCACTAAACACATCTGACTTTTGGGTATTGCAGTTCTTTTTCATTAGTTGTCCACAGACCTGAAATTCGAAATTCGAGATTCCGAATTTGGACTCGTGTCAGAGGAATCTCAAAAATTTGCCCATCCTAGTTTCGTAACTTTGGATCACAGGCTAAGCCGAACGTGAATGAATAGGAATACGCGCTCTGTACTTGATACAGTTATCTGGGGTTGGCTTAAGCCAGTGGTAAATGATGTCAGAAAGCAATATCACATTTGAAGACTCATCAATGACCGGTTCCTCATAGGAAATTTGTAGCTTAAGAGTGAGTTGGTTATTAATGAAGTTACAAACTTCATTACATGGACGTATGGCAAATGTAACAAATGTAACACATATTGCATGACATCCTGCAAGATTATGCTGAGTCTAACTCCCTTCATTCCAGGCATACAAAGCCAATAACACTTTTCTCACACCAAAACTAGTGGTCCTCTATCTTATGCTGAAAGGATATAAGATACATAATTTAGTTTCTTAAGGCTTGTGGAGGCTAAAGACACGAAGTACACTATGCGATTCAGTGTTACTCACTCACAATAGTGTCAGCAAGAATGTGGTCGACTGTAAAACAAATGAAGGAGTAATTTAAATCAAAATGATCTTAAACACTGCTTAAGAATTTGAATAAAATATTGTGATGAAATAAATACAAATCAAGACACAGATTCCTGGACCAAGAAAGACTTCATATCCAGCATATTCTGGTCACATGTAAAAAACATTATAGCGAACAAAAATGCAACATTCGGGAATTGAAGAAGTCGAAGAGCCAGTGCCAATATAAACGATACAAGTTTTTGGGAAATGTTTATCTTTATGGTAGATATTCAAGTATCGCGACATAATTTTCATTGTATTTTTTGCAATTACATTCTTAAACTGGATTTAATTTTTTCCTTATTGAAACCATGCAACGTTAGTTGCGTTTTTTCTTGCTATGCCACTAGATAATAAATGGTATCTTATCAACACTTCTTGTGAGTCTGTCTTTTCTGTCATTATTTCGAAGGGAACCGCATTACCACAGCCAAAACCTTTTTTAAAAATCTTTATTCAAGAGCTGAGGCAATAAACTCTTTCATTGTGTTGCGAGCGCTCTCCGAGAAAGCCATTCCTCTGCCTTTAAACATTAATCATAAACTAAATAGAATACAAAAATCCAGTAGAAAGCAAGTATGCTTTGATGTGAACATTATTGCTTTGTATCGTCTCTATATAACTAATGGCCAGTACCCTTTCATGTCAAGCATTTGCATATCAATACATTAGATATGTATTTTGCTCCACAACAGCTTTCTGCAGGTAGGGGCGATTTTAATACCCTCGGGGACCTGGGCTGAGAATGATGTACCGACATCCCTCCCATTTCGTTTCATTCCATAAATATACTAAGACAACACTAAAACTGCCACATGACTCTTGCTCACATCGGTTCTCTCTATCCTCTTCTTCATTTTTTTCCCACTATAAACATCTTTCTCGTTCACCAGAGCGCTCCCTACCCCTCCTCTCCTAAAAAAAAAAATAACCTTAAAAGATTTCAGGATACCCTAGATGTCCTCCTCTGTATTTCCAAGAAGACATGGCATGTACCAGTAGTGTCTTTGGCTCCCAATGCTTTTTAAATAAACTCTGATATTCTATAAATTCTGCAACGATTTCTGTTTTTTATTCCCATGGAAATTAAAGTTTTTCAGACCTATTTTTCCTTGGGAAGGAAAAAAAAAAGGGAGGGGGGAGGAGGGAGGAAGTCAACGCCTTGATTATTTCACAAATCTCTTATAAAGACAGACTTCTTTCCCAATTGTGTATAGGCTAGTTTTTACCGCGTGTTAATACATACGCATTAAACTCTTCATTTACATATTTATAAAGCTGAAATTGTACCTGAAACTTTGAAATTGGATGCCTTATCTAGATCGCAGGTCTTTGTACATATTTCTACACCCTGAAATTGACTGCCAAGTTTCCCCCCAAAAAAGAGGTTTTGTAAGGCTCGGAATCTGACACCTTAAACTTGAATATCTTATCTGGATTACAGATCGTTTTACATATTCCTTCCTACACACTGAACTCGGCTGGCAGGGGGCCTCAAAATGGGGGATTTTATCTATTAATAGAATAATAGGCTTGCACCTAATCAGTGATATGGTCTATAAATAGATGCCACAAACTTAATGGTGCCAAGAATAAGATATAGGTTACAGACCTGTAATAGGATTGGACCCTTTTTTCCTCTATGGGCTATATTAACATTTTGAGCTGCCCTCTGAACACAAAGTTTTAGCTTTCACCCAGACCCATACCAGATTGAAGCTCATTATGTGGCCCAAATTTTAAGACTTACCCAACCCTAGCAAGCCCATTGAAATTTTGAAGCTTGGTTGCTATTTGTAAACAGACCCTACATTTTTCACTGGTCAATGCCAAACCCCTGCTCTTCCGCCTGAGCACACTCTGACCTGGCAGTTCCAGCCCAGGGCTAAATAGTGCCTAGTAAAATAAAGTAAAACGGACACAGATTCCCATGATATCAAATGTCCCCCCCTGGAGCCCTTATTACTGGAAGCAGGGCATGCCAAAAGGGGGAAAAGGGGAGATGAAATATACCCCCTAAGATACCCACGGAAGATGCTGTGCCATTTACGGTTTTGCCTTTTGGGTACCTGGCAAGTGACTGGATCATGGTTTCGACGTAAAAATTCAAATAAAGCAAAAATTATTTGGCAATGATTTCCACCATTATAGTGACACTTACATAAAAGCTTCCTGTCCTGACCCACTTTTATTGTTCACCAGCTGGCGCAGCACGGTTCAGATTAGCCATTTGAGGCAAAGCCCTCTCCTTAGCACAGCAATCATAACCTTTGACCACAGATTTACAACTTTTGTTCACACAACGTAACTATTGTCAACCCCAGAAGACCTTCGGGTAAGTTAATGGAACTATATTTATAACACTCAAGTCCGCACTGCGCCGTTCATAAATAAAACACGCCTCTCTCGTTTTAACCCTATTGTTAAAAAGAAAAGAAAAAAAAAAGAAAAAGAAAAATCCGAAGACGCAAACCAGAAAAGACCTGCAGAAGTTGCCAAAGAGGTAAAAAATAATACACTGGATTTATATTCAAATAAAATCTCTGTTGAAGTTCAGGGCTTTTTATCAATTAGGTTTCTTCTACAAATTCTGTATGTTTATCTATCACTGTAAACATCTCACACTCGTTTGTTGAACTGGTTAATGCACTAACATTACTTAATTAAGAAAAAAACAAACAACCAACGGATCAAACCTTATAATGGGTCGATCTACTAGGAAGTTTGCATAAGAGTTTGTCAGGTATTTTCGTTCCATCTCCCTTCCAGGATTTGACAATGCCGGAACATTCGAAGAATGCATTGAGGTATTGACCAGCAAAGCCTCCGCTGAGGCGTCCGAATATACATTGTGTGACTACATGCCAGAGTACGTGAAATGTGCCATACGTACCATGGGCGCTATAGACCTCTTGTCAACTCCAGAAGGCCTTCAGGTAAGATCATGGAACTACACTGATTACCAGTCAGTACTGTNAGAGAGAGGGAGAGAGAGAGAGAGAGAGAGAAAGAGAGAGAGAGAGAGAGAGAGAGAGAGCACCGTCCTGTGGACTGTGGTTCAATGGGATGTAATTTTGCTATTGATACTCAGTGTGGCTGATTGCATTGTTACAAATTATATTGATACTTATTGTGGCTGATAGCAGTATTACAAGCCACACTGATAGACTGTGTGGCTGAATGCACCGCTACCACCCACAAATAATTTGCTGATATTTAGGATGACTGATGGCACTGGTACAAGAAACATTGACACGCTGTGTGGCTGTTTGCACTTTTAGAAGTCATACTGATATTTATTGTGGCTGGTTGCACTCTTACAAGCCACCCATATCTTTACGGTATTTCACAAGTAACCGAACTATTTCCCTGATGTGTCAATCGTGATATTTTCCTTGCAAAAATAGTATCAAAAGCAATTTCTCAATTTGTGGTTGAGTCTTTGTTCTACTAATAGCAAAAACGTCAATACAAACGCACTATATGTTTCGTTGGTGCTGACAAATAAGTTCAGATAGCAAAAAATTGAGAAAAAGATATACAAATCAATACAGCAGCAAGAAGGACAAATGCATAAATATATCAAGTGGCCTTAGGAAAAAAAAATACTGTTCACTTAATTTTAATGTTTACTAACTTCAATAATTCAAATCTTATGCAGTGAAGATTAGACACATATTACCAAATGATTAGTGTCTGTTTGTGCTGCAAATTTCAAATATTTAGACTCTAGGCTTACGTCACATGGCCTAAGTCAGCACATCCTTTTTTGTGTCATTTTTATGTGACAAAAGTATAGCACCAAATCAAATAAAACTTGTCTCACATACGGATTATATTAAATATTTATCCATTAATGTGCTTAAAATTTTACCTCATTTTCTTCCTATCGTTTGGTGTTGGATTCCGAAAACTTTCTTGTCTCCCCTCGCTTCCCGGTATTTTGTGTCCCAAATCATTCTGTATTTTACTTTGGCAGGGTTTCGAAGAATGGGTACGAAAAGTTTTGGACAGCAAGGGAATCCATTGTGACATTGATGTTCCTGAGCTTGTGGATGAACTCAAAGAAGAAGGCTATACTGGGGCGAACGGCGAGATGAACAAACAGAATATAGGTTGGCTACAACTGTCAAATTTTGGCTGCTTGCTTGAATTTATATATCACGTGTCGTTTTATCCTGTACGTTTGTCTTTATTACCCGACAGTCTAATTCGTATCAGTCTACCAGATTCAAATTTGTCCCGTCTTTTCACTATTACATATGTTTTGTCTTCTTCTTACTTCTTACTGCTTAGCCTTGAAGAAAAAGACGTATCCAAAAATTAAATCATGTTATATTTTGTATTGATGCTAAGGTCGTGTTCTACAAATTCGTTGGCCACGTTCAAAATTTGGCAACATTTGTCTTATTGTTGATCAAAATGCGACTTCAGGTTACTGCATAACATAAACGTTTATTGTTTGTACTGTCCTTACATTTTCAAAAACGAAAGTATTGACCTAGCAGTATTGTGACTAGAGATAGAGTCATTTGAAAATTAAGTGGCAGAGGCAACGCTATGCGTAGCTATAGAGACAACAATCTGAAAAAAAAAACTGTGATTAAAGAACAGTTTTTCACAATAAAAGTTTTCGAACAGAAAATATTTCATTTGTTTACAAGAACTACGCATTAGCCAATTAAACCAATATTGCTGTGTACAGAAATGATTTTATTCTCGATATCTGCAGCAAGTCAAGTATTTACTATAGACTGCCGCCAAAAAGACAAGGCAAACGTCGGGTGTTTTCTCTGGCTAAATAGCCTCAGAAATGTTGATCTTTTAGGAAAAATAATATAACTAACGTAATTCCTAGTAAACAGATATATTATTTCATGCCAAAACACAAGGGATGACAAAACATTGTTCACAATCACTGTAAGAGTAAATTTTGTCACCACTAGATTAAGCGGTACATCATTAATGCCAGTATATCGCAAATGTAATTAGCCACAAAAATACTTCAGCCACAAGCTTATTACTAAATACGTCATGCATATTATCATGATTCTTTGGTCATCATCTTTGTGTAGAGCAGCTTGATCGAATGATTGCGGGGTTGGATTCAAGGTCAAAAGGTTGTGGGTTCGATTCCCGAGCATGACCATATTGTATGTGTCGTGGGAGAACATTGCATTCACATTTTCCTCAATCCATTTTCCGTCTGTAAACTGGATGTGTCTGACAGTATGCATTTGAGAATATTGTCAGAATGTTTGTGATCAGCATATGTCAGTAGCAGTGATATTGTATGTTCTACACTGGGTTGAAAAAATCTAGAGTGGTCGGGCTTACTGGAGTAATTATAGTGTGAATGAAGGGGTGGAGGAGGGGGCATTATATAGGATACGAGACTTATGAACCAGCAAAAAATAATTATTAATATCATTATTATTATTATTAGTATTATTATTATTGTTGTTGTTACAGTCTCAAATAAACTGATGTTAATAAGTTTGGATATTCTGTTAAGTAATTCAGCCTTATTGTTTCTGTGAATCACAGGATTCGATAATGCTCAAACTTTTGAGGGCTGCATTGAAGCGTTCATTCACACAGGAGCCTGCGAGCATACTATCGATTTAACGAGATGTGCTTCACGTACTCTGGGAATGAGGGACAGCGTGCAACTGGAAGTGAGTAACCTGCACATACTGCATCTTTGATTTTTGATGCAAACTCCAAACATTCATGTTGTTAGTTATTCTCTGCATTTCTTTTGGCTCTTAGCTTTTACGTTAAGCTTGAAATATAATCATGTATCTTTACCATTGTTATTTAGACCGAGAGCAGTGACTCTATTTTATGTCGTTAATGTAGTTTATTGGGATCATGAGCCGCTCCTGCATAACATGAACATTTCTGGTGGAAAAAATTTAATGCCGACGCAATGTTAACTTTGCCAAATAAAAGCCATGCCTTGTAGATAATCGTCACCTCAATTTATAAGTGTTCTATGTCATGCACTCAGGTTGTGCTTAGGTTATGGTTAAAAGTAGAGTTTAGTTAGAGAGAGGTTAGGGAAGAAAAGAAGGTCCTTAAATATTGACCGAGGGCTATCCCAAGGCTGTTATCTCTCCACTCTAAAAACAAATATCTACCCCTGTCCCTTTAAGCCATGTAAACCTTGAGAGAGCTTCAGGATGTTGCTAATAGGACATAAGACATTAACTGTAAACTGAGATGGGGAAATGAAGGCAATTTTTGTTTATAATGGAGTAGCTATGGGAGGGAGAAGGGGGGGGGGGCGTTTGTTTACTTTCTATAATGAGACCTCGTATCCTTTTCTTTTCCTATGAAAGATAGAAAAATACCTTGTTTTTGTTGTATATACTGGATTAGTAAGAATTAAGATTAAAGATTCCTGGGATTGCAGCATGACCTGTCTTGTATTTGTGATTAAATCCGGAACTTCCAACATTCGATTCCTATCCTTAATTTCAGATAGGAGCAGTACACTTGCTCTATTTCGCCACCATGTAGTCACAGATACCAGACTGTTTCGTAAAATTCCACGAGTAAATGATAAATCACATCGGTACAGGTAAATTGGGATACGAGTCGATTTTCAGATCCGGAAAATGGAATTCGTCGAACATGTTAATTCGTCACTACGGACACAACTTTAAAGCTCAAATTTCGAATTGAGATCACAGAAACAACTCATGTAATGTAAGACACTTTTTACCCGAAAACAGTGACTTTGAATCGAGTTTTTCCAACATGAACTACGAAACTGGAAATTCGAGCAGGAAACATTGGGTTCACCGAATTCGAATAAAATTATGTTAATACTCGGTCCTTACACACGAACAATCTTAACTAGCCGAACTTTGTTTAGAGTTGATCATTGTCTCAAAGGTAGAAGAATACAGATACCAATAACAATAACAATTATAACTTTATTAGCTCAGCTATACATAGTTTTATATATGAAAAAACGATATAGATAAAGCAAAGTAATTACAATACGACGAGCATAACGTTTAGAGGAGCGAAAAAAAAATGGCGTGTTCTTCCCAATTTTCTGAAAACTATCTCAGTGAGACTTAGGGCCTTCCTTACTCTAATCCTTCACTACCATTTTCACAGAATACACTCAAGAAGGCTCTGGCTCTTGCAGGCCTAGACTGCGAGGTTGATGTTCCGTCGGTAGTGAAGGACGTTTTAGAAGACGACAATTATGACCTCGACGATTCCTACGAAGATATCTACGGAGGGGAATACCCAGACTATGAATCCACTATGCTTCCAAGCACAAGAGGCCTCAGTACATCTACACCACAATATTATGACTACAGGAACAACAAGCCGGATGGTACGTGCCGTTTATGGAAAATATATTTGTAATATTTGTAATCGTTTTGTTTTTTTTCCCTAACAATATCATTGCGCCATCAGTACACTAGAGCAGTAAGTGAAATGCTATGTCCAATACAATGGTGTCTCTTTATGAATATTATTGTAGAAAGTTTCGCAAAAGGCGATGACTGCTATGTCTACAGACCCAATACCTCCCCAAACGACTTCAAAATATTTGCATCCAGGAAATTACGGCTACAGTTATTTCCACTATAGGATTTTGAAGACAGTGACAACATAAACTCATCCCCTGAGAACGAGCCAGATACATTCCCTTAAAATTTATTGCAGGCTAATTTTTCCCGCTCATGCTTAGAGTCACAAAATAATATTAATTATACCTTCTAGACTAGTTGAATTAGATTTAGTGTAACCTAAATAATTCAGTTACGTAGTTTATTCGAAACCCAAAATATTATTTGCGTAACATTAATTGGATTTAAAAGCCTTCTGCTCTGATATAGGCACTGTGTGAGTTAATGTTAATGCAATAACTGCTGATAGGGGTACCTCTCACCATCAATATAATATCACACTCACTCCTTGCACCAGACGTTAACCAACGCAATTAAATCTAGAGAAGACGTGTACACAAATGTTCGCTTACCAGCTATGTGGGGCACCACTGCTGCAGTCCCCNTTATTAGCTCAGCTATACATAGTTTTATATATGAAAAAACGATATAGATAAAGCAAAGTAATTACAATACGACGAGCATAACGTTTAGAGGAGCGAAAAAAAAATGGCGTGTTCTTCCCAATTTTCTGAAAACTATCTCAGTGAGACTTAGGGCCTTCCTTACTCTAATCCTTCACTACCATTTTCACAGAATACACTCAAGAAGGCTCTGGCTCTTGCAGGCCTAGACTGCGAGGTTGATGTTCCGTCGGTAGTGAAGGACGTTTTAGAAGACCACAATTATGACCTCGACGATTTCTACGAAGATATCTACGGAGGGGAATACCCAGACTATGAATCCACTATGCTTCCAAGCACAAGAGGCCTCAGTACATCTACACCACAATATTATGACTACAGGAACAACAAGCCGGATGGTACGTGCCGTTTATGGAAAATATATTTGTAATATTTGTAATCGTTGTTTTTTTTTCCTAACAATATCATTGCGCCATGAGTACACTAGAGCAGTAAGTGAAATGCTATGTCCAATACAATGATGTCTTTTTATGAATATTATTGTAGAAAGTTTCGCAAAAGGCGATGACTGCTATGTCTACAGACCCAATACCTCCCCAAACGACTTTAAAATATTTGCATCCAGGAAATTACGGCTACAGTTATTTCCACTATAGGATTTTGAAGACAGTGACAACATAAACTCATCCCCTGAGAACGAGCCAGATACATTCCCTTAAAATTTATTGCAGGCTAATTTTTCCCGCTCATGCTTAGAGTCACAAAATAATATTAATTATACCTTCTAGACGAGTTGAATTAGATTTAGTGTAACCTAAATAATTCAGTTACGTAGTTTATTTGAAACCCAAAATATTATTTGCGTAACATTAATTGGATTTAAAAGCCTTCTGCTCTGATATAGGCACTGTGTGAGTTAATGTTAATGCAATAACTGCTGATAGGGGTACCTCTCACCATCAATATAATATCACACTCACTCCTTGCACCAGACGTTAACCAACGCAATTAAATCTAGAGAAGACGTGTACACAAATGTTCGCTTACCAGCTATGTGGGGCACCACTGCTGCAGTCCCCAGCCGTTTTTACTTCGGACGCATTAAATTGCATGTAGCATACAAATTATTAGAATTAGTGGGCGACAGAAGCAGTTATTTGCAAACCCACGGATATGAAACTACTTTTTAAAATTTAGAAATTACTAACCACACCAACCGACAGACTCGTCTCAGGAGTGATCAGGATAAGACAGTTGTTAAAGATTTTAATAGTACGCCAGATTGGAAACCGCTCTCAAAATAGGCGTACTTTGAAACTAATCAAAATCAATCAAGGAAAAAAAGATGCTTGAAAATTTTACTCGACTAGAGTTATGCTTCTTGATCTATCAAGGTATTTGGCAACTATTGTTTTTTTTCTTCTTTTGACCGGATTAAAATTGTATGTTATTCTACATTATATCACTGTGATTTCGGGAAATTTCTTCCATGGAGGTTAAAGTACTTCTTTTGCCAGATATTTTAAAGGGAAGAAAAGGTGGGGGAGGGGGGGGGNGGGGGGGGGGGGGGGGGGGGGGAGCTGGTCAATGTCCAAAATTTTTCACAAATGTCGTTCGAAAAAGGTCATCTCGAATTCTGATTTGCTCCCCAATTTTTTGTTTGGCTGGTTTTGACCGCGTGCGAATACATAGTCCTACATTTTATTTTATCTAGAAGGCTCAAATTGTATCTGAAACTTGAAAATTGGATGCTTTATTTGGATCACAGGTCATTTTACATATTTCTACACCCTGACACTGTCTTACAGGACCCCAAAAAATTATTATATATATTGGCGGATTAATAGAGTTGTACTCTAATAGGTGTCACAAACCTTAACCCCTCCCCACATTTAATTTTTTGCTACATATGTTTTGAGTAATCAGTAATGATGCATTCTTTAGTGTTGAAATGTCTCTTTCTTGCCTCTTTAATGGTAGAGGATGATATTCCTGTGGTGAGGTATATTTGCAGAGGGACACAAAAAAATTTCAAAAGTCTCACTCACAGAGATGATTTGGATGAGGTGTTGATAGCCTTTGTTAGTTCCCTGGAGAAATATGCAACTTTCAGCTGTCAAGCACGTTCATATCCCTACAAAATGATGCCAATATTGCTGAAATATCTGTCTTAGATCATTCTTATGGCCCAATTTAGAGTTTGATACCTCTGAAAATAGCCAATTCTCTTGATGACTTACCCTATGCTACTTTGAAAGCTCCCATGAACTTACAGTTGAACCCTAAACTTTTGCCATGGTAGCCTATTTGGAGGGGAAATAGTAGGTTATGGTCAGAGGGGAGTGACCTGGGAGTGATTGGGAGGGAAGGAGAAAAATGACCCCCTCTTGGCTGTTCATTGTTTCCATGTAAACACATTGGCATGAGCAGGTAGTTTTTGGTTGACCATATTTCCAACCCATAATGGTCAAATGTACTTATAACCACACATTTAACACCTAAAAGTGATCAGACTGGCATTTCTTAAAAGGTCATTCTGTTATTGTTTGGGGGAAAAACCCTGGAGAAACAAAAGTTTGGTGCATCTGAGCAAAAGAATTTAAAGAAAATGCAGCTTCCTTTGGCAATACCATGTGAGTCTATGGGGTGGGCTGAGAAGGGGTGGGGCGGTGATTTTTCTTAAAGGTCTGGGTGAGGTGGATGATGTGGTTTGCGGTGGAAGTAGGGTAGGAAAAAGAAAGGAAGAAATCTTAAGTTTAAAATATTTGTCAAAATGTGGTGCATTTCTTGCCAACACTGGGTTTATGTGTCAAAGGTGTGGGGAGGAGGTGGCGGGTGGGAGGAAAACAAGAGAGACAAGGAAAAGAAAGAACGAGAAAAAATATTTTAAAAAAATAACGCGTGTGTCATGTAAACTGAGTCTGCAGCACGTATATCTAGATCTAAGTCCCATACAGGCTGTTCTGGGGGATGGATGGGATAATTGGGAGGGGAGGGATTGGGGAGGGCCTCAGGGGGAGAGGACGTTTAAACGATTGTCCAGATAGCCTAGATGACCCCCTCCTCCTCCCCCCCCCCNCCCCCCCTCGACCGCCATGCAAACTTTGTGTTTCTAAGTGGAAACATGCTGGGTACTAGCTGCTGGTTAAGGTCTTTGGCACCCATTGTTTTTTCTTCTTCTGGCCGTATTAACATTTTGTGTTATTCTACACAAGACTAACACCCTATTTTACAAATTAATGGGCAGGCAGGTAACACACCAGTGGCGAAAAAATACCTAGCGCACCGAAAGGCATCATAGACCAATGCATTAGACTCCGTGAAAAAGTTGGACGATTGGCGAATCAGGCGGATTGAAAAGATATATCGGAGATTGTTATAGCTCCATGGAGATTGTATTTCTTTGCTATACACATTTTTTTAAAGGGTAAAAAAAATAAAGAGGACTGATGTGTATAATTACCTTTTGTGTATTTTTCTACGAATTTAGGTGAAAACCGCATGTTTTTACGTTACTAGTTCTCAAGAAATCTGTGACACAAATTTGGCTGAAGCATTTTATTAATATAGATATTCCACTGTGATTTCAGGAAATTTCTTCCGTGGAGGTTAAAGTACATCTTTTGCCCGATTTTTTAACGGGAAGAAAAAAAAGGGGAGGAGGGTCAACACGCAAAATTTTTCACAAATGTCTTTCGAAAAAGGTCACGTTGAATTCTGATTTGGTCTCCATTTTTTTTTTCATTTGGCTGGTTTTGACCTCGTGCGAATACATAGTCCTACACACTTCATTTTTTTTTTGATTTTGTTCAGAAGTCTCAAATTAGAGGGCAGTTAAAAATTCACAGAAGATGCTTTGCCATTTGTGGTTTTGTCTTTTGGGTACCTGGCACATGAATGGATGATGGTTTTGACGTAAAATTTCAAATAAAGCAGCAATCATTTGGTAATGATTTCCGTCATTATGGTGACACTAGCATAAACGCTTCCTGTCCTGACCCACTTTCATTATCAAACCCAGAAGGCCTTCAGGTAAGTTAATGGAACTACATCTTTAAAACTTAAAACCGTTCGTAACTAAAAGAAGCCTCTCTCGTTTAAGCCTATTGTCAAAAAGAGAAAACAAAAGAAATATCTCAAGACGTAAACCAGAACAGACCCGCAGAAGTTGCCAAGAGGTAATAAATAATACAGGGGATCCATGTTCAAATAAAATCTTTGTTGTGTGAAGGACTTTTTATTAATTAGGCTTCTTTAACAAATTCTGTATTTTTATCTATCACTGCAAACATTTCAAACCGGTTTATTGATCTGGTGAATGCACTACCAATTCTTAAAAAAAAAAAAAAACAGCAAAAAACTAATGAAACCTTGTAGAGCTACTAAGAAGTTTGTAAGAAAGTTTGTCAGGTATTTTCGTTCTATCTCCCTTCTAGGATTTGACAGTGCCGAAACACTCGAAGAATGCACTGAGGTATTGACCAGCAAAGCCTCCGATGAGCAAATGGCGCCCGATTATACACTGTGTGAGTACATGCCAGAGTACATGAAATGTGCCATACGCACCATGGGAGCTATAGACCTCTTGTCAACCCCAGAAGGCCTCCAGGTAAGATCATGGAACTACATTTATAAAACTTAACATTTCAGTCAGTACTGTTCCGTTCATAACTAAAACAAGCCGCTCTCGCTTTAACTTCATCTTTTGTAGGGCAAGAGAGAAAGAAAGAAAAGAGAGAGAGAGAGAGAGAGAGAGAGAGAGAGAGAGAGAGAGAGAGAGAGAGAAAGAAAGAGAGAGAGAGAGAGGGAGAGAGAGAGAGAGTGAGAGAGACAGAAAGTGAGAGAGACAGAAACGGAGACAGAGATAGAGAGATCACCCTCCTGTGGACTGTTGTGCAATGGGATGTAATTTTGCTATTGATACTCAGTGTGGCTGAATGCACCATTACAATCTACACTGAATTTGCTGATTGCCACATTGATATTTTTGGTAACTGATGGCACTGGTACAAGAAACATTGACACACTGTGTGGCTGTTTGCACTGTTACAAGTCCTACTGATATTTATTGTGGTTGATTGCACTCTTACAAGCCACCCATATCCCTACGGTACTTCACAAGTAATCGAACTATTTCACTGATGTGTCAATAGTGATATTTTCCTTGCAATAATAGTATCAAAAGCAATTTCTCAGTTAGCGGCTGAGTCTTTGTTCTACTAATAACAAAAACATCAACACAAACATACTTTATGTTTGGTTGGTGCTGAGAAATAAGTTCAGTTACTAAAAAATTCAGATAAAGGTATACAAAGCAATACAGCAGCAAGAAGGAGAAATGCATGAATATATCAAGTGGTCTTAATTTTAAAAATGCTGTATATTTAATTTTAATGTTTACTAAGCTCAATAATTCACACCTTATGCAGTGGAAATTGGACACAAATTACCAGATGAATAGTGTCTGCTTGTGCTGCAATTTTCAAATATTTAAAAGCTATGCCTACGTGACAGCTGAAAAATCGAAAACATCAATGTCTACTTAGACCATGGTCGACGTGCAACCGAGCACATTGACTCCAGCACTTCTTTTTTTTTGGTGTCATTTTTATGGGACAAAACTATAGCACCTAAGCAAATAAAATTTGCAATACTTATAGATTATATTAACAATTTATCTATTAATGTGCTTAAAATTTTACCTCATTTTCTTCCTATCGTTTGGTGTTATTGAACGTTGGATTAGGTAAAATTTCTTTTCTTCCTTCGCTTCCCGGCATTTTGTATCCTAAATCATTTTGTATTTTACTTTGGCAGGGTTTCGAAGAAGGAGTACAAAAAGTTTTGGACAGCTTGGGAATCCATTGTGACATTAATGTTCCTGAGCTTGTGCATGAACTCAAAGAAGAAGGCTATACAGGGGCGGACGGCGAGATGAACAAACCGAATATAGGTTGGCTACAAATGTCAAATTTTGACTGCCTGAATTTATATATCATGTGTCTTTTTATCCTCTACGTTTGTCTTTATTTCCCGATAGTCTAATTCGTATTCAGTCTACCAGGTTCAAATTTGTCTCTTCTTTTTACTACGAACTATGTTTTGTCTTCTTCTTACTTCCTGTTCTTCTGCTTAGCTTTGACGAAAAAGAGTTGTATCCAAATATAAATCATATTCTATTTTTTGTAATTATTGATGTTAAGGTCGTGTTCTACAAATTTGTTGGCCACGTGCAAAATTAAGTAACATAATTTGTCTAAAGGCTGATCAAAATGCGACTTTAGGTTACTGAATGACATGAACGTTTACTTGCTATCTTTTAGGAAAAATAATACCTAGTATGCAGATATATTATTTCATGCCAAAACACAAGGGATGACAAAACATTGTTCACAATCACTGTAAGAGTAAATGTATCGCCACTAGATTAAGCGGTTCATCATTAGTGCCAGTACATCGCAAATGTAATACAGTCGACTCCGCTTAATCGTCCTTCCTCGGGATCAAGGAAAAAGTGGGCGATTAGGCGGATAAGTGATTATGCGGAGAAGGTAATTTCGGCCATATATTTGGCAATGGGGTTAAATTGTTTTGATCTCGTAGTTTGATGTCGTGCATTGACGCCTTCTCGTCGCCAGACTCAGGACTGACTCGAGTTTGATGGTGTTGTAGCACACAAAATGGTTGATCTTCGCGGTCTCTCTCATTGGGCACCTCGCGGTAGCCGAGCAGACAATAAGGAGTAGGATGGCACGGTCGGTATAGACCGTTCATCCACATGACACGTTCTCTGATCTAACCAAAAACCACCAGACAGGCGCTAAACGATGTTTACATCATCCGTCTCGCTGAGGCGGAAATCGTTTGGGGAGGAGACTATACGGCTTTCGGCGCATTAGCATTATCGGACGGGCGACGGCGGTGGTGCGTAGCGTGAGACAAAGGGAGACAAGGGGAGGGTGAGATGGGGAGGAAAGGTTTATCACACCTATCTCGGCGTGGCAGCTATCACGCAGTCAACCGGTCTGCCATCCGTCGCGCAGTTAAACCGTCTGTGTACATATTTGTTTGTCAACTGGAATCTATCAACCGCTGATCTTTGAATTCACCTGCGCTGAAGAGTGATAGATTATCAGGAGTGAGAGGTGATCATTGACTTTTATATGGAAAAAATTCGGTTCCATGAGAAACGAGGCGATTAAGCAATAATCGATTAAGCGGAGGGCGATTAACCGGAGTCGACTGTAATTAGCCACAAAAATACTTCAGCCACGGGCTTATTACTAAGCATGTCATGCATATTATAATGATTCTTTGGTCATCATCTTTGTGTAGAGGAGCATGATCGAATGATTACGAGGTTGGATTCAAGATCAAAAGGTTGTTGGTTCGATTCCCGAGCATGATCATTATTGTGTGTGCCGTGTGCATTAGATAGGATACGAGACTTATGAACCAGCAAAGTATTAATATCATTATTATTATTATTATTATTATTGTTACAGTGTCAAATAAACTGATATCAATAAGTTTGGATATTCTGTTAAGTAATTCGACCTTATTGTTTCTGTGAATCACAGGATTCGATAATGCTCAAACTTTTGAGGGCTGCATTGAAGCGTTCATTAACACAGGAGCCTGCGAGCATACTATCGATTTAACGAGATGTGCTTCACGTACTCTGGGAATGAGGGACAGCATGCAACTGGAAGTGAGTAACCTGCAAATACTACATCTTTGATTTGCCTGCCATTTCACCTAACGTGTGTAGTTTGATAAACTGTCCAATGATAGCTACATGTCCACATTTTGTAAGGATTGTTACAATTTAAAGAAAAATATGAATACGAAAAAAAAATCCGATTAAGCATCATGTTTTGTGTGCTGTCTTGCATTGTTTGTCATCCCCTTGGGTCCATATTACCAGTGGGGGCTTATCATTAAGTGCGACTCGTGTGGTGCCGGATAAATTTTAGCTGTTAGTATAATTGGAAATCAATTCTGACGTAAAACTACAGAGGTCTTGCAAACTCCAAACATCCATGTTGTTAGTTATTCTCTGCATTTCTTTTGACTCTTAGCCTTTACGTTAAGCTTGAAATAATTATAGTCATGAATCTTTACCATTGTTATTTAGACCGAGAGCAGTGACTCTATTTTATATCGTTAATGTAGTTTAATGGGATCATGAGCCGCTATTGCATAACATGAAAATTTCTGGTGGAAAAAAT
>JAWQUT010000009.1:2017920-2037254 GCA_033807755.1 Ellobium chinense | reverse complement strand
ATGTAATTCACTGTTCTATCGAACACAAACTAGTGCTGGTGTAATCCACCATAGAGAATTTTTTTTTTTTTTGGCTCAGTGTAATCCACTGACGGGTGTAAGCCACCCAGTTCTGTACATATGTAATTCACTGTTCTATCGAACACAAACTAGTGCTGGTGTAATCCACCATAGAGAATGTTTTTTGTTTTTTTTTTGGCTCAGTGTAATCCACTGACGGGTGTAATCCACCCTTTTTTTTTTTNTCCCCCTTTTTTTTTTTTTTGCGCAGTGTAAGCCACTGGCGGTGTAATCCACCTTTTTTTTTTCGTAGTGTAATCCACTGTTGGCGGTGTAATCCACCCCCATTTTTATTTTTTAAAGAACTGGTATCATGCAAACAAGTCGGTGCCGGTGTAATCCACCATAGCGAATGAATAACTTGCCCAAAATACAGCCAAGGGCGGGTGTAGTCCACCCAGTTACATCATAGTCATCTTAAACATAGCAATAATAAAATTCCTCTGCCCCAAAATACACAGTAACAGCAAGTAAAAATCCGACTGAATAGATTCTGATTATCCAGCAAACAGTCCTCCGCACCTGTAAGCACCTATACATACATTGCAACCAATAGTTAGTCTTTTATGTCTTGGGCTGTGTAGTTCAATTCAATTCAATTCAATTCATTTCTGTTTATGAGCTCTTGCAGAGTTCTGCACTAGAGCAATGCAAACAAATAGAAAAGTACATTTCAAAATGGTGAACATTGAGGGCACATACTTACTAACATATTGAAATGAAGTATTTATGCTTATCAAACATTTGAAGGGTAATATTAATGGTGGTAAGAGATATAAAAAATCTCATCATTCGACGGATTCACGCCATGCAGCAAACATTTTTACAAATTTGCATACATTCTTAAGGATTTCAATATTATTTATTCTGAGTAATTCAATATATTTCGGTACATTTGGTCTACTGCAAAATCTTATTGGTAAATATCTATTTCTTTCAGGTCTTAAGTTTGGGCAGCATAGTAAATAGTGAAACTCATCGCCGACGTCTGTCATACATAGATTGCATTTACGGTCTTTATATTCAATGTCGTTATATCTACCTAGTTCTACTGGAAATGTATGATTATCAGTTCTAAACTTAAAAGGGTTATTTATTTCCTGGGGCTCTAACTGGCTAAAATAAGTTTCAAAATTCCAAATATGTTTCAGTAGTAAATAATTTCTACCTTTATTACTATTGCTACCGTCTGCCCTACATTTCTGAATGTACTGATCCTTTAAGCGTTCTTTGATTTTATTACTGTTGAAATTTGATATTTGCTGTTGATTTATCCAAAGATGGTTAAATCCCGTAGACTGTAAAATATTCTTAACACATTCAATCCATGTATATTTCTCTCATAACGTAAATTCGTCGCAGCACATAATGATATAAAGTATGTAAGCTAACTTCTCTTTCTTACCGCTAAGCAGTCTCACCCAAAATGAAATAATTCGTATTTGTATATCACAATGTAATGGTACTTTACCTAATTCGCCGTAAATCATATAAGACGGAGTAGATGGTCGTGCTCTAAGGATGATTTTGTACATCTTAAGTCTGAACTTTTCTATAACAGCCATATTCTCAAACCTCCACACTTCACGGCCATACAATAAAATAGGTTCTATACATTTATGAAAAAGTTCAAGTTGACAGTCAATCGGTATACAGCTTTGTCTACAGCGACGCAGCAGTGAATAAGTTGCTTTTCTCGCTTTTTCTATGTTGTCTTTTATATTTCTTAAGAATTTGCCGTTTTTACTGAAGTTTACTCCCAAATATTTGAAACTGTTGCGACTTCTATCTCTGAATTATTTATTAACAATTTCGGTTTCCAGTAGCTCTTGCTAAAAACCATAATGTTCGTTTTCTGGGTGTTAATATTCAACTGCCACCTATTACAATAGCGCTCATATTGTAATAATAAGTTCTGTACCCCTGCCTTTGAGTCACCAAACAAAACTGTATCGTCAGCATACATCAAAAGACAAAGTTTGAAGTAGTGTACAATGTCATCAATTTCCATATCCACTTTAAGTCCATCTTGGCAAGCAAGATTTGTATGTAAGTCATTAAGGAACAGGGGAAAAAAGTAGAGGGCTGAGATTCTCTCCTTCCCTTAATCCAACCTTGCAATTAAAAAGAGCAGATACAATGTTAAGCTCCACACATGACCTTATATTTTCATACATTGACTTAATAACATTATACATACATTTACCAATATTCATTACCGATAACTTTTCAAACAAAAGTGGCCTGGAGACACTAGGAAATGCCTTTCTCAGGTCGATGAACGCTGCAAAGAGTGACTTCTTTCTAGTCTTCAAAAGTTCAATTAGACTATACAAAATAAACACTCCATCCAGTGTTGAATAATCATGTCGAAATCCTAGCTGTTCTTCTCCTATAATTTTTTGGTTTTCACAGTAATTACTTAAGCGGACATTTAGAACAGCCGTGAATAATTTCCCGAGGCAGCTTAGCAATGTGACCGGCCTGTAGTTGTCTGGATTATATTTACTTCCTTTATTTTTGTAGTAGAGCCCGAGAGAGAAGCTGAGCTCGGTGCTGTCAAATCCGCGGAATACATAAAGTTCTGCTCACTTTCTGTGGAAAAGGGGATCCGTGCACTGAGCACACACATTGTAAAACAGATCTGATCATGATCCTTCCAAGTTTTATCTCTATCCTCTGTTTCCTGATGTTCAGGATCTTCTTCAGTTATATTTCTTCCCTTCCAATTTACGTTTACAGTCTACAATCTGGCGATCTTCTTTTTCTTTCTCTTTTTCGCCTTACTTAAAGTGAGTTTAAATCGTCTTACATTTTCTTTCTGTGCCCACTGTCACATAAGACTAAGACAGAGTGGATTTATCTGGAATAGGAAGACAGATATTAAGTCAACCAGAAGTAGATCTGGACTATCATATCGTCGTCAGAAACTAATGACACATATATATACACAGTCATTTTGTAAAGATTAATACTCACTGTTTTCATCCTGAAGACAATTTTCCTCATACAAGCCTGTGCGTATCTTGTTGTTGTCCACTTCTAAAGGTTACCCAGGAGATGTCCCTAAATTATAGGCCTATTGAATCCTCACTTTCCTTAGGCTAGTTTTTTTTTTCCCACATGTACCGCTACGATTCATACTCATAAATTTATCAAACTCATCTAGTCTATAAGACAGTGCCCAGGATGAAATCAGAACTTCATTCAATGAAAAGAATCATTCTTTTCATTCATCATCTCAGCTTTACTTGGCGTACTTTGCCTAAATCAGTTATTGTCATCATTTTGTTAGTAAGTAGATCTGTAGATCTGACTGTGAACATAACTGTTATTTTCTAAATTGCTACATAGTTTTCTTGTTTGTATTATACTGCTCATAGGCTTCGACAGCGCCACGACATTTGAAGGCTGCATACAAGCACTGATAAACACACAGACGGGGTTGCCGTGTGCATATGCCAGAGAGTATACTAAATGTTCCATCCGCACACTGGGTCTCGTAGGCCTTCTATCATCTCCTGAGGCCATTCAGGTAAGAAAAGAGAGAAAATAAAGACTTAGTTCATTTCTAAAGTAGTGCTGGGTTATTTCGACGTCTTAGGTACAAATGCGATACCGAGTACTTTTCTGGATGTCGATACCGAGTGCTTTACTTCGTATAAGGTATAGCAGCAGGCAGATGCGTTATGTATTATGTCTTATGTGTAATGTGTTATGATATGAACTGTTGCAAACTCCAAAACATTGTATTACAATAATAATAAAAATGTTGAATGTAATAATAATAATAATAATAATAATCACAATGCTGCAGTTTATATTGTGTCTCGTATTCAGGCTTATGCCTGCTCACACGATTTCACACTGATATATTATGTTACATTTTGCCATATGCAGAATTACGGTTTAGATTAGCCACAATGTGAATTGGGACGCAGGATGTTGTTACGATCCTGTAATCAATTATGATTCTTACACATCTACCGAACCCATCCCCTCCAGCTTAAGATAGAGTTGTTTGTTTTTATTTGGCCTACATATAATTTTTGAAAACCTCACCGGGGCATGAAAATTAGGTAAACGACTTATTAAGCTAACTTGATTGTGATAAGGTTTTTGCCTTCCACATGAGAAAATCCACATTAATCACTGTATAGACTAGCGTAGTTCAGCTGGAAACTGTGGACTTCTTAATATAAAAAGGGAGAAAGTAGACACAGATTGCTCAAGCAGATTGAAGGGCATCGAGGGATGCTCTAAAATCATTGGTAGATGTAACATGAGGACTTACTAAATCGACATAAGATAAGTGCAGACACAAGCAGGTTGTCATACAAAGTTGGGGGCAGGAGGGCCTGGGAAGAGGGTGGGGTGGGGGGTGGATAGTGGAGAGTGCAAATATGAGATAGAGAGATTATTGTATTCATTTATTAATATCATTTTTTTTTTGGCTATAACCCACAATGACCCTTCAGAAGAAATACAAAATGTCAACACTGTGAGAATATTTCTGTTTAGTATTATTGAGTACATTTAATCTACAAGGAAATATGACCATAACCTTTGCAGGCTTTTGAAAATGGACTACATCGAGGATTCACGGAGGCTGGATTGAGCTGTGACGTTGATGTCGCGTCTGTGGAGGCTGAGCTGAAAGCAGAGGAAGGCAAAGACAAGAATGATAGAGGAAGTGGGAAGTACACATTTGGAGACCTCAAAGTCCGACCTGATCTCTACGACATCAAAGTCGAAAGTCTGAGCCGTACAACTACTGAGCGGTACCCTTACAACTACCAGCAAAAGGAAAGCGGGAGTAAAAGAAATGGAGGCGTGGCCACTAAAAGTGGCATTCATTATGGAGTCATGGCAGTTCTTACTATGATCGCCATGTTGCTGTTTAACTACTTCTAAACACTTCCGTGTTAATTGCAAGTAAACTCAATCATGTTAACTACTACTTAACTTGTCCCTATTAATCACTGCAAAACTCGTTCGTGTTAACTACAACTAAACACTTCTATGTTAACTATCATTAAACTCGTCAATGTTAACTACTGCTAGACGTGTCCATGTTAACTGCCACTAAACTGGTCCATGTTGAATACAAATAAACATGCCCAGATTTACTACTGCTAAACTTGTCCATGTAGCTAAGCCTACCACTAAGTTGGACCTAGTTAACTACACTAAACTCGTCTATGCTAACGACCACTAAGCTCGACCATGTTAACTTCTGCTACACTTATCCATGTTAACTACCACTGAGCTCGTGCATTTTACATACTGCTAAACTCGTCTGTGTTAACTACCACTAAACATGTCCACGTTAACTATTTCTGAACTGATTCATTCAACTACTACTCAACTCGTTAGACCTGTGCAAGAGTTACTCTAGTGAAATTAAGAAATCTACTGTGTTATAGTTTGAGCGTATATTCTCCATAATAAATCTTCTCAATATAATATGGCTTCATGTTTTCGCTTTAAGTAGATGTAGTTTCTTTGCTTAGTTGCCTTTATTATGTATAAAACATGCATATTATTACTTTGCATTACTATTTTACATTGAAAATTAATTTACATTAGAAAACATTTTATAAGTCAGTTTTCCATTCATCTTCTCGCTTGATGCCAGCTCAGGAAGATAGAAAGAAAGAGAANGGGGGGGGGGGGGGGGGGGAGAGGAGAGAAAAGGAGGTTTTGGTAAGATTATCCAGAGTCAACGGAAAATCATAAACTCATACCAGTCCCGAATATATTGGAGAATATTGTATCTGTCAACCTCTCTTCTTTTGTGAAAGCGTATTATTTCTTTTCTTGTAGGAGATTTTGGGGGAAGGGGTGGAAGATAAGGGGGTGGAGGGAAGGAAGTGTGAAGCGCTATCTAAACATCAAGTACATGGAAATTTAAATCGACGCCATGATACAACTGATATCCCGAAACTGACGTCTAGTTCAAATTCGACTTTTTGAAGATTCAGAGCATTTCCTCTTCTTCTCCATCATATGTTGACATTTCAAACTTCAACGGATAAAAATAACCTTAGTGCAATGTATCTTTTCTTTTTCCACTTCATGTAAACTTTCACTTAATGCTAGTTACACAGTTACGTCACCGAAGTGTCAAAATACAGTAAATCTTTTACAGTAAATTTTCCACTAATCTGGACCAACTACGAGTTCATATTGAGTGGGAGCTCGCGGTCCTAAAAAACTACTCGCGCAACTCTCTTTCCATGTCCATCCCCGTCATATCCACAAATCACAAAATAAGCAAATTCAGAATGATCTTGGCTATATTATGATAGTCACTGCTCTTGCTCTAGGCGGCTGTCGTAAAGCTATTATTTTTACTTTCAAAATGACAGTGACGCTATCTTTAACACTAAATTTAATTATAGGATCTGCCTATTTGGAAATCAATTATAATTTCAAATTTTACCCGCGCTGCATGGTTTGTAACTGATGACATGCCGCCACTATTCAATACTATAGTTTTTGACTAGTTGGGGAAAAGCTGGGCATGTTAATGAGCAAGCGTGACCTCAGGGAGATAATCTACTGGGGTGCTGACTTCATAATGTGTGGCACTGAGCTGATTTCTATACTGTGTTATTTTGTTGTATTTATGACATCGGAAGGTTTGTCTTTTATAATGCAGTGTGGAAGTTGGCCTTCAAATACTTTTGTGTCAAACGTATGTCCGACTCAAAGGTGTCATAAAATAATGTACGTTTCAGAATAATGGCCTAAGGTGTAATTACATAATATGGACTTATGAATGATACAGCATATTATTAGTTTTCATACAAGAGATGTGCATTTTTTGTTGTTGTTGGAAATAGCATGAAAAACAATGTCACCGGGTACAGAGCTAAGATGATCGCTCCAGTTGGTTAACAAAGAATGGAAAGTATACTATTTATGAATGGAAGTTATTACCTTAAGAAACAAACATCTGTTGCAGTTAATACAAGATATATGTTATATTAATATAAGCACCTGTATTCTCTCGTCTCTTGCTTTTCAACACTCCCATTGTATTAAATGCTTACAATGTAAATGTACATGTATATAAGTTTTTCTGTTTTATTCTAGAGGATCTAACTTCCACAAATGTCGGAAATAGCTTTTCGCGAGCAGGCATAACTATTTTCTCAAGTGTATGAGCGCTGAAATCTAATACAACCCGCAACGACGTTACAGGACTTCTTTCTCCTCATCTGGTGAGTTTTCACGTCTTAGAAGAAACCAAAGGAAAGCTGTAAATCCAAACAAGCGAAAGCTGTTGTACTTTCCATATGCTATGGTTGCATACACTTGGGTCAATCGAACTTCGTAACCCATTTGAAGAGAACTTCTTTCACCGGAAGTAATTTTTGCGTGTCTTGAATATTTCCTCTTTCGAATTAAAACAAAAATATTTTTGTTTGTTTGTTATGAAACTGAAGTCTTTGTCATGCTTAACCAGAACTATAGCAAATAAACTATTGATTTCTCTATTGATTTCTTTGCTGTTCTATTGAGTATTACCAAAAGAGTGACTGACAGACCTAGCGAGCGAGCAACTCTTCAACAAGTTTGGGTCAAACAAAGAAACAATGAAAGAGAAAAACAAGCACATAGAGAAACTCACTGAAAAAAAAGACGCAGCTGGATATACAGAATAGACATTGCCTGATAGGGGTGGGTAAGGGAAATCACCCTTGGAAGATTTCGACATTCCACACTTGTTTTCTTCGAGATAGTGAGGGGGAAGGAAAATGTAGCAGTTTAAATTTTGTACAAAATATGTCGATTTTTTTAGACTCAGTTTCAGTTTAGTGTATTGTAGGCTATACCAATAATTAACATAAATATACATTTGAATAATATTAAACTATGAAGCAAATATCTACCTCTTTTTCTTTAAAGATCGTACAAATGGACATAGAATGTGTTTATACAGAGCTACGATTTCTTAACAAAATAGCGGAACCCACTTAATTCATCGTCTAGGGACAAACAAATTGATGTACATGTATCTGCCCATTGTAGGAAAGACTCACTTTAACCACATTTAAGATGAGCAACAAAGCAGCCATGCTAAACAACTGTGGTGATATGTATATGGTTGTTTGTTTGGGGCTTTCAGCGGGTTCTTTAACAGAGAGCAGGGCAGAGAAGTAGCTGGAAGACAAGACAGAAGATTATTCTCTATTGCCAATTATCAATATCGGAAACAAGAGAACACGTCAGCTCAGGTAAAAATATGAGTAGCAAATCTGTTTATTTATTATAACGACAATGTAAATGACTGGTGATAATGACATGGTGATATGCATGAATGAAAATGAAGAACAATGATAGATGAAATATACTGTGAAAATGAAAGGGAATGAAAGATGACTTGAAATGAGACAATTATAAATCCTGAAAACATTAGTTTCTGACTTACATGTATTTATTTACTCACTCACTCACAACATTTCAGACTGGTTTAAGACGTAACAATATTCTTGATTTTTTTGTCCTCTCTTTATGGTTTTAAAGATGTATGTAGTAACAGGTAATCAAACAGGTAATAACAGACTTCATTTATACGACATTATGCTGAATGATGTGTCAATTATTCTTAGGGAAATTCTCTTGAAATGACGTTGGGAAGTATACTATTTCTCATATTTTACCTATTGCAAGTGTACAACAGCAAGTAAACGTACCCCTAAAAGTTAGTTCCACGTATTAATTTTTCAGAACTATTCACTCGTGTATTAGAACTTCACTATCTCAAAAATAACTTTTGATAATGACTGACTAAATCGTTCATAGTTAACGTTATTAATTAGTTTATCATGGTACTCTTTCCCTACATGGAAATTAAGAGAGAAGATTATTTTCTAACACTAATAGAGTTATATCAATATCAGAAATACGAGAACACTCCTGTTAAGGCGAAGATGGGCAGCAAATGCCAGCCAGATTCAATTTCAAATCTAAGGAAAAAAAAATTGATACTGCTCACTACCACCTCCTGTCTAAGAAAGCATACAAATACCTACGACAATGAACGAAGAATCACTTAGGTCATGCTAGAGAGGGGATAAATACCTATTCAAGATTCAAAATCTAACTTGGGTACTATTAGCTTATTATCAATATTATGTTAGTTTACTCTGTTACTTCATTATCATGGATCAATCAATCAATCAATCAATCAATCAATCAATCAATCACAATCAATCAATCAATCAATCAATCAATCAATCAATCAATCAATCAATCAATCAATCGAGCCATCCATCCATCCAAAAAATCAAGCAAACAAACAAACAAACAAACAAATAAACAAACAAACAAACAAACAAACAAACAAACAAACAAACAAACAACATTGAGTTTCATAGTTCAATCTTGGAGTAGATCTCAGCGCCGACCGTAGATTATGTGATCTGGGAGGGACGTGTTACTGTTGTCACGTTGCTCTTTCTTTTCCTCATCCCTCTGGCTGTTCTGTTTCCTGTAGACATAATGATCAAAACAATGACAAGTGTGAGTTTACAGTCTCTCTTCAGACCACTGCCCGCTCACATTTCATGTAACAACCACTTTAGAAAGCCCGATACCCCAAAAACTCTCCCAACCTCCTTCGGAGCATCTTACTAGAGCAAATCAATAGCACTCTCTGCAATATACTTTGGATATGTTTATCAAAGTATCAATTTTAAGGATAGGTAGACTAAGAAAAACGTTGATAAGAGGTTGTCCTAAGGCATCAACAATATGACCTTGGAAACTATAGAAACCACGAACTTTTGATTGAGAGTTTAATGCCAAATGCATAAGCCCACGCTTTTCTTTAGTACGACACAGACTCGAAGTTAAATTCTTGCTTTTCGCCTGATCAAGCTATGGGTTCTAAATTAGATCCAATGTCTGTAGAATGAGTTGTAATTGTATTATACTCATATAATTATGTAAGCATCATGCAATATCGCAAAGGAAACACGTTATGCATGTGTAGGACAGTTCATCTAGAAACGTATATACCTCAAAAAGCAGTATTATACATTGTGTGTGTGTGTGTGTGTGTGTGTGTGTGTGTGTGTGTGTGTGTGTGTGTGTGTGTGTGTGTGTGTGTGTGTATGTGTGTGTGCGTAACACACACGCGCACAACAGGACAAAAAGCAATTAACTAGGAAATCAAAATAAAAGGAACCTCGAAATAGAAAAGGTAAAAGACAGTGGCAAAAACATTATCAAACTAAAAGACAACATGAGACACATTATGAAAACCGACAATACTAGTCCAATAACAACAATAATTCACTCAGAAATTAAAACAGCACGTCTTATCATGAAAGTTATATAGTAGCACCAAGAATGAAAGGCATTACAGTAAAACGACCGTCAGCACACTCTAGGAGAACACCAAAGACAGTGCTTAGAATATGACTTTACTACAGAATTAATATAATAATATATAAACACAGAACGACTGAACTAGGAGAGCTATTAGTATTATGTAGAGCTATAAATGGGGTCATAAAATAATAATTTTTTAAAAGTCTAAAAATAATCCGGTTCATAGAAGAACGAACGAACTGAGAGGTAGAAATTTGGAGAGATTATGGAGACCTATAAGTGGGATCTGAAATAAAACTACTTTATCTTATTTCTGTAAACAAATCTAGTACTTGGAAGGAGAGATTCGAGAGATACAGAGGGGGACGGGGATGGGGGGTGGGGGAGATTTTCTACAAATGATAACTTACTGTTTCCGATAGTTTGCACAGCCTTTCCTCCAACAGTAGACGATGAGGAAGACGATTAAGAAAAAGATGAAAGCAGCACCGTATCCAAGGGCAATTATTTCATCTGGGGATTTGTTGATAAGATGAAAACATGAAAATAATTTATCTGTTGATACTAGCTGAGTGATCGTGTATAGAATTTTGGATTTCCGCTCCACAGTAGGCACCAGAATGCTTGTCTGAATCAGCACTCAGTGATACACTTGTTAAACTTGTTGTACACAGTATAACAACACTCGGTGTTGTCTTTATCATCCTTACAGCCACTGCAAAATACAGTGTTTTTCAAAAACGCACCAAGCTATACAAACACACAGTCCTTGATAAAAACAACATTTTTCAAATATGCAAAGGACTTCACTATACCAAGTGGAGGTGCTAATGTAATGCAGACATAATGACAGAACATCCAAGGAAAGAAAAAACATTATTAGTAAACTCTAGCCATATTTTCAGACTGACAGTTACATTCAATATGAATCAAATATTTCTCTAATCCAGAGGTCAGCTGGCCGAGTGAGCAGTCGAGACAATCTATGAACATACGTAGATATCATTTGTGTCCTCGCCCTTATTTCCATGAACACCATCTTCACATCTTTCCTTGTCATTGTCAACATAAATATTGAATCATCATCATCATCATCATTATCATCATCATCTTCATACATGAATTTTAAAAACAACAAACAATTACAACAGACGAATTTCAGATCAATAATCACATAATTTTAGTGAAATACTTTTTTTTTTACAAATGGTCGACTTTCACAGTATGTTTCAAGCATACAATCGTGTTTCTACATTGCACTGGTAATTGGTAAAAATGATGATGGTTATGATGATGATGATGATGATGATGATGATGATGATAGCATAATTAAGTAATTACTGTATCTTTATTCTTCTCTGGCATGGGCAGAACTCTTTCATATTTTTTAGTCTTTGTTTCAGATGATGATGATGATGATGATGGTCATCATCATCACTATGCAACAGCAACAGCAATAGCAACAGCAGTAGCAGAAGCAACATTTCCACTACAGCTATAGCCACCATCATAACACTGCCACCACCGTCACCATCAACTCAACCATCACTGATCGTGCATCGACATCACCTTTACTTAACATTGCTTATTTCATCTTCGCTGTGCAGATTGAGAGAGCAATTTGAGTATAAGAATATGCATAGTCGCGAAAAGAAGATAGGGGCAAGAGAGTGCGTGAAGTGTATATAAAAGAGGCTCAATACTAACGTGTGTTAGGTTCATATTCCTCAGCTCTGAAATAGAAACAGAAAAGATGATGATAGTGGCAGATCTGGAGCTGACGACGGTGAGAATCATATTGTAACAATGAAGCTAATGGCATGCGTTCATATAACGCATATGCATTTCATTATGAAGCCACTCATATAATTTGACATACCACAATTTTCGTCCATGCCAAGTTGTGTGGCTGCCATTGTGGGTCTATTTAGAAAGTATTATATTAAAACAACAACAACAACAACAACAACAAAACAGTTATTCTCGGGAAGAGATTGTGTAACCGCCAGTTGTTGTTTTTAATTTGCAAAAAATAAAGGTTGATTTTTCTTGATGCGACAGATCGAAAATTATACTATCTTTGAAGTCTTCTGTCACTGTCAGTATGTTCCGTCTGAGAAACTTGCATTTTAGGAATGTTAAGCTTGGCCATCTCTTTCAGAAAATGGGTGCTGTTACTGGTAATGATAAAAGTACTAACGAATTTTAGGATACACGAACCGTATGTATGCTTGACTTTATTCTTGCAAACTTTGAGGATTGACCATGTAGGAGTGACATTAAGGCGATTCACGAGAAGGGAGAGTGTTATTGGCAGAATGTATCAGTTACCTCTGGGTATTCCTGCCACCCGGTTTCCAAAAAATTAAGTTAGTAGGTAAAGCCGACGTAAACTTTGCGTGAAATGAAATAAATATATTTGCAAAATTTCCACTGACTGTCCATAGCTAGAGCCGATAAAGATCAAAATATCAGGGCCTGTCAAACCCTGCGTTCACTTTGGGGGTTGCTGATGACGCGAAGCAAAGACTGTTGTACATGAAAAAAAAGTTTCTTCCATATTTTCTACTGTTTGTCTATAAATACTTATTCGTCTCTTTGATGATTGAAAAACATAACAGGAAAGCGCATAGTTTGCCAAATTTTCACATCGAGTCAAGCAAAAAGAATTACACCACACTCATACAAAACTGGGGCTATATTATAATACTTTCAGTTTTTCATTGAAAGTATTGTGGGAATGGCAGTAAGTTCAATAATTTCGCTATTCTGTGCAATGATCATAATGATGATTGTGATATTATTTATTTTCTTTACTTCCTCTGGTAAGCCTGCATTTTTTAAAAGTGAAGTTCTTACCTTGTCTAGCTGGTTCTGCCTCGTGATCTTCCCTAAAATCATATTATTACCCGTTAAGACTTCTGGCCTAATTTAACCGAAACTTGATTTCTTGCCCACCTACCTATGCATGTATTATTTTTCTTTTTTAAATTTTCTCTTAATGTGGTTTCGTTAACCAAGTTTTATTAACTCATACTTTTTCTACACAAGAAAGCTTTTGCCGAGACTTTTAGATTGTTTCTGTACATTTTATCTCATATAAATATTTCATTACAAGTATAGACATATCGGACTCAAGTAGTGTTTTAAAAAGTAATGTTCGTTAATTTTACAATGATGATAATGATAATGATGATAGTTTTTATGTTCTCTGAAGAAAGACACACGTCCGAAAATTTGGAGCGTCTATTACTTTTTTTTTTGGCCAGTTTTTCAGCTTTTTCAAAAACAAAAATATTTTTGAAAATGATAATGATGATGATGATGATAACTTACATTATTATAACAGGTATAGTGATAGGAGGTGTGTCTTTGCAGTAAACACTGTCCGTCTCTTCAACACAGACAGTATTGTCCTCGCAGGCAGAGATGGCTTTGGCGATTTCACACCGGGTCATACCCAGTTCAACTGTGGGAGGGAATACTCGAGACTAAGGGCTCTTGAAACGTTAGTTAGCTCAACTCACAAGAATAGAATATGGGCTTCAAACAGTGGTTGCAGAATAATTAACAATGTACAACAGCATGAAGTCCTAATAATAACAATGACAAATGTGAATGTATTATATACTGAGTCTCAAAAGTTCTGTCACACTTAAAGAAAAAGTAAATATTTTCCTTCATAGTGAATGTTAGCGCGTGACATCTTGCATATAAATACGCTGTTTATTTACACACTTAGCGCGCGCAACAAAACAATTTGAGTGTGACAGTTAAAAACAGGAAAGCTTATTTGGACATACCCCCCAGAATGTCCATGTCCAAGTTTAGTCAGTATCTCGTGTACCCGCCTCTAGCTTGAATCACAGCATTACAACTTTTGTTCATGGACCGAATGAGTAGAGATAGTTCTCTGATGGATTCTCAGCCACTCCTAATGCAGTGCTGCGTCAAGTTCCTGCAGATTTCATGGGGAATGTGGGCAATTCCTGATGCGTCGATCGAAGTAATCTCATAGGTGTTCTATTTGATTTAATATCGGGAAACTTGAAGGCTAGTCCCAAACATTGATTTGATGGTCGAAAGTTTTGACAAAGTCTAGCAATAAGCCGGCGGGCATCGTCCTGTCGTGGCGTGTCATGAAGGGCAGAACATAAGGACAAAGAATTTCATCACAATAACATTGTCCTGTAAGATTGCCTTGAACAGATCAGATTACGGGCATTTGTCTGGAAAAGATCTTAGACATGGCTGTTCACAGTTATCCGATCAGTTCTTGGTGAAGTCACCTTTAGTCTTCCACTTCTAGGTCTGTCCTGAAATGATCCAGTGGTCCGAAAACGAATTATGTTGTAATGAGTTACAGCTCATCACACTCAAGTTCTACAGTGAGCGAGTTTTGTTTACGCCCCTAGATACCCATGCAGTAAACAAAAATAGTGAGCTAAGCTCTCGTGAGTTTATCTAGACAAAAGAAACGTTTTCACGCTTTCGCCACGTGAAAACTCCATGAAGAAAAAAATGACTTTTTTTCATTGATTTTGCTACGGCATAGCGTATGGATGCAGTTGGTGTCGGAAAACTATGTTCTTTGATCATATAACAAGACTATTTTACAATTTCATGTTTAGTGGGGGGTGTGACGGAACTTTTGACATTCAGTATACACTAAAGGCAATACTTATACCATCAGTACACTACATTTTCAACTTTATACAGCAGAACTTCTTAATAACTCGTACCTTTGTTCATGAGTTATGTATATCTAGTAGAGGTGTGCGTGGTAACAAGGTTCAACACTTTTAGCCATTAAGTGCACAAAATCGAACCAGTTTTAGGCTTATTTATATGCCGAAAGACAGAAACAGATTTCAAGAATGCCCGTTTAAGTGTGCGCAGGCTAATGATGATGATCCTTAATATGAAAGTCGTGATATATTTGGTATGTTTGTATAATAAATGTTATTAGCTCTTCATATGTAATAACACACTGTAGGCCTCGCACTTTAATGCAGAACTTCAAGCCAGTCCAGACCTTGAGGCCAAAAATCACATATTTATTGGACTCTGTCTATGCCCAATCACGAGACTATTGCGAAGCCTGTCTGGGGTGGCAAGATAGTCAAATGATTCAATAACCGAATGGAATTGAGCAGTATTTTGAGCCGGATGGTGGATAGAGGCGGACAGGAGGAAGTAGAAAAAAATGATGCAAAAGAGGAAGAAAAGACTGAAAAGCGGAGGAACTAACAAGAAACAGAGGAATGATTTGAGTAAAATAAAAAACGTTTCGAACTTGAGAAAAAAAAATGAATCCTACCATTAACAGTTTTTCCATCGACGATGCAGTCGAGGTGTACAGGTAAAGCCAACTGATTCCGTATTAGGAATCCCTTGTTAAACATCAGCCAGAGTCCTTGAACAACTTTCATTGGCTCGTAAGCTAGTCTGAGCTCCACACCTTCGAAAGAAGCACCTTTCACCCTGTCAGTAGTGAAGGTCCATATTGTTAGCTTTGACAAGGAACAATTCAGAGTTTGCGCATGGGATCTCTAACCATCGTAAGAATTAATCATTGTATGGGTGTCGCAGGCACCCTCAGTGGCGTTCAGAATGCATCGTTTATTTGAGAGCTTGCGCATTAAATATAGGATCTCTTACGACCACAACAACTACATAGGTGAATCGGTGCCGAATACACTCTTAGTAGCGTTCAACAGGCAGAATTTAATGTGTTCTTACGCTGGTGAAAGATCCCAACGTTAATGCGCAAAATGTCAAATATTGATCTGTGGCAAATATTACGATCGTAGAGGTCGGGTAAAGGGGGGTTTTGGGGAGGAGAAGGTTGTAAGAACAAACGGTTCATGCCTCCCACTTTTTCATGTAATATGGTCCTCCAATTTCACTCGATTTCTCTCATCTCCCCCCCCCCCCCCCCNNCTCTCTCTCTCTCTCTCTCTCTCTCTCTCTCTCTCTCTCTCTCTCTCTCTCTCTCTCTCTCTCTCTCTCTCTCTCTCTCTCTCTCTCTCTCTCTTCGTTGGTCGGAAACAGCTATTAAGTTCTTGAGAAAGGCCAAGCAGATCATAATCTTCTAGAAATTACCTAGACCAGCCACTGAATTAAAACAGCACAAAGGAGAGCTTAATGAGTGGAGACAGCACGAATACTTAAAAGACCTGTCCGGGGTATAAAAAGAGAGAAAAGGCTTGGTGGAAGATTTTTACTAATTCGAATCCAATCGCACGGTTTGCATCGAACAGTGCTATTTTCCCGAAGTTCACGAATAAAACATTTCATATTGGATAGGAACTTTGCAGATCAGTAGTTTACTGTTCTTCTGAACATTACGGTAAAGAAAATTGATAAAAAAACGTCTCGTGTTTATACTGAAGCACTCTAAAAACGTCAGAATTTTCGATTCTAAGAAATCAAAATCAAATGAAGGTATTCGATTCCTATTTTTTCATCTATGCATTTTCTGGCTTTGAAATCTGCTTACTCCAAGCCGACCTGTTTGGGTTCAATAATTGGGTCAGTTTATCAATGAATCGTGCAAATAAGGTGTTTTGTGTGATCCGATGAGACGAATGAATAAAACTCAGATAATCCGGGCCAAGTTCGCTGTACGGTAACGTTCCAAGTACACAGAAAAATAAGAAATGACTGAAATTGTCTGCCGTGTGACCATGCCACAAGTTAATCCTAATGACTGCATAGAGTGCTTGGATTGTTCAAATCGGGCATGTCACAAGCCGAGAGAAGACTGAATTGCCATGCAGTACACCAACTGAGTTGTTGTAACGTCATAGACTGACCGATGATGTTGCGGATAAGCCATGTGCTGGTCAACCACGTGTCACCACCATGTTTAGGATCACTATATTTTTCTCTCTCATTTGCGTGATCGGTTCCAGTCAGCACGTGGAACAGGAGCAGGAATTCCGGGCAGAATCCGTTGTCGACCTAGGGAAACAGACTTAGTTTGCCACGGGCCTCATGTTGGACCTATTTTGACAAATCAACACCACCAGCATCGTTTAGCGCGGGCAAGACAGCATCTTCGGGTTACTAGATCTAGATATCTAGCTGTTTTATTCTCTGACGAGAGCCTTTTCCACGTGTCATAAGCTAACGGTTGACTCAGGATGTGGAGAAGACCAAGCGAACAGTTTCCGGATATCTGCGGTGGAGGCAGTGTGCATGATGTGTGCATGATTGTGTGTGTGTGTGTGTGTGTGTGTGTGTGTGTGTGTGTGTGTGGATTAAGGAGGGCGGAGGGGGGAGGTGTATCAGTAGCAACCATCGAATACAACTACACATCTTTCGAGTCCCTATGAATGCCTAGGCATTTATCACTAATGACCTTCGGCTCATTGTCATTCTTACATTTCAAGCTCACTGGGACTATCTTGTATTCCAGCATGACAATGCCAGGGCCCATACAACTCGTACCACCATGAGCTTTATCCAACAGCAGGCAATTTATCTGATGGAATGGCCACCCTTTACTCCCGATGTGACATCCATTGAGCATTATTATATGGGATTAACTTGGTCGTCGTATCAGCAGAAGGAATGATGTTGACAATGTTTAGCAATTGGGAGCAGCTGTGCATCAAGAATGGGTGAAAAACTCCCAGGCATTCATACAAAACTTAATTAGATCAATGAGGAGTCGCATCCAAAACTGCAGTAATGCAAGATGAAGACATACTTGCTACTAATGGCTTTTTATTTTTTTTTACCTAATCCCTTCTTGCATTTTAACTTTCACCCCTTTCGCGTCTAAGAACCCCTGGAAGAACCAGACTTTATGCAAATAACTTCATTTTTGGTCTAGACATGAAAAATGATTCCCCTCTTATATGTTCGGTTCAATAACATATTCAGCAGAAATAAAAAATCGTAGCAAATTATTTGGATGTTGCTTTTTAAAAAGAAGATTCAGTAGTGTATTATAAGAATGGACTGAGGGCACGGCAAGCTATTTTCGAACTCTATCAATTCCGAAACCGTTGTACGTAAAATTCTGTCGAAACCGTCAACTTGGATGAAATTCGATAAAAGAGGTTTAGTGTCAGTGTCCTCTCACCAATGGTAGACGATTTAAACAACGTTACAAAGTTTGTGCCGCTGTGTTCTCTTTGTCTTCGTTCCACAGCATCTTCATTTCAGTTAACATTTCGGAGCCTCTGGTCGAATTTGACTGGTTCAGAAGAACTCCCCTTGCGGTACACATCCCGCGCCATGGTCAGTGGTCAGTGGTCAGTGGACCATGTCAGACCCGTCGTACTATTACGTCCTTACTGAAGATTTTGTAGCACACTTTCTATGAATTTTGCTAACTTAAGACTCATATTATACCTGGAACTTTATGCTTTATCTATATCACATGTCTTTTTACATATTTTTACACCCTGGCATTGGCTAAAAGGGCTCCCTAAAAGGGGGGATTTTATATTTTAGGATTTTAATAGCATTGCACACAATTAGTGATTTGGCCTAGTTAATAGATGCCAGATACCTTAACCCTTAACGACACTGAATTATTTCCTACGCATCTTTTGAGTCGTCAGTGATCATAAATTTTCCACTGTTTCAGTGTCTCTCTCTCTCTCTCTCTCTCTCTCCCTCTCTCTCTCTCTCTCTCTCCCTCTCTCTCTCTCTCTCTCTCTCTCTCTCTCTCTCCCTCTCTCTCTCTGTCTCTCTCCTGCTTCTTTAATGATACCGGATAATATTCCTGTGCTAAGGTATCTGTATATTTGCATAGGGACACAGCATGTGATAAAGAATCTGACTGACTTGGATGAAGTGGAAGGAGTGATAACAGTCTTTATGTGACATGTGGTGCATTTCTTGGCAACACTGTGTGTGTGTGTGTGTGTGTGTGTGTGTGTGTGTGTGTGTGTGTGTGTGTGTGTGTG
>JAWQUT010000009.1:1988315-2017633 GCA_033807755.1 Ellobium chinense | reverse complement strand
GAGAGATAAGGAAGATAAGAAAGAAAAAACAAAACAAAGGAAAAAAAAAGCATGTCTCATGTAAACTGAGTCTACAGCGCAAACATCTAAATTCTGAGCAGCCAGGGTGATGAGGAAAGAGAGGGGTTGAAGGGAGGGCCAGTTGGATAGCCTAGATGCTCTCCCTGCCGCCATAACAACAGATCGTGGTTGTGTTTCCAAGTAGATACATGCCAGGTACTAACTGCTGCTTAAGGTTTTTGGCATTTTTTTGTGTGTGTGTCTTTCGGTCCTATACATGAAATGTATTATTCTACAAATTCTACTGTGATTTTGGATTTTTTTTGCTCATGGAAGTTAGAGTACCTCCATTGCCTCATCTTTTAAGGGGAAGAAAAGAGGGGGTCAGTGACCAAAATTTTTCACAAATCAGTTTGAAAAATAATCACCTTCCCTTCTTACTTGGTCTCGAATTTTTCAATAGGCTGGTTTTGACCGCATCTGATAAATGGGCCTTATATTATTATAATATTATTTTATAAGACTCATATTGTACCCGAAACTTTAAAATTGGACGCTTAATCTAGATTACAGGTCACTTTAGATATTTCTTTACCCTGACACAAAAGAGGAATTTTATAGATTTGCGGATTAATGGCATTGTTTACAATGAGTGATTTGATCAAGTAATTGCAAGAAACCTAGAACTGTTGAGAATCACAAATGTAAAACTGGTCACAATACTTGGCAAAATTACTACAATATCTGAGATTGTGAGAACGTCTTAAAGCGCTACAAAATACAAAATAAATATGTTCTGCCATTGATTAACTTTTGCGTGTGCCCAATAAATGTTGCATTTGAGAATGGGCATGTATGGAAAATGTCATGATCTCGTTCAGTATGTAGTGCTCGTATGTATCGCACGTTATACCTGAGCTTAATTGTTAAGTAAATAAATTCAGTGAAACTGGGCCACTCTTGATTTCGGATCTAAAGTCCTGTCATGGCCTTTGAAGAGGTTTGTCTATGTTACCGTTTTACGGCGCTTTACTATGACGAGAATAACGCCTCTTCGCAGGTAATAGTAATAATTATGTTAATAGTTATTAATTTGCCTCGCCACAGGCCACTAAGGAGACTTTTCCACGATACTAAATCTGGCCAAGGTGATAATGTGCGCGCATGAACTATAGATGCCCTTGATATCATTAAATCGTCTTCTAGATTATTATACTAATCCTACTCTGAATGCCAGAGTGTGTGGCTTCTCTGCTGAAAGGTGGTTCAAGGATTTCGTTGTCTAATTTAAAACTCTACTATATTAACTTATAGGGAGTCCCAGGGGACACATATTATTTCTCTCGATGTCTCTTCCTAAAACTGTCGAGCCTTGTCTTGAAATCATCTGCAATGGTTTTTATAAGGAACAAAGAAATTGCGATGTAAAGCTTCAATTACTGTAACTAGGGGTAAGGATAACGCACTTACCACAGATCAACATCTGTTATGTTCCATGGTGCGGTCATTTTCCGGACCTGTTGGAAAAAAATGCGCTTCTGTTAAAAAGTTTGTTTTTCATCTGATGAGAGCAGTGAAATAGACCAGCGAAGAAAAACTCAAAGGAACCGGGGCATATTTTTTTTTGCTCTTTTTAAATTTTGATGCAGGACAGGTTTTCGTTCATGATTAGCTGTCTGGAATCATTATTCGGAACCATTAGTTAAGTTTTAATGACTTAATCATCTCAGTATATCCATATTCCTTCATAACACTCTTTCTTTCGTCTCCTTCCTATTATTTACCCTGCTCTTACATGCCCTGCTCTCGTGTTTTCTGTAGTATCTGATCTTCCCTTTCATTCTTTCGTTTTAGCAATATCTATAACCATTAAGGAAATAAAGGCGAATTCCATTTTTGTCTCGGTCATTTTGCAAGTGCCATATGAAAGCATTTCATTCACAATTTCCTCAGTCGATTGGTCCATAAAATAGACATCAGGCTTTGACAGTGAAAGATTGATCTTGTTCAAATGTTGGTAATCAGTGGCAGTGGCAGTGGCACTGAATGCTTCCCAGGGAGCCAATACGAATGACTTGACCTGCTGGGGTAAGTATATTGTGACCTTTCGTTGCCTGGTTAAAAGACCTGTAAACCTTATCTCGCATTCCCCTTTCTTTCTTTTCTTTTTCTTTCTCTCCTATTATCTCTCCCTCGACTTACTCCCTCATCGATGTCTTGAAGGAACCGTTGATAGTCTGTGCTGTTTTCAACGGAAAAGTCCACATCATACACCACCACAGGAACATTCACCAAGACGTAGTAGTCTGGAATATTTAGTGGAGGAAGTGGAGGAGCCGTTAAAAAGGGTGATAATTCAGAAGAGTGACACAAAAAAATGTATCAAAAGAATGACACGCTGAAAACTGGTAAAAAATATAAAAAAGTGACAGTTCAATAGAATGACATTTTCTTGAATTCATTACTAAGTTTTCTTCTGACATCTTGTAACTGGCTAACTGAACTGCCGTGAACTGGTTGTGTCCGCTGGTGTCCTGCTAGAATATTTTTTGCTCCGTTTAAAATGAGAAAAAAAATATTGATGAACGGTGTTTGTAATTCTACTCATAATAAAGATCTATGTGGTTACAAAAACCTATATCAAACTTAATTTTTAAACTACCTCCATGACCATCTGGCAAGCTAGAGACCACCGCTATTCACCCACAAGGGAAAAAGGCAAGAATTTTACATTCTTTTCAGCATATCACTCTTGTGATATTGTCATTCCTTGGAAACTCACTTCCTGTTTGTCACTATTTTATATTATTACTATTTTGTACCTCACTCCTTTTTGTCACTTTTTTTTAAACTGTCACTCTTTTGATACACAATCGACAGTGAACGTAGTAGCGGACATAAGTGTGCTGTCATTGCCATCGCTATTCTGCCAAAGAAGACGCTCATTAATAAAAATACATTTATTTCTGGCATCCGTTAACTGCAACACAATAATGTGTTTTCCCTGGGAAGGTCAAGGGATTTTTGCAACTTCTTTCAATGAGGTATTTTCATTTACGCCACGTGATCTAGGGATTGCTAGGATATTTTGATAAATGACGAGCACTCATGCATGAGCAGAGCATGTAAACAACCAATGTGTGAGCAAGAATTCCTAGGTCACGTGATGGAGCTGAAAATACCTAATTGTAATGCATCAAATCCTATCGAATGAGCGTATGGGAAGCGTGAGGTCATGAGACAACACCAGTACCTTTCCGAATCAGCCAGCTAGGACATACAATCCCACAATTATTTGTTATGGCCTCAGAGTGAGGCTCGAAAAGCGTGGATGACTGAGTAAAGCTTATTATTATAAAGCTATTGGTCAACAAGCGTTGTGGCTGGAAAAGAACTGCGAAGGTATAGCACTGACAAGAACGGCAGTACTAATATTTGTGATAGTAATAGGTGCAGTGCTGAAAATGACAGCAACAGTGTTAACAGTGATAGTGATAGATGTAGTGGTGGCAACAACATCGAAGGTATAAAAAATGGTACAGAAGTGGTTGTTATGGCTATTTTTTTATAAGGATAACAGCAGCAGTATTCAGAGTGATAGAGTCACAGTAGAAGTAGAAACTGTATTAGTAGCCTGGTGACAAATTTAACAGCAGTGGTAGCTAGAATAATATACATCACTAAGCTGCATGTAGAGCACATAATAAGTCTGGCGTTATCCAGCAAAAGCCAAGTATGACCACAGCACCAACCAATCAGCAATAGCTGTGCGCCGTCTCTTTTGCGCACATATTCTGCCATAACAGAATCCTCAGCTAGGGGATTTTTAAAAAAATATTATTTGCTTATTGTAAGTAAGAGAACTGGTAACGATAAACAGTGATGTGAATCACACCTACTCGGAGGCTCTCTGAAAGTGTCAGGTGTTACCCTGACAATAAGTCAAGAGTCTGACTTGCTGTTTTTATTCACATGTTTGTTTAAGAATTGTCAAAATTGTGTGCCATAAAGATGTGTTTTGAAGGTGACCATTTTGATCTAGTGGACTGTTGTTACGAATATATTCTGAGTGTAGTGAGTTTTTATTTGTAGGCGACAGCAGAGCATTTTGTCTCGAAATAATTATCTAGTATTGCTCCTTCCGTCATTTTGCCACTTCAGCTTTCTTCCATTGCTCATTATCAGTGTAGGTTTACAGCAACACGTGAAGAAGAAAATATCCTGATTATAAGTGCTTTCTCACTCCTCCACCCCCATCAAATCAAGAAATGAAGGATCTACACTCAGTATATATTTGTAACAACAGTCCACTAGATCAAAGTGTCAGGAGATGGCTATTATTTGCTCACACTGCAAATTTCAATTTCATGATGCGAAATACTCGAGGTTTTCTTTTCGAGTACAGATTTCCCTTTTGGGTTTATCATATAGTGATCCATTGCCAATAATGATAGCAGTAGTCATAATATTTCAAGTATTATCGCTAGCTCTCAAGCCTAACTCATGCTGGTTTGTAGCGTGTGCACTCTTGTTTCCTAAGTATATATTGTTTTGGTCGCCCATGTACCACTTCTGTAATCTAGATTTCAGTTAAACTTATTAAATTTGTACAAACAACCCGTGTCCCGCGATATACTGTCCAGTTGCACATTTCATTGATCAAGTGATCGTCCGTTTGTCACAGCAAAAAAAAATAAATGAAAAAAACATGTAGAAAAATGACGTTCTTGGGCCAACCATAGTGCCTAGATATTTGAAATTTGTAGTGTAAGCAAATAATATCCATCTCCTTATGTATGCCAAATTTCATGTGCATAAGATATGAATTACTGACATTCTGTAAACACTAAACATACATAAAGGTTTTTAGAGGAAGGCCTTTCGATATACCACCTCTCTCTTCCCTGGTTACGAGCCTTGTCTAAGTATTATATTGTAACTCCCTCTATCCTTTAAGCAAAAAGCTAGCCTCTTTCTCAGCCATGTCGTCATGATCATACCTTGACCACTGGAAAGTCTAGGAAGCAGACAGGTGATACAGATGGCCGAAAGGATGACACTGAGAGACATCTCAACCTGTGAAGAAAAAAAAAAGCTGTAGGCCTATTGTACTTCACACAAGTTTATCTATGAGACATCACGTTTCCCTCTTACCCTTTCTCCCTCCCCCATACCCTGCCATATAAACTCCAAATACCAATTACATTCATATTCCCTGTAATTAATTTCTATCATGCAGTAACATCTTGAGAAATATCCTACCTCAGTATACTGTTTAGAACATTTACAATGAATTTATTATACATATATAAAAAAAACAAAAACCTGATACACATATACTAGAATAACGAAATACCGGCGTTTTACCTCTGTCAGTAACACTCAATTCAAAATTTAAAATAATATGTATTTTTATATCATTCTTCAGATCACCCAAATTTCACTGGTAGATAACGATTGCATTGCTGTGAATATCCCCAAACAAGGTCACTATTTGTTCTTAAAGCCACATAGTTTGATTGATATGAATGCAAATCAATAGGGTGAATTTGTGTGACGTCTTGTCTTGGGATGTGTGCATCTGTATATATTATTATTATTACTACTATTATTATTTCCTGTGATATATGCAGCTTCTTGCAACACATTAAACTTTAGACCTTAACTGGGCTGGAAAAAAATCCAATAGATTTAGTGAGTCCTACACCAAATACAGATTACTAAATGAGTTGGCAGAAGGACGAATGCGAATTCACTGGGTACAATCCGGCATATCACATCTACGAAACAAACTTATGTCTCTCTCTTTCTCGTTCTTTTATCGTTAATCGAGCAAAGCTGATTCCCCCGGATTTAGCCCGTCATGGCACAACACGGCACATCACGTCACGGCATTGACGACATTGTACAACTGACTTAGACATCTCCTGCGTCACATTAGCCTTGTTGTGCTGTGTCCCGATCTAGATCTCTCAGCTCATAGCGGTATTGTCTGCGTCATTAAAATTATTTGGTCTGCATAATTTAACCCCTGGTGATTTTTTTTCAGTTATTCTTCTGTTTTGCTTCGTGATGTTCAATTTGTCTGAAACAAATGTAATCTTACATGACAGATAGCTTTTCTGTAAGATCAAGCATAAATATATTTTCCCCATATTTAGAGGTGACACGAGTTTTATCCGCTTGACATTCCTTTAAACATAGGAATAACATGATAGTTTTTGTCCTGAACCATTCTTACGATTTGCTGTCGCTAAATGATGGAGAACCAGTGTGACAAATAGGCTAATCCGAGATCTTTCATCTAGACTGCGAATGTGGGAAACACCGAAGCAAAATAACTTGCCAAATTGTAATACTATGTGTGTATATAACTAAACAACACAACGTTGTAATCATAAGCGAACGCAAGAATCCCTCGCTGGCCTGCTCTACAGGCAGCACCAATACGTTTAAAAAGAAAAAAAAGGCGTTTACTGGATCAAGAGTGATGTCATAACAAATTGTATAGGCCGACCTGGCAAACAATAACAACAAGCAACACAGCCACAACAGTTACACGAAAGACATAAAATCGGTACTGACAAACCACTATCTATTTCCACTAAAACACTGCACCAATTCACTCTACATCCTACAACAATTATTATGATCTACTTTGATGTCAATTTTACTCAAGCCTCAAGTCACACCGCCATTACACCACCACCACCACGAAACAGGAAGAAGCCAAAATGAACCCACCTTTTTCCTCCTCTCTGGGTTACAGTAAATCCTCGTTCTTAATCCTGGTTGAAAAGCTCAACAGTTTGTCCGTAGAAAATCGGAAAAGTGTTGTTGTATAGTATCACTTATTAACTCTTCATAATCTGTCTCTTAGTATCACCTACTAATCCTTGTCTATGTGTCTTTTTCTGAACAGATAAACACTCAGTTACAGTTATCATGAATACATGGGTTTAAGTCTTACATATTGTATTTCAATCCTTCTCTTAAGACACACGAAACCGACTACACGGGCCAAACCCTCTGTAGGCGTCAACGATATCCCCTACTGCACCTTACTTATAGTAATGAAAGACCTGAAATAAATTGTAAACGTCACAGTGTTGCGGCAAGGCTTGGCATAGCCTGAAATCACTGGGCCATTACTTTATAATTATACTTATTAATATTACAGGCAATGTTGTGCCCAGCGTCATACCTGAGTTATCAATAATATCATACTCATTCACTACTGGATCTAGTCTAGTGTTCTCATTTCCTTCGGTTTTTTCACCTTATTTCCCCTCATCATTTTTCTTTTCGCAATGGATTTATTAATTTATTATGTTTCTTTTATATTATTTATATACTTCGTGTATACTGTTTCATTACCTTGTATTTTCATTCCATTACTACATTTCTTTTCACCCTCCGTTCTTGTTTTTTGTATTGTCTGTGTGTTTCACTCCGTCCTTTTGCACCTATTACTTCTATGACCCACTTCCTTCCTTCGCCCAAGCGCAATGCTACAACCTGAGAGGTGAAACGTAGCGGGCTAGAGGGATGACAGGTAGCGAACACTGGAAAGCACATTATGTCTCTAGGCCTAATGATACACATGAACTGACTCACTTGATCGTTTACTTTCCCTTTTTCATGTGTTTTGTATCGGATGTGATTCTCGTAATCACAGTCCCATACGTGAGGATAGCGTGGCTGTACAGTTTAATGAGTTTGTGGGTCGTACTAAAAAACTGAAGACTGTAAAGTCTAAGGTTTATGTGTCTGACTCGTGAGCTGGGCGGTTTACGTTGTAGTGTCCTTAGGAAAGACACTTTACTTCCATTTCCCAATTCGACTCAGGTGTAAATGAGTACCTGGCTTTAGAGCTGGACTCTGTTATGTATTTCATTTGTAATATTATATATTTAGACTATATAAATGATGTGTAATGTTCTACGTATTTGTGTTATGAATGAGATATATTACCTTGTACAACATTGTAAATGAAATTCCCTATCTACGAGGTAAATAAAAGTCGTATTTTTTGTTTGTTTGTTTTTGTTTATTTTACTAAGGGATGTGTGCTCCAGTAACAGACAATTGCATTTTGGCACAAGACACTGCCCCATACTCGATTTACACCCAGTTGTCCGGGAAATTTAGTAGGCGGAAATTTAGTAGGCAATATCTCGGGCCTTCTCCACCTATTGTTTTGTTCAGGGTTAGGGACGGGGTTACGGGTGGGGAAAAAACGCAACTTGGAACAGTCCCTAAGCATTATCACTGTCCAGAAACTGTCTCATAGCCTATGTGCTTTCTCACTCTAAGCCTGTCCGTATTGCTAATACCAATTAAGCAGTAGATGAGGGCGTCCCAGGATTGGTGTTCTCGATTTCGCCGTATCTGAGTCCTTTCCCCGTCCACTTTTCTTGCCTAAATCACTGACAAACGCTCACTCGCTTACGGCGAAATCGAGTTCGTCCCCCTAGAAGAAAGTTAACCCGTCAGATGTACGCGGTGCCAGTGTCAGGCAGCGTAAATATACTTTAAGAAGATTAAGGTTGATGCATGATTTAAGGGTAATATCCTGGGACTCTCGCAAGGGCTTATAAAATGGGGGAGTGGGGTTTTGGGGAAGGGGGGTGAAGGAGCTGGGGTCCTACCCGGACATCCTGCAAAGTTCCTAAACCATCTTATGCAAGTTGACTGGTGTAATGTATACCCTCTATTTTCTTCCCCAACCCAGTGTAGAGCTCCTACAAGCACTTCCTCCATCATTTTACTTATCGTCACGCATAATATTCCACATTTGCCTCATTTATTTTTTTTTTCATTTGATGGTTTAAGTTCTTTGAGTTGAACTTCCATTTATCTTCTTTTTCCTATTAAAACAAATATAGATTTTTGACTCGTTATTATATCCCAGTTTTACAAGCTAAACCATAGCTGCCTCAGTGTTTTGCTTTTAGCAACACGTTGAAACGTTAATGAATTAGGCGAATGTGGAACGAGCGTGACATAAATTTTGTGTCGCCGGCGGTTCTTAAAGGTCACAGTTCCACATGGATGCGTGCTTCAATTCTCTGCGCAGCTACACACTATGCTAACCTAGCCATGTAATTTTAACTTTCCGTCGTGGTATAATAAAATTATAATACCCATAAGAATATTTTTGACGGAGACCGTCGCTTACATTAGCTGCTGGGGTGGATGTGATAATGTCGGGGCATTCAGTAAACTGTGCTATTTTATTTGTGTGTGTTTGTTTTGCGCCTCTATATGTTATGCTCGTCATATTCTAATTGCTATTGCTATGCTTTATCTGTATCGTTTGTTCACATGTATACCATGTATTATCTGAGCTAATAAAGTTATTGTTATTGTTATTGCTTCTCGACTCAGTGCAGTCCTTTCTATGAACGGCTGTGTCCGGGTTGCATAGAACAGAAAAACTGTTCTAATGTCATAATGTAAAGGTACGTTTAAAGAAGACTTATATACTGGGCAGGTTATACTACATGTTTTTTCGTGAGGATCACTTTTCCCGAATTTGGCGAGTTGAGTTTACTTGCCAAAATTACTTTCTGAGAAAAAAACGCTACTTTAAAATTTTTAAAAGGGCTTATAACTAGTAAAACTTGTATACTGGCGGCAATAAACCTCAAGGAAAGCGCAAATGCTATTATTTTACAACCCCTCATTATTTGGACATTACCAATTGCAGTATGTTTCTCTAACAAAACGAAGAAGGATTGCCAAATATGTTTTATCGGAATTACTCCAGATAAGTATGCCCTCATACCCACATGAGAACACCCTCAGGCGGGGCTCCCAATATTAAATCTTGACAAGAAGCCATTTCCGATTTCTCGCGAGAGTTAGACCCTTGCGAGAACAAAAAAAAACAACAACAAACCAAATTTCACAATAATGATTTATAATACATGAAATATAAAGGCCTCATNAAGTACAGTGGGGTCTCTCGAAGTAAAAATCCAAAGTTTATCTATTCAAACTGATACTGGTAAAGAAAGAGATTTAGTAGGTAATATCATCACAGATATGCCATATCATAAAGTAATATAAACGACTCAAAATCGTAAAAAACAAAAACAAAAACAAAAAATCTTAGCCGAATGTAGAATGGGAATGACGATAAGTAAAAGGAAGGAAAAAGTGCATGAAAGAATTCTACAGTGGATTGGATGGGAAAAGGATTATGATTGGTGAACTTCCTTGTAGGTGCGATCCAGGACACGCTCGCCATGTGGTTGGTTTTAGGGTAAGGAACAAGATTAGTATAAGCGAGCACATAGCCTATGAGAGAGTTTCTGGATACTGATAATGCTTAGGGACTGTTCCTGGTTGCGTGTTCACCTTCACTCCTACTCCTAGCCCCTTCCCTAACCCTAAACAAAACAAAGGTGGGAAAGTCCTGGGATTATATCTACTAAATTTCCAGAGTTACGGGTGTAAATCGAGTTTGGGGCAGCGCCATGAAAAAAAAAAATCACGATCACAGAAGCACTCATACCGTAAGAGAACCACATGTGATACACAACATGGGGAAAAAGGGAAGAAATGAGATAGGGTCAACAGAGTCAGTTCACATCCGTGTGCATTCTACCCAATGTAGGCTACTTGTCTTTCGAGTCCGCCGGAGGCAGGTGGGTACCGGCGATAGGGGCGAAACGAAGAAATAAATGACACACAGAGAATACAATAGTCTATTCAAAGCAAGAAAATTTTAGAACAGAAACAAAGAAAAGAGGATGATAAGAATCATTATGGTAATGGAAAGAAAAGGAAAATAATATTGAATAAATTAATAAATAAATTCAAAGGGGATAAGAAGAGTGAAAGAAAAAAAAAAGATGAAATAACAAAAGAAATGAGAGCAACTTATGATCTTATTGCTAACTTCTTTTCGATCCTGGAAAAAAGTTCATAATAAAAGTAAACAGTGTTACCCCTTGTCCGTATAGTGACTTCAAGCTATGTTCACCTTGCGGCAACACTGAAGAGAAGGTGTGGCGCTTACAGTTATTTCGAGGGGGTATTAATAAATAACTACCATGGACATCCATTCTACATGGTGCATAACAATATGTTTCAGTCTGTGTACAGAGCACAAGCGAGTCTAAGAATTTTTGGCGAAAATTTCGAATTTGTACAGAGTGGACGGCTGGAAACAAAGAACGTGGGAAGAAATCTCATGAAAATCTGGATCTAAGGGAAGCAGGGAGGAGGGTGACAGTACTAATAACTCCTAAGGATCGGATTCTTTTGTAGCAATAAACCATGTCTATTTCTATACTTTGAGGGGTTTATTTGGATTAAACGGTAAAAGTGACATGATTAGATCCCGAACTCTCGAAATGCCATGATAAAGTTGCCATCTTTAACTGTTTGTGCTGAAAGATAATAGTATAAATGAACAGCCTTAAAGACAAACAAAACAGCTGGACAGAATTGATCACAGAGTCTGGATTATAAGCAGGTGATATTCACGGTAGAGTTGGTGAAACGAAAAGTAGGCCCAGGGTTGTTTGTGAGCATGTGAATTGAAGAATGATGGTCAAGCGAATTTGTTCTAGTCTGATGGGTTAGTTAGGTTGCTGCATTTCATCTGTGGGAAGAGCTTCATGTTCATTTCTTCCGACAGAGGCTGGGATACAGGTCACTTGAAGATCAAGATTTTTGTTGGGCACACTTTTTGCTGCAGAATGTTAGAAGATTTTCTCTTTTGTGCAGGTGAGGAGTCAGTATTGCGGTGTTTTGTTGGAGACTGTTCGTTTTAAACCAGTTGTTCTTATTATCTCCTAGCCGCAAATCCTTTGATGGACAAAGCTGCGTTGATGCTCTCTCTCTCTCTCTCTCTCTCTCTCTCTCTTTCTCTCTCTCTCTCACTCTCTCTCTCCCTCTCCCTCTCTCTCTCCCTCTCCCTCTCTCTCTCTCCCCCTCTCTCTCTCTCTGCCTCCATTATCCTTGTTGTCATAGCCTTGGCTGCCAATACACGATCAGCTGTTCGCTTGATTTTGATTAGTACCATTTCTAAAAGTGCACTTTAGGGTCATGTATTACTCCGCCACAAATTAGATCACGGTAAAACTGTTTTCTAATTTGATTAGAATGCGGAAACGAGGTCAATTCAGGTTACAATGTTAAATAGACATGTTCATTATGGCAGTGACAAAAGGAAACTAAGACCATGAGGAAAGGGCATTTTTACACGGCTGGAGGAAGAGTAAAAGATCAGGTCTATTCTTATATCGGTAGAGAACATAAGATTATATTTAGGTTCTTTCAGTAGGAAGCCTAACATTAAGGTCAGGTTCTCTCATTAGATCACGCAGACACTAACCCCAGCCTATGAATGGTACGTTAGTTGGATAAAATAGGATCATCTTCTATATAGAGATCCTTGCATTATCTCTATAATGCAGTAGGAATATAGTGAACCAGTATGCATTCCCACTTTATGAACTTATTAGATAATATCAGAGTATCACATACCAGAGTAAAACATGCTGTTGCAGGGTATAGCAATGACGCAGTGCAGTGGTTTATCAGCATCGGTATTATTTGCATGTGGTTGTGGGATTGTTGTTACTGTTGTTATCAGTGCCACTCAGCCCGTCATACTGTTGTTGTTGATTAACCTGTCCTTACAGATAAGCGGTACAAGGAAGTGTGCAGTAAACAATAATAAGTTTATATCGTTGACGCATGCAGAGGGTTTCAGCCCTTGTAGTCGGTTTCTGATGTCTTACGGGAGGGATTGAAATACATTATATAAGCTTAAAAATACAAGTGACCAACGTGACTATAACTAAATGTTAATCTCTTTACAAAGAGACAAATAGAAAAGGGTCACTTGTGATACTATAAGACACGTAATAATGAGTTAGTAAGCAATACTTTTCCGAATTTTTACCTACAAATTAGTGAGTTTTTCTAATTAGGATCAAGAACGAGGATTTGGTGTAGCCCAGCGAGGAGAAAAAAGGTAGGTTCATTTTGGTTCGTTCCTGTTTAATTATGTGGGATGGCGGTGTAATCGCAGTGTGACGTGAGGATTTAGTAAAATTGACGATCAGAAAAGAACATGTTATAGAGTGTAGAATTGGTGTGGTGTTTTAGTGGATATAGGCAGTGGTTTATCGGTACCAATTTTATGTCTTCAGTGTAATTGTTGCTTGTTGTTATTGTTTGCCAGATCGCCCGATACACTTTGTTATGGCATCACTCTTGGTTCAGTAAAAGGCTTTTTTATGCTTTCTCTTTGTTAAACCTACTAGATCTACCCATAGAGAAGGCCAGCCAGGTGTTTTTTCTCTAAATGTATGCTTGCTTTCGCTCTTGAATACAACATTGTGTTGTTTAGATCTACATAGTAGGCCTAGTATAGGCCTTTGACACCTATTGTTTTTTCTTCTTTTGGCCCTATTAACATTTTGCGTTATTCTAAATATACCACTGTGATTTGGGGAAATTTCTTCCATGGAGGTTAAAGTACTTCTTTTGCCCGATCTTTTAACGGGAAGAAAAAGGGGGGTCAACGCCCAAAATTTTTCACAAATGTCTTTTGAAAAAGATCACCTCAAATTCTGATTTGGTCCCCAAATTTCCATTTGGCTGGTTTTGACCGCGTGCGAATACATAGGTTACACATTTTATTTTTTTTATCTAGAAGGCTCAAATTGTACCTGAAACTTTAAAATTGATATGCTTTACTTAGATCACAGGTCATTTTACATAATTCTACACCCTAACACTGTCTGGCAGGGCCCCCAAAAAGGGGGATTTTATATATTAGCGGATTAATTGGGTTGTACACTATGAGTGATTTGCCCTTCTAATAGGTGTCACAAACCTATATTCATATCATTTTGCTTCGGCGTTTACCATATTCGCAGTCTAGTTGCGAGATCTCAAATTAGCCTATTTGTCACACTGGTTTTTCATCATTTAGCCGCAGAATGTAGTAAGAGTGGTTCACGATAAGAACAGTCATGTGATTCCGATACTTAAAGGAATATCAAGCGGCTAAAATCCTTGCCATCTCGAAATATTGGGAGAATATTTATGCTTGATTTTAAGGGAAAAGTTGTCTGACTTGTCAGATTATGTTTGTTTCAGACCTGAAATCGAATATCATAAACCAAAACAGCACATCCTGATCATGCCACAAAGCATAAAATAGTAGAAAAAAAATCAATAGGGGTTAAATTGTGCGGACCAAATTTAACGACGCAGACAATACCTCTAACAGCTGAAAAATCTAGATCCAGACACGGCACAACAAGGCTAATGGTGACTTAGACAGATGTCTAGGTCAGTTGTACAATGTCGTCAATGCCGTGACGTGATGTGCCGTGCCGTGGCGTGACGTGAGACACTAAATCCAGTGGAATCAGCTTTGCTGGATTACCAATAAGAGAATGAGATAGCAGAAGTTGGTCCCATGCATGTGACATGTCGAGTTGTACCCAGTGAGATCATATTCCTTATTCTGCCAACTCGTTCAGTCATTTCTATTCAGTCTGGGAATCAGTAGACTACTGGGTCATTTTTTTCCGCCTCAGAGTCTACAAGTTTAATGTGTTGCAAGAAGCTGCATATTATCATAGAAAATAATAATAGTAGTACTCTAATAATAATGATAATCTAATAATAATTTTCCCCAAGAAGTGACGTCATACAAATTCACCCCGTGGATTTGCATTCACATCAGCCACATTATGATTTAAGAAACAAAATGGTGATCTCGTTTGGGAACTATCATAGCCAATGCAGTCGTTATCCAGCAGTGAAATTTAGGTGATCGGCACAAAGCAAGAAAAAAAAGAAAAGCAGGTCTACCCGTCCAGTATATTTGAATGATCTAAACATAACTATTTTAATTTTGAACTGAATGGTGTTAATGTCTAGAACAGATATTTCTTTATTCTGGTACATTATGTGTATCAGTGGTTTTTTTATTTTTGCAGGCGGGGAAAAAAAATAACTAGAATATGTGTTGCAAATTGAAACGTAAATATTGTAAACAGTAAAGAGGGAATATAATGTCTCATGGCTACACTTTTGTGAAATACAATAGGCCTACAGGTTTCTCTTATTTTTCCCCACAGGTTGAGATGTCTCTCAGTGTCATCCTTTCGGCCATCTGTATCACCTGTCTTTTTCCTATGGTCTATGGTAAAGGTATGATCATGACGACATGGCTGACAGAAGCGGCTAGCTTTTTCCTTAAAGGATGGAATAAATTATGTGTAAAAGAATTAGGCAAGAGAGAAGAGAGTGAGATATCGGAGGGCACCCCCGAAAATGTTTACTTATTTTCAGTGTTTAATACGTAGTAAAATTCAGATCTCATGCACCTGAAATCTGGTATACTTCAGCAGAAGAAGAGTATTTGCTTACGCTGCAAATTTCAGATTTGTAGGCACTATGCTTGTGTTACAGCTGAAAAATTAAAATGTAATGACATGTATCCTTTACACATCTATTACATTAGACGTCATTTTTTAATTAATTTTTGGGGGGTCAGGTGCTTTTACTTTCCTTTGTTTGCTGTTATAAATATAGAACGTCTTGAGTAATGAAACCTGCAACAGGACTTTAAGCTTTGAACTTAGCAATTTGTTTTCAAGCCCCATAATAGCGAGAGACACATGTTGTTTGACAAGTTTAATCAGTTTACCTGAAATCTAGATCAAAGGTGTGGTACTTGAGCGAACAACACAGTATATACATAGGGAACAAGGGAGTACACAATACCAACCAGCTTGGAAGCTAGCGGCTAATACTAGATTAGTACAGTCGACTCCACTTAATCGCTCTCCGTGAATCGCCACTGCGTTTAATTGCAACTATCCCCAGGAAATGGAAGTTTTCTGATATAAAAGTTACTGGGCAATCGCAACTCTCTCCAGATAACGGAGAACCCGAACAGGGCGCGACTTAATTCGGTTACATCACTATGCGCCGCTTAAATATCAAACAGGACGCGACTGTCCTCGGGCTTTGAAAAACAGTTGTTTTCATACTGGATCTAAATGTTTACATTCAAGACACACCTTCAAGTCACACAATGATGGCAATTCTTTGGCAAGTAGGTAAGTAGAAATCGCGAGTCAGACCCTCGACTTACTGTCAAGGTAACATCTAACACTCTCAGATTGCCTCCGAGTAGGTGTGGCTATTAGTGACATCACCTTTCATCTTTACGAGCTTTTTTATTTATAATAAACAAATAACCAAAAAATTCCCTCATGTGAGGATCCTCTTACTTTTAGAAGACGCACAGAGACGAGACAACACTCAGTGATTGCTAATTGGTTAGTGCTGTGGTCATGCTTGGCTTTCACTGGATAACGCCAGGCTGATTATGTGCTCTCCATTTGCGGCTTAATGATGTAACTATATGACTACAACTACCACAACTATTATATTCATTACCAGGCTACTAGTACAATTACTGCCTCTACTCTATCACTATGATTATAGCCGCTGTTAGTCTCACTAAAAACAACACCAACAAAAAAAAATAACAACCATGTCTACACTATTATTAACCCTCGCTAATATTGGCAATAATATAGATGTTACTGTAAGTGTTAACACTGTCAGCGCTATACCTATTACTATCAAAATTATTAGTATTGCTGGTATGGCCAGTGCTACATCTTTGAAAAGAAAACAACCACTTACGTCTTTTACTATCACAATACTAGTATTGCTGGTATTGTCAGTACTACACATATTGAAATCACTAGAGTAGTGTTGCTCTTGTTGCCGGTACTACTTCCATATTTACTACCTTCATCAACACTACTGCCACAACAGCTTGTACTGTCATCACTACATTAATTGCCACCACAACAACCACTACTACTTCTGTGACCAGGTAGTAAAGTGTACTTAACTACCAGGAAATGTGAGCCATTTACTGAAAGTTTGTTACACATTATCTACAAAGTTTGCCACCTGGGATGTTTTATAATCATTGTAAAAGATCACTTTTGAGAACAAAGCCGAAAAACACTTACTTTTAGAAAATTTCATGTCGAACCCAGCTTCCTTAAGCCTGCAAATTATGCGTGCCACCATACACCACATGGGCACTAACTTTATCTTCATAGCCGTTTAATTCTTAATTCCTAATCGGCTGAACTGATGTTTACTAAAAAGCTGAACAAAAAGCAAATTAAAAGAAAAAAAAACAACACTGTTCTATGTTTTTGAACTAAACCAGCATGGCTAAAATAGGTCAGCTGCAATTCATTTTGCGTCAAAGCGCTTCATGACCATTGGCCAAGGATTTGATGTATTGCAATTAAAAGAAGATGTAAATGTCGGTTTCCCTCAATAGGGAAAACATAGTATTGTGTTATCTGAAAGTGGTACAGTTAAACGGGTGCTAGAAATAGTGGATTATCATTAAGGGGAGTCTACTGTGGCATAATAGCGATGGCAATTACAGCATAATTATATCCACACTACGTTAACTTCCGGATGCGTTATCAAAACAGTGACAGTTTAAAATAGTGACAAACAGGGAGTGAATTTCAAAAGAATGACAAAATTACAAAGGTGATAATATGAAAAAATTGTAAAAGTCTTGCCTTTTCCCCTTGTGGGTGGATAGGGATGGCATCTGGCTTGTCAGGTGGTCATGAATGTAGTTTAAAATTGAAGTTTGATATAGTTTTGTTTTGTTTTGTTTTGTTAACACTTGGATCATTATTATGAGTAGAATTAGAAACACTGTCCATCAATATTTTCTTCCCGTTTAAACAGAGCAAAAAATAGTCTAGCAGGACGCCAGCGGACACATCCAGTTAACAGAACTGGATGTTAGCCAAGTACAAGATGTCACAAGAAAATTAGGAATTCAAGAAAATGTAATTCTATCGAATTCTATCTTTTGAATTTGTTTCCCCAGTTATGAGCTTGTCACTCTTTTGATACATTATTTGTGTCACTCTTTTGGATTGTCACTCTTTTGAAGGGCTCCCCCACTTCCACCACTAAATATTCCAGATTACGACTTCTCTTTGGATGTTCCTATGGGGGTATATGGTGTAAACTTTTCCGATGAAAACAGCACAAACTATCAACAGTTCTTTGAAGACGTCAAAGAAGGGGTAAGTGGAGGGAGAGATGATAGGAGAGAAAGAAAGAAAGAAAGAAAGAAAGAAAGAAAGAAAGAAAGAAAGAAAGAAAGAAAAAGATTGGGGAATGCAATGACTAAAAATGAGGTTTATAGGTCATTTATCCAGGCAAGGAAAGTCACATTATACTTATTCCAGTAGGCCAAGTCACTCGTCTGATCTCTCTGAGAAGTATTCAGTGCCACTGCCATTTTACAGACACTGATTTCCAGCATTTGAAAAATATCAATCTTTCACTTGCAAAGTCTGGTATCCATTTCACAAACCACTCGACTAAGAAAATTGGGAATGAAATACTTCCATATGGCATTTACAAAATGACCGAGGCAGAAATGGAACTCGCCTTTTATTTCTTTAGTGGTTATAGATATTGCTAAAACGAAAGAATGAAAGGGAAGATCAGATGCTACAGGCAATGCGAGAGCAGGGCATGTAAGAGAGGATAAATAATAGGGAGGAGACGAAAGAAAGAGTGTTATGAAGGAATATGGATATAATATTGAGATGATTATGTCCTTAAAACTTAACTAATGGTTCCGAATGATGATTCCAGAAAAAATAATCATGAACAAATACCTGTCCTGCATCAAAATGGAAAAGAATTTTAAAGAAAATATGCCCCGATCCTCTTTGAGTTTTTCGTCACTTGTCTATTTTACTGCTCTCATAAGATGAAAAACAAACGAAGCACATTTTTCTTTTCCAACAGATCATGAAAATAGATGCATCATGGAATATAAGAAAGATCGAACCGTGGTAAGTGCGTCATCCTCACCCGAAGGGTAGTTGTTGAAGCTTTACATCACGATCTCCTTCTTTCTTACAAATTTATTGCAGATGATCTCAAAATGTTGAGTGTTATTGTTGTTGTTATTGTTATATAATAATAATAATACTTTATTTGGAAAACTACCCCTTTACACTGGGGGTTTCACTGGGATGTACAATCCATAAACTTACATTCATTTCAATGAAACGCATTCTTATTTATAAGGTCTCCACCTCGCACAGCCGTTTAAAATCTTATTCTACAACAGTTATGTATGAATTTTTTTTGTTAGGCTGTCGAGTTGACTCATAAAGTTATTAATACAAGGCTCTGAGTCTAATACGAGGATGGTTTTAGTAAAACTGGACAATTGTAAAAATTTGTTAAATACACTCTCACATACATATAATATACATAAAATCTGTAGTTCCTGATAAAAAAATTCTTCTTATGTCCTCATACTTCTTACATTCAAAAAGCATATGTACAATATCTTCTTTCATACCCCAATCACAACTCTGGCATTCATCGTTTTCTCTCATATTCAGTCCTTTAAGATATAATTACCTGCCATGCAAAAAAGTAACATTTTACTATTGCCTAAGGAAAGGCGCTAGTCTCATCATAGTAAAGCACAGTAAAACCCTACCATAAATAAAAAACGTCTTCAAAGGCCCTAAGAGGACTCTAGACCCAAAAACAACAGTAGCTCAGTTTCACTCCATGTATTTATGTTATATTCTGAGTAATGATTTAGTTCTGATACGATACATACATGCATTACATCCTGACGATACCATATTTTCAATAGGTCTAGCTCTCAAATCCAACATGTACTGGGCACACACAAGAATTAAATAGTGACATTTTATATTTATTGTGTACTTTCTTGGCGTTCTAATACTTTTTCGAAATTCCAGTTATTCTTATGGTAAATTTTGACAGGCCTTTGAGCAGTTCTGCATCTCAACAATTCTCGGATTCTTGCACCTATTACATCATGAACATATAAAAGTCCCTTTATGGGGGGCCTTGCCAGCCAATGTCTGGCTATAGAAAAATGTAAAAAGAGCTGTCATCTAGATAACGCTTCCAATTTTAAAATTTCAGGTACAAATTGAGCATTATAAATATACAAATAAAGTGTTAGGTCTAAGTATTGGCTGTCAAAAGTAGCCTGTCTAAAATTTGGGGTCCAAGTCAGATGGAGAGGTGACTTTTTTTGAGGGAGACTTGAGTAACTTTTGGTCGTTGACCCTCTTCCCTCTTTCAAGAAATACAAAAGTGAATCTCGAACGTGCCGGCCAGCTTTAATATATAACTAACATTTTTAATTGGTGGTTTTTATAATAATCATAAAGAATCTAGATATTATTTCGAGTTTGTTCGCCGCGGCGTGGCGAGAAGGAGATTTCTTGTTAACCAGTTAGATTCGATCAGAGGCTCCAAAATTTTAATTACAATGGCAAAATGGCGGAACGAAGATAAAGTGAAGATAGCGGCACAAACTTTGTCAACTTGTTCACTAAGTCTTGCACCTCCAGTGAGCAGACATTGANCCATTCTTATAATATATTACAGTATGGCGTTTCCTCTCCTTTTATAGGCCTTTTAAGTATTTGTACTGTCTACACTCATTATGCTCTCGTTTGTGCTATTTCAATTCAGTGACTGGTCTAGGTATTTTCTAAGGGATTATGACTTGCTTGGCCTTTCTCAAGAACTTAGTAGCTATTTTGAGAGAGAGAGAGAGACAGACAGACAGAGAGAGCATGAGAGAGAGAGAGAGAATGAGAGAGAGAGAGAAAGAGAGAGAGAAGGGCGGAGAGAGATTAAGTGAAAATGGAGGATCATATACATGGAAAGGAGATTCGACATAAACCGTTTGTTCTTACCACCTCCTTCTCCCCAAAACTCTCCTTTATCCCGACTTCTACGATCGTAATATCTGTCACAGATTAATATTAGACATTTTGTGCATTACCGATTGGATCTTTTACCAACGTAAGAACTAAATAAATTCTGCATGTTAAACGTTGCTAATGGTATATGCGGCACCGATACACTAATGTCATTCTTGTGGTCGTAAAAGATCCCATATTTAATGCACAAGCTCTCAAATAAACGATGCATTCTGAACGCCACTGAGGGTGCCAGCGACACATGCAATAATTAATTCTTACGATGGTAAGAGATCCCATCCCCATCGTTAATGCTCAAACTCTGAATTATTCCTTGTCAATGCTAACAATATGGACCTTTTCTTCTGACAGGGTGAAAGATGTTTCTTTCCAAGGTGTGAAGCTCGAACTACCTTTTGAGCCAATTAAAGTTGTTGAAGAACTCTGGCTGATAGTTAACGAGGGATTCATAATACAGAATCAGTTGTTAAATATCAGCCAACTCTCCTGCATCGTGGATGGAAAAACTATTAATGGTAGGATGAAAAAATTCTTTTCTCAAATTCGAAACGTTTTTAATTTTCGCTCCTCTGTTTCTTGTTAGTTTCTCCGCCTTTCCGTCTTTTCTTCTTCTTTTGCTTCTTCTTCTTCTTCTTCTACTTCCTCCTGACCGCCTCTATCCACCATCCGGCTTATGATACTGCTCAGTTCCCTTCGCTAATTGAATCATTTGACTATCTTGCCACCCCAGACAGGCTTCGCAATAGTCTCGTGATTGGGCATAGACAGAGTCCAATAAATATGTGCTTCTTGGCCTCAAGGTCTGGATTGGCTTGAAGTTCTGCATTCAATGCGAGGCCTACAGTGTGTTATTACCATGAAGAGTTAATAACATTTACTATACAAACATACCAAATATATCACGGCTTTCATAATAAGTATCATCATCATTAGCCTGCGCACACTTAAACGGGCATTCTCGAAATCTGTTTCTGTCTTTCGGCATATAAATAAGCCTAAAACTGGTTTGATTTTGTGCACTTAATGGCTAAAAGTGGTGAACCTTGTTACCACGTACACCTTGTTACTAGATATACATAGCTGATGCAAAAAGCTACAAGTTACAACAAGCTTCTACTATATAAAGTTGATAATGTAGTGTCCTCTTGGGATTAGTATTGACATAAGTATATAGTGAGTCTCAAAAGTTCCGTCACATTCCCCACAAAACATGAAATTGTAAAATAATAATATTCTTGTTATATGATCAAAGAACATACTTTTCCGAAAGAAACGGCTTCCATACGCCATGACATATCAAAATCTATAAAAAAAAAAAAATCATTTTGTTCTTCATGGAGTTTTCACGTGGCGAAAGCGTGAAAGTTTTTCTTTAGTCTTGATAAACTCACGAGGGCTTAGCTCACTATTTTTGTTTACTGCACGAGTATCTAGGGGCATAAACAAAACTCGCTCACTATAGAACTTCAGTGTGATGAGTTGCGACTCATTAAAACGTGTATTCACATCAAGGCAAAATTAATCAGTCTTCGACGTGATCAGACGATTGGTATGATAACTGTTTGCATACTGTTGTCTGCTGTTGCTAGACACTTTGGAGTTTGCAGAAGGATCATGCAATGCTTAACATTCGTTTTCGGACCACTTGATCAGTACAGGACAGACCTAGAAGTGGAAGACTAAGGCCGACTTCTCCAAGAACTGATCGGATAACTGTGATCAGCCATGTCTAAGATCTTTTCCAGACAAATGTCCGTACGTCTGATCAGTTAAAGGCAATCTTATAGGATAATATTATTGTGATGAAATTCTTTGCCCTTATGTTCTGCCCTTTATTGCGCGCCACGGCAGAAATTTTCAACAAGACGATGCCCGCCGGCTTGCGGCTAGACTTTGTCGAAACGTTCTTAACAATCATCAGATCTATGTTTGGGACTGGCCTTCAAATTTCTCGTTATTAGATCCAGTAGAACACCTATGAGATTATTTCGATCGACGCATTAGGAACTGCCCACGCTCCCCACGAAATGTGCAGGAACTTGACGCAGCACTGCATTAGGAGTGTCTGAGAATCTATCAGAGAACTATTTCTACTCTCATCCGGTCCATGAACAAAAGTTGCAATGCTGTGATTCAAGCTAGAGGCGGGTACAAGAGATACTGACTAAACTTGGACATGGAAACTCTGGGGGGTGTGTCCAAATAGCTTTTCCTGTTTTTAACTGTAACTATCAAATTGTTTTGTCGCACGCTCTAAGTGTGTAAATAAACAGAGTATTTAATATGCCAGATGTCACGCGCTAATATTCACAATGAATAAAAATATTTCACATTATCTTTAAGTGTGACAGAACTTTTTAGATTCAGTATAATAATATAGGCCTACATTCATATCTGTCACTATTATTATTACGATTTGATGCTGTTGTTCATTATTAATTATTCTGCAACCACCGTTTGAAGCCCATCTATTCGTGCGAGATGAGCTAAATAAAGTTTCTAGAGCCCTGAGTCTCGAATATTCCCTCCCACAGTTGAACTGGGTATGGCCGAGAGCGAAATCGCCGAAGCCATCTCTTCCTGCGAGGGCAATAATACTGTCTGTGTTGAAGAGACGGACACTCTTTACTGCAGCGCCACGCCACCTATTACTGTACCTACTGTAATAAAGTGAGTTATCATCATCATCAGCATTATCATTCTCAAAAATATAAAAAAAATTCTCAAAAAACTGTAGCATGAAAAATTTAATAAACGTTCCAAATGTTCGGACGTGTGTCTTTCTTCAGGGAACATAAAATCATCATCATTATCATCATCATCATTGTAAAATTAGCGAACATTTTAAACACTTCTTCAATCCAATATGTTTATTCTTGTAATGAAATATTTATATGAGATAAAATGTATAAAAACATTCTAAATGCTTAGGCAAAAGCTTTCTTGTCAGAAAAAAAATATGAGTGAATAAAACTTGGTCAACGAAACCACATTAAGGAAAAAGTTTTAAAAGAATTATAATAAATGCATAGGTAGGTGGGCAAAAAATCAAGTTTCGGTTTAAATTAGGCCAGAACTCTTAATATTAGCGGGTACTTTCAATGAAAAGCTGATAATATTATAATATAGCCTCGGTTTTGTATGAATGTGGTATCATTCTCTTTGCTTGAATCGACGTGAAAATTTGGCAGACTTTGCGCTTTCTTTTTATGTTTTTCAAACATCAAAGAGACAAATAAGTATTTATGGAAAAACAGAAGAAAAATAGAAGAAACTTTTTTTTTTTTACATAAAACAGTCTTTGCTTTGCATCATTAGCAACCCCCAAAGTGAATGCAGGGTTTGACAGACCCTGATGTTTTGATCTTATTCGGCTTTATTTATGGATAGTGAGTGCAGATTTTGCAAATATGTTTATTTTTCTTCACGCAGATTTTGCGTGGGCTGTAACTAAATATTATTTAGGAAACCGGGTGGCAGGAGTCATCAGAGGTAACTGATACATTCTGCCAACAACGCTCTTCCTTCTCGTGAATGGCCTTAAAGTCACTGCCTACATGGTCAATCCACTAAGTTTGCGAGAATGAAATTAAGCATACATACAGTTCGTCAGTTCGTTTACCCCAAAATTCGTTAGTACTTTTATTATTACCAGCAACAGCACCCGTTTTCCGTAAGGGATGGCCAAGCTTAACATTACTAAAATGCAAGTTTCTCTAACGAAGGATACTGACAGTGACAGAAGACTAAAAAGATAGTATGATTTTCGATCCTGTCGTATCAAGAGAAATAACCTTTATTTCTGCAAATTAAAAACAAGAACTGGCAGTTACGCAATCTCTTCCCGAGAATAATTTGTTTTTGAAAATTTTATACTCTCTAAACAGACCCGCAATGGCAGCTACGCAACTTGGCATCGACGAAATTCATGGTATGTCAAATTATATAAGTGGCCTCATAATGAAATGCATAAGCGTTATAATATGAACGCGAGCCTTGAGCTTTATTATTACAATATGTATCTCCCCGTCGTCAGCTCCAGGTCTGCCACTAGCATCATCTTTTCTATTTCTATTTCAGAACTGAGAACAAAGGAGCTGACACATGTTAGTATTGAGCCTCTTTTATATACACTTTACGCACTCTCTTGCCCCTATCTTCTTTTCGCCTCATATTCTTAAACTCACTTGTGTTACAGCAGAAAAATTAAAATGTAACATGTACAGCAACATGTATCCTTTATACATCTATTACACTGGCCCCAGGACGTAATTTTTTTTTGTTCAGGTGCTTTTAATTTCTTTTGTATTTGCTGATATAAACGTAGAACTTCTTGTGTAATGAAACCTGCAACAGGACTTTAAGCTTTGTACTTAGCAATTTGTTTTCAGGCCCCATAATAGCGAGGGACACAGGCTGTTTGACAAGTTTAATCTACCTGAAATCTAGATCAAAGGTGTGGTACATGAGCGAACAACACAGTATATACATAGGAAACAAGGGGGCACACAATACCAGCCAGCATGGGGTAGCTTGGAAGCTAACGGCTAATACTAGGTTAGTACAGTCGACTCCGCTTAATCGCTCTCCATGAATCGCCACTTGCTTGTAATCGCAATTATCCCCAGGGAACGGAAGTTTTCCGATATAAAAGTCACTGGATAATCTCTCTCCAGATAATCGCAACTCCTCAGTGGCCGTAAAAATCAAAGATCAGCAGTAGAAGGATTACATCTGATAAATAAATATTTACACTGACAGCTGAAACCGCACGACTAAGGGTAGACCGGTTAATTGAGTGACAGCTGCCACACCGTGACAGGTGTGATAAGCCCCTTCTCTCCACCTCTCCTTTTCCTTGGCTATCCCCGATAATGCTTCTGTGCCGAGCGCAATAGTGCCCTATCCACTCCGCCATCAATCCTTTTGTAATAAATGGCCGATAATAACAGCTCCGCATAATCACAATGCCGCTTAATCGCAACTTTTTCCGTGATCTCGAGGAATTGCGATAAAGCGGAGTCGACTGTACTACTACTGCTAAACTTCTTGGCAATTGATCAGTACATGATAAACCGAGAGGGGAAATCCGTCCTGGAGAAGAAAATTATTTCTGGTACCTCGTATCATGACGGGATGAAGATGATCCTTTATGTCTTGATTTGATGGAGGAGGGAGAATGAGAGGGCACTCATGACCAGGAAGTCTGTCACTTTGTTATAAATCTACACTGATAACAAGCCGTGGAAGTAGTGAGACTAGATATATCGCAAAGAGTTTATATATAGATTAGAGGTCAGACTCGCTCTACGTCGGTCACCGCAAAGCGTCGTCGGTAGCCAAACAAAGATGGCGGCCAACTGACGGCAAACCTGCCTCGGCCGATACAGTGCGCAAGCAATAGAGAGAGAGAGAGACCAAGAGATAGAGAGAAATCGTTTGATCAAAATGTTCATAATTTTTATTTTTCAACCGTCTACAGTTACAACCATGAACAAACTTAATGAAATGGGCGAACCATGAAAATCTAAGAAATGTGATCCCACAAGACCAAACTAAAACACCAACATAATGCATGAATATTCGGATGAATATGTAGCTTCATCCATACCAAGTAGAATGAACAGCCAGTGATCTTTCAAATGGAAAAAAACCCAGCTTCCTACCATCTATTGTTCTCCAGATTGAAGGGTTCAAAGTTATGCAAAAGTCATCCATATTTTCTAATATGGCGGTCAAACAATTGGCGTTTCCATAGCAACTGAGGGAAGAAATTGCGAAAAAACCCCGTTAATCTTCCTTCCTGGCCCTACGTGACCCATTTTTCACCCCAAAATGACAAAGTTCCCTTTATTAATGAAAATCACATATTTCTGCCGCACGTGCCCTTAATTTCCGGATGCGTTATCAAAAGAGTGACAGTTCAAAAAAGTGACAAACAGGGAGGGAGTTTAAAAGAAGAATAACAAAATTACAACAGTAATAAAATTAAAGGACTGTAAAATTCTTGCCATTTCCCCTTGTGGGTGGATAGGGAAAGCTCCTGGCTTGTCAGGTGGTCATGAATGTAGTTTAAAATTGAAGTTTGATATACAGTAGTTTTTTTTTTTTTTTAACACTTGGATCATATTATGAGCAGAATTAGAAATACTGTTCATCAATATTTTCTTCCCGTTTAAACAGAGCAAAAAAATAGTCTAGCAGGACGCCAGCGGACACATCCAGTTGACAGAACTGGATGTTAGCCAAGTACAATATGTCACAGGAAAATTAAGAATTCAAGAAGATGTAATTCTATCGAATTTTGTCTTTTGAATTTATTTCCCCAGTTATGAGCGTGTCACTCTTTTGATACATTATTTGTGTCACTCTTGAATTGTCACTCTTTTGAGGGGCTCCCCCACTTCCACCACTAAATATTCCAGATTACGATTTCTCTTTGGCTGTTCCTATGGTGGTATATGGTGTAAACTTTTCCGATGAAAACAGCACAAACTATCAACAGTTCTTTGATGACGTCAAAGAAGGGGTAAGTGGAGGGAGAGATAATAGGAGAGAAAGAAAAGGAACAAAAGAAAGAAAGAAAGAAAGAAAGAAAGAAAGAAAGAAAGAAAGAAAGAAAGAAAGACAAAGAACAAAAGAAAGAAAGAAAAAGAAAGAAAGAAAGAAAGAAAGAAAGAAAGAAAGAAAGAAAGAAAAGGGAATGTGATGACTAAAAATGAGGTTTATAGGTCATTTATCCAGGCAAAAAAAAGTCCCATTATTCTTACTCCAGTAGGCCAAGCCACTCGTCTCAACTCTCTGAAAAATATTCAGTGCCACTGCCATTTTACAGACACTTATTATCAGCATTTGAAAAATAACAATCATTTATTGGGAAAGCCTGGTATCCATTTAACAGACTAATCGACTAAGAAAACTGTGAAGGAAATACTTCCATATGACATGTACAAAATGAACGAGGCAGAAATGGAACTCACCTCTATTACTTTAATGGTTATAGATACTGATAAAACGAAAAAATGGAAGGGAAGATCAGATGCTACAGAGAACGCGAGAGCAGGACATGTGAGAGGAAGGAGACGAAAGAAAGAGTGTGATGAAGGAATATGGATATATTGAGATGATTAAGTCTAATGGTTCCGAGTAATGATTCCAGAAAAATAATTATGAACAATAAAAACAAAGAACAAAAAAAAAAGTCCCAGTTCCTTTTGAGTTTGTCGTCGCTTGTCTACTTTACTGCTCTCATGAGATGATAAACAAACTTGTTAACAGAAGCACACTTTTTTTCCCAACAGATCATGCAAATAGATGCATCATGGAACATAACAAAGATTGAACTGTGGTAAGTGCGTCGTTCTCACCCGAAGGTGTAGTTGTTGAAGCTTTACATCGCGATCTCTTTGTTCCTTATAAAAACCATTGCAAATGATCTCAAGATATAGTGTTGAGTGTTATTGTTGTTGTTATCGTTATTGTTTAGGTACAGAACTCAAGAGAAATTACATGTGTCCCCAGAATCTTCCAATAAAATGATACAGTTGATTTAAACACGAGCAGCACAATCCTCGAGTAGCCTTTGAACAGAGGAGTCCCACACTCTAGCTGCTTTCAGGGTAGAAATATGAAGCATTAGGTGATCCACTACTACACCCTTGTAGAGTATAGTGCATTACTGTGGTGCGCACTGTCCTTTTCGAATTCAGTTATGTTACGTGCAAAATTGCGCACCAAATATTGAGCAGTGCACTTTTCTTTGTTGTGGGCAGTGATCTCAGAAAATTTGTATCTCAAACTGCAGCTGTAGCTTGGCCATCAGATTTCACACATGTATCTGAGACACAGTAATGCACATACTTACAGAAGCATTGTATGTTTATAAGGTTCATTCGCGTTCTGTTACTTTGAGAGACATGTTTTTCGCTTAGTTCCACTTAACTGTTTCTTGAGGAACACATATTAAAACTCTCTCTATAAGTATGTGCCTTAACGTGTCTTTGATACACGTGTGAAATCTGGTAGTGAAGTAAAGAATGTGCTTTGAGGCTTTGAGGTAACGCTTTCCTAAGATCACCATCGATAACAGAAAGAAAACTGCACTATTCAGCACTCTGGTGAGCAATTTTGCATGTTAAATGTATTGAATAGGAAAAGGGCAGTGCGCACCACAATTGTGCTTTATACTCTTCAAGGGAAGAGTAGTGGTTTGCCTTAATAAGCTAGATGAGGATTACATATATCGAGGACATCTCTTGTTCATGTTATGCACATTAACACCCTGACAGAAGTGACGGCTTGGTGACCTTTGTCCAGACAAATTTATATTATCTACCATGCAAAAGAGTAGCATGTTACTATTGCCTGTGGAAAGGCGCTAGTCTCATCACAGTAAAGCGCCGTAAAACCCTACCATAAACAAACGTTTTTGAAGGCCCTGGGAGGACTCTAGACCCTGTC
>JAWQUT010000009.1:1964260-1988158 GCA_033807755.1 Ellobium chinense | reverse complement strand
CTGTCGAATGTTGCTCTCTCTCTCTCTCTCTCTCTCTCTCCAGTACATAAACATATGGATGGGCACGCATATTCTCACAGTATGACAACAAGGTGAACAAGTTTTATTATTCATGCCCAGGCCGTGCTTGACGGTATGAGGGCGGTCAACATTTATTACTTTAACCAATGGCGGGACAGACACGACAGATTAGAGAGGACATCTTCATAGACAATTAAAGTATAAAATTATGTGTACATAATGTACTTTCAGACTTCAAGCAATACAGAAGTGAATCTCGAACGTGCCGGCCAGCTTTAATATATAACTAACATTTTTAATTAAAGGTTTTTGTAATAATCATAAAGAATCTAAATATTATTTTGAGTGTGTTCTTAGACACTCTTCTAAAGAGTTACTGTGTCTTATGCATATTTAGTCCTTTAAGGAAATATTTATCTGACACGTTCCACTGGTCAGCAACCATTAGCCGCGGCGTGGCGAGAAGGAGATTTCTTGTTAACCAGTCAGATTCGACCAGAGGCTCCAGAATTTTAATTACAATGGCAAAATGGCGGAACGAAGATAAAGTGAAGATAGCGGCACAAACTTTGTCAACTTGTTCACTAAATCTTGCTCCTCCAGTGAGCAGACATTGATGCTAATCCTTTTCTATCGAATTTCATGCAGATTGACGGTTTCGACCAAAGTTTAAATACAGCGATTTCGAAGTTTATCGGGTTCTAGAACAGCTCCCCCGCCCCCGGTTTATTCTTGGAATATAATATTGTATTACTTTAAAAAAGTACAACTTAAATAATTCACCACGAATTTGTTTTTCATGTCTACTGAATATGCTATATTGAACCGAACAAAGTTATATATAGAGGGGAACCGTCATTTCACGTTCAGAACAAAACTGAAGTCAGTTGCATAAAGTCTGATACTTCCAGCGGATCTCAGATGCGAAAGGGGTCAAATCTGAAAAATGCAAGAAGGGATTAGCTGAAATTAAATGCCATTAGTAGCGGATATGTGATCCTCTTGCATTATTGTAATTGCAGCCATGGGTGTGACTCCTCATTAATCTAATAAATTTTGCTATGAATGCACGAGGAATTCTCACTCATTCCTGATGCAGAGCTGCTTCCAACTGCTGGACATTATCAACATTATTCCTTCTGCTGATACGACGACCACGTTCATCCCCTAAATGCCCACTGAGTGCCACATCAGGACAAAAGTCTGGCCATTCCATCAGATGAATTCTCTGCTGTTGGGTGAAAGTCACGGTGGCACGCGCTGTACGAGCCGTGGCGTTGTCTCTCTGGAACGCAGTATTGTCCTCGTGGGCTTGAAATATAAGAACGACATTGAGTCGAAGGACATGAATGATGTACGCCTGGGCGTTCACAGGGGCTTTAAAGATGTGTAGTTGTGTTCGTTAGTCATGACTAATTACCCCTCAACTCACACATACACACACNACACACACACACACACACACACACACACACACACACACACTCAAACACACATGAACACCGCCTCCACCGTAATAATCATGCTGGTTAACGCAGTTGTCCAGAAATTGTTTACCAGGACTTGTCCACACCCTGAGTCGACCGTCAGCTCGAAGCCTTCTCTATATCTTGACAACCGTCAGCTTGTGATAAGAGGAATGTCTCTTGTCAGAGAATAAAGCTTGCCACTGATATCTAATTATCCGAAGATGCTGTTTCGCCCGCGCTAGACGACGCTGGCGGCGTTGATTTGTTAAAATTGTACAACATAAGGCCCGTGGCAAACTAAGCATGCTTGTCTAATTCGACAACGGATAGTGAATGAAGACACAATCTCTTCTGCCCCGAATTCTTGCTGCTGTGCTGCACATGCCGACTGGAACCGATTACGCAAATAGGAGAGAACAAAATGGTGATCTTGATCTTGGAGTGATACATGGTTGACCAGCACGTGGCCTATCAGCAACATCACCGGTCAGTCTTTGGGGTTGCAACAACCAAGACAGTGTACGTGCTTGGCAATTCAGCCTTCTCGTTGCTTGTCTAAGTGACACGTCCAATTCGAACAATGCAAGATCTATTTTGCCGATTAGTACTAAATCATGGCATGATCACACAGGAGATACTTACAATGATTTCTTCTTTTTTTCATGCATTTGCAACTTTTACAATAAACCTTACCCAGATTTTCTGAATTTTACTCACTCGGCTCGTCTGACCCCACAAATACTTGATTTGCACAATTTATTGACAAACTGACCTAATTATTGAACCAAAACAATACGGCTTGATGTAAGTAGATTTGAAAAGCTGAAAAAGTATGTGTGAGAATATTGGTATCGAATACCTTCATTTGGTTTTGAATTCTTAAAATAAAATATGTTGCGTTTTCCAAATGCTTCAGTATAGATACTACATGATTTTATATCAAGCTTCTTTATCTAGCGATCTGCTAAGTTTTACCCAGTATGAAATTTTTTGTTCGAGGATTTCGGCAAAATAGCGTCCTTCAACGGAAACCGTGCGATTGGATTCGAATTAATAAAAGTCTTCTATCAGGCGTTTCCTCCCTTTTATACCTCGGGCAGGTCTTTTAAGTGTTCGTACTGTCCCCGCTCATTATGCAGATTAATATTTGACATTTTGTGCATTACTGATTGGATCTTTTACCAACGTAAGAACTAAATAAATCTGCATGTTGAACGCTAATGGTGTATGCGGCACCGATACACTAATGTAATTCTTGTGTCGTAAGAGATCCCAAATTTAATGCACAAGTTTGTCAAATAAACGATGCATTCTGAACGTCACTGGGGGTGCCAGCGACACCTATGCAATAATTAATTCTTACGATGGTAAGAGATTCCATTCCCATCGTTAATGCGCAAACTCTGAATTATTCCTTGTCAATGCTAACAATATAAACCTTCTCTTCTGACAGGGTGAAAGATGTTTCTTTCCAAGGTGTGAATCTCGAACTAGCTTTCGAGCCAATTAAAGTTGTTCAAGAACTCTGGCTGATAGTTAACGAGGGATTCATAATTCGGGATCAGTTGTTAAATATCAGCCAACTCTACTGGATCGTCGATGGAAAAACTATTAATGGTAGGATGAATACATTCTTTTCTCAAATTCGAAACGTTTTTTTATTTTTACTCCTCTGTTTCTTGTTAGTTTCTCCTCCTTGCCGTCTTTTGCTTCTTCTTCTTTTCTTCCACCTGCCCGCCTCCACCATCCGGCTTAAGATATTGCTCAATTCCCTTCGCTAATTGAATCATTTGACTAGCTTGCCACCCCAGGCAGACTTCGCAATAGTCTCGTCATAGGGCATAGACAGAGTCCAATAAATATGTGCTTTTTGGACAAGGTCTGGATTGGCTTGAAGGTCTGCATTCAAGTGCGAGGCCTACAGTGTGTTATTACATATGAAGAGTTAATAACATTACTATACAAACATACCAAATATATCACGACTTTCATAAGTATCATCATCATAAGCCTGCGCACACTTAAACGGGCATTCTTGAAATCTGTTTCTGTCTTTCGGCATATAAATAAGCCTAAAACTGGTTCGATTTTGTGCACTAAATGGCTAAAAGTGGTGAACCTTGTTACCACGTACACCTCGTTACTAGATATACATAGCTGATGCACAAAGCTACGAATTACAACGAAGTCATACTGTATACAAATCTTTACTGCTACAAATCTTTACACGGTAGGTCACCATCTTACCTCTCTGATTTACTGAAACCTTATAAGCTACTTAGATCACTTCGGTCAGAAAATTCTGTCTCATTTGAAGTGCCAAAAACCAACACGCAAAAAATGAAGTTTTACATACACTGGTCCACTGATTTGAAACACATCCAAGGTGTACCCACTGTTGAAATGTTAAAAAGAAATCTCTAAAAACCCACCTTTTTGTTAAATATTTTGGCCTGTAGACTGAGTGTGCCTGATAAAATGTAAATGATTTTCCTCAAGTGCTGTTGGAAACTATTTCGATTGATTATGTTGGAAAGCTGTGTTGTCTAATTACTCAAGGGTGTGTATATTACTTTGTACCTTTATGTTTTTTGCAAGATCTATCACTTCTGTAAAGCGCTTAGAGTCCTTCATTGGTGAGTAGGCGCTATAGACATGTTCTTATTATGATTATTATTATAAAGTTGCAAATGTAGTGTCCTCATGGCATTAATATTGCCTTTAGTATATACTGAATCTTAAAAGTTCCGTCACACCCTCCATAACACATGAAATTGTGAAATATTTTTGTTATATGATCAAAGCACATTCTTTTCCGACAGAAACGGCTTCCATATGCCATGATATAGCAAATTCTATATATGTAAAAAAATCATTTTGTTCTTCTTGGAGTTTTCTAGTGGCGAAAGCGTGAAAACGCGTATTTGTCTTGATAAACTCACACGAGCTTAGCTCACTATTTTTATTTATTGCACGAGTATCTAGGGACATAAACAAAACTCGCTAACTATAGAACTTGAGTGTGATGAGTTGCGACTCATTACAACGCGTATTCACATCATAGCACAATTAATCAATAAATTTCGACGTGATCAGACGATTGGTATGATAACTGTTTGTACACCGCTGTCTGCTGTTGCTAGACATTTTGGAGTATGCAGAAGGATCATGTAACGCCTGACATTCGTTTTCGGACCACTGGATCAGTACAGGACAGACATAGATGTATAAGACTAAGGGTGATTACTCCGAGAACTGATCGGATAACTGAACAGCCATGTCCAAGATATTTTCCAGACAAATGCCCGTACGTCTGACCAGTTCAAGGCAATCTTATAGGACAATATTATTGTGATGAAATTCTTTGCCCCTATGTTCTACCCTTCATGGCACGCCACGGCAGAAATTTTCAACAAGACGATGCCCGCCGGCTTGTGGCTAGACTTTGTCGAAACTTCCTTAACAATCATCAGATCAATGTTTGGGATTGACCTTCACGTTTCTCGATATTAAATCCAATAGGACTCCTATGAGATTACTTTGATCGACGCATCAGGAACTCCCTATGCTCCCCACGAAATCTGCAGAAACTTGACGCAGCACTGCATTAGGAGTGTCCGAGAATCTATCAGAGAACTATTTCTACTCTCATCCGGTCCATGAACAGAAGCTGCAATGCTGTAGTTCAAGCTAGATGTGGGCACACGAGATATTTACTAAACGTGGACATGGAAAATCTGGCGGGAGGGGNGAGGGGGAGGGGGGAGGGGGTGTGTCCAAATAAGCGTTCCTGTATTTAACTGTCACACTCAAATTGTTTTGTCGCGCGCGCTAAGTGAGTAAATAAACAGAGTAATGATATGCCAGATGTCCCGCGCTAACATTCACTATGAACAAAATAATTCTCTTTATCTTTAAGTGTGACAGAACTTTTGAGACTCAGTATATAATACATGTATATTCTCATCCGCCACTGTTATTATTATGACTTCATGCTGTTGTTCATTGTTAATTATTCTGCAACCAGTGTTTGAAGCCCATATATCCTTGCTAAATAAAGTTTCTAGAGCCCTGAGTCTCGAGTATTCCCTCCCACAGTTGAACGGGGTATGACCCAGTGCGAAATCGCCGAAGCCATCTCTGCCTGCGAGGGCAATAATACTGTCTGTGTTGAAGAGACGGACACTCTTTACTGCAACGCCACGCCACCTATTACTGTACCTACTGCAATAAAGTAAGTTATCATCATCATCAGCATTATCATTCTCAAAAATATAAAAAACTCTCAAAAACTGTGGCGTGAAAAATTTAATAAACGTTCCAAATGTTCGGACGTGTGTCTTTCTTCAGGGAGCCTAAAACCATCATCACTATCATTATCATCATTGCAAACTTAGCGAACATTTTAAAACACTTCTTCAATCTGATACTTGTAATTAAATATTTATATGAGATAAAATATACAAATAAAAACATTTAAACGGTTAGGCAAAAGCCTTCTTGTGTAGAAAAAATAAGATGAGTAAAAAAAAATTGGTCAACGAAATCACATTAAGGAAAAATTAAAAAAGAATAATACTAAATGCATAGGTAGGTGGGCAAGAAATCAAGTTTCGGTTTAAATTAGGCCAGAACTCTAGATGTTAGCGGGTACTTTCAATGAAAAGCTGATAGTTTTATAATATAGCCTTGGTTTTGTATGAATGTGGTATCATTCTTTTTGCTTGAATCGACGTGAAAATTTGGTAGACTATGCGCTTTCCTTATGTTTTTCAAACATCAAAGAGACAAATAAGTATTTATGGACAAACAGAAGAAAAAATAGAAGAAACTTTTTTTTCACATAAAACAGTCTTTGCTTTGCGTCATTAGCAACCCCCAAAGTGAACGCGGAGTTTGACAGACCCTGATATTTTGATCGTTATCGGCTCTAATTATGGATAGTGAGTGCAAATTTTGCAAATATTATGTTTATTTTTCTTCATGCAGATTTTACGTGGGCTTTACCTAGTAACTAAATATTTAGGAAACTGGGTTGCAGGAGTACCCAGAGGTAACGGATACATTCTGTCAACAAAGCTCTTCCTTCTCGTGAATCGCCTTTATGTTACTGCGTACATGGCCAATCCACTAAGTTTGCGAGAATGAAATTAAGCATACATACAGTTCGTTTACCAAAAAATTCATTAGTACTTTTTTTATTACCAGCAACAGCACCCATTTTCCGAAAGGGGTGGCCAAGCTTAACATTACTGAAATGCAAGTTTCTCAAACGGAAGATACTGACAGTGACAGAAGACTACAAAGAAAGCATGCCATGATTTTCGATTCTGTCGCATCAAGAAAAATTAACCTTTATTTCTGCAAATTAAAAACAACAACTCACGGTTACACAATCTGTTCCCGAGAATAACTGGTTTTTGAAAATATAATACTCTCTAAATAGACCCACAATGGCAGCCACGCAATTTGGCATCGATGAAAATCGTGGCATGTCAAATTATATAAGTGGCTTCATAATGAAAAACATAGGCGTTATATGAACGCATGCCTTGAGCTTTATTATCACAATATGATTCTTCTCGTCATAATTCCAGGTCTGCCACTAGCATCATCTTTTCTATTTCTGTTTCAGACCTGAGAAAAAAGGACCTGAAACAGGTTAGTATTGAGCCTCTTTTATATACACTTCACGCACTCTTGCCACTATCTTTTTTTTCGCCTCATATTCTTATAATCACCACAGGGCAGATGAAATAAGCAATGTTAAATAATGGTAATGTCGATGCATGACCAGTGAGGTTATGTTGATGGTGACGGTATTGTCAAAAAAATAAATGATTTTGACTATAGCTGTAGTGGAAATGCTGCTTCTGCTGCTGCTGCTTTTGCTGTTGCTGTTGCGTAGTGATGATGACATCATCGGAAGCAAAGACTAAATAAATGAAAAGTTCTGCCCATGCCAGAGGAGAATAAAGATATTTACTTAATTATATTTAAAATGCATTGATTACAATGATTGTATAAAATGAATGTGAATTTTCGTCTCTAAAAGTGATCCCTTGTCAGACTAAATAGAAACTAACAATATCATCATCATTATCATTATCATCATTATAACCATCATCATTATTACCAAGTACCAGTGCAAAGTGCAAACACGATTTTATGCTTGAAGATGGCCTCTGAAATTAGAACATTTGATAAAAAAAGTATTTCACTAAAATTATATGACTATTGATCTGAAATTCGTCTTTGGTAACTGTTTGTTGTGTTTAAAATTTATATATGATGATGATGATTATGATGATAATGACGATGATGATGATTCCAGGTTTATGTTGACAATGACAAGGAAAAACGCGAGGATGGTGTTCACGGGAATAAGGGCGAGGAAAAAAAATGATATCTAACGTATGTTCATAGATTGTCTCGGCTGCTCTCTCAGCCAAGAGAAATAATCAATTCATACTGAATCTGTCAGTCTGAAGAAATGACTAGAGTTTATTAAATGGTGTGACTTTTTTCCCCTTGGATGCTGTGTCATTATGTCTGCGGCACTATAACACTTACGTGTGGTATAGTGAAGTCCTCTGCATATTTGAAAGATGTTGTCTTTATCAAGAACTGTGTGTTTGTATAGGCTGGTGCGTTTGTGAAAATAACCACTATATTTTGCAGTAGCTGTGAGGATGGTAAAAACAACACTGAGCGTTGCTATATTGTGTTAAACAAGTTTAACAATTGTATTGAGAGCTGATTCAGACAACCATTCTGGTGCCTATTGTGGAGCGGAAATCTAAAATTCTACACACGATCACTTAACTAGTATCAACATATAAATTATTTTTATGTTTTCATCTTATCAACAAATTCCCAGATGAATTAATTGCCCTTGGATACGGTGCTACTTTCATCTTTTTCCTAATCGTCTTCCTCATCGCCACCTACTGCCGGATACAAGGATGTGCAAAATATCGTAAAAAGTGAGTTGACATCTCTCACCCCCTCCCCTCCCCCTCCAACTTCACCTCTTGGCAGGGAGGTAGTGTCCATGTAATCTATGAATCCGAAATTACGAACATAATAATATCTATGTGTTTATTACAAGTTAATTAGTCTTCAATGTTTTCGAAAAAAGTCAAGCATAACATTCATCTTATTTTATCCATTTTGTCCTTTACAAGCTTTTACAATACGATTTTGTCAACGATAGCGAGTTTACTTCGCCGATAATCTAAGACTCTGTACATTGTCTCACAGATTTAGCATTCCCCTAGCCACAGTGCAATGCATGCAAATGCAATGTAGAAGGAGAAAAGTTTATAAATGGTAGACTAGCCAATCATCTGAGAGAAAAAAAAATGCTTACTCGTTATTCCGACGAGGTTTTGTATTTCTGTTTACACAAGATCCTCTCCGTGCACGACTTCTCGAGGTTTTTTTGTTGTTTTTTTTGTAATTCTCTTGGCCACGAGAGGCTGGACGTCAAGACCATACAACAGTTGCCAGATGCGGCTCTTTCGGTACCAGATGGATTTTTTTTTTAAGCCCTTGGCTCCCAAATAACAAGTGACTGGCGCCATGCTTGATCCGATCACAACCCCGAGCCCTTCAGCGACTCTGCACTACTGAAATTTCCCTGGGGGGAAGGGCGCAAACCACCCCTGTAAATATCTTTCGTGAAAATGCCATTTCTGCAGCCCAAATTTGGTAATGTTTATTATTTGACTGTTACTTGTTTGTTTCTATTTAAAAGGTTATGATTTTTCTACATAGCGAGACCCATGGCTGGATATCCTGTATGCGCCTTCTCAAAGCGTTTGATTAAATTTGACAATCTTACAGCTCATTCTGTGGGTACCGTTTTTCTGTGTCACACTGTGCAATGGTTACATTTTAATTATCAGACTCGCTAACTTCTGGACGTCAATGACGGTATATCATCATGTGCATACCCCAAATTCCGGACGTGTGGAAAAATCGGCACTCAAGAATACCGGTCTCGCATGTCCTGTGGCATTACGATAAAGCGACGCCCCATAGTGCATCGAAAACAATCTTTTATTTGACGGACAATGAGATAAAATTCTTGCTCAGTCCTCCATATTCACCTGATTTAGCAGCTTATGATTTCTTTTTGTTACCACTGATCAAGTCTCAGCCTTCTGAATGCATGTTTGAAAGCATGACTGTTACTCAATTTCAAAAGACGACTTTAACCTTGACCCCGAACTTGTAGCGTAATGGCTTTCCCCAGTGATTCGGAAGAACGGAACTTCGTATACTGCACGAAGAAAAGTACTCTAAAAAGTTCAGAAACCATGTGTAGAAGTGGGCGAGTCTCGATAATTAAAAGGGATACCTTGTATATTGCTAGAATGTTATTGATTTGTGCCAGAAAGATGGCAGCGGAACTCGGTGCTCCCGGGGATGTTGAGAATGTCTTTGAGGCATCGGGCCGTTTAGGGTGATTGTTATATGAATATGTCTGGAAAAGAGACTATGAACTCATTGTCATTGTTTTAATCAGTATGCCCACAGGAAACAGAGCAAACTCTCCTCTTGAGACGATGACAGGTGAAAGCCATAGCATCTTTGGTCAGCGCTGACTTCCTCTCCTACATTCAACCCGGAGAGTGGATGTTTGTCTGTTTGTTTGCTTTGTTTGTTTGTTTGTTTGTTTGTTTGTTTGTTTGATTAACTGATTGATTGATAGACCGGCTAGCTCATTAGCTGATTGGCTGACTGGTGAATGGGTGGATTGGTTGGTTGGTTGGTTGGTTGGTTGGTTGGTTGGTTGGTTGGTTGGTTGGTTGATTGGTTGGTTGGTTGGTTGGTTGGTTGGTTGGTTGGTTGGTTTGGTCTGTGGTTGGTTGGTTGGTTGCTTGCTTACTTGCCCTTTTTTCCCCTGGCAGGATGACCTAACGTAATGTATAGCCCTCTCTGCCACAAAGTATGTGGCTTGGCTCCCTTTGCCATGCCGTCAATGAGAGAGTAAAAAAAGACCAAACTCCTTCTCTGAACGTTTGGTATTTTGAATGCTGCAGACCACTGTATATCAAAATGTACACTGTGTGTCATGATTATAACCTGAGCCTTATCGTTAGGTTGATTTAATTCACTCTACATTAACTCGAAATCGCACGGAGACAAAAAATCATGAAATACTACGTACAAACAGGTGATGAGTGCCTGCAAATCTGCAAACAGCCGCTTTTGTTTAATCACCCATGAATGCTTTCATCTAGAAAACCAGAGCGTGAGCAAAAAAAGATTATTCTTATGATTAGGAGGCAAATATCGACCTGCCAAATTAACACTTTGGACTACAGAAGAAACTGACCAGATGAAAAGCCACATTCTAAGATTTCCAACATACGAAGGGCACTAAATCTAAATGTCAAAGGCACATTTTCCATGGAAATGCCCGTCCTAAGGGCATAATAAAGCAGATTTTTTTCAACAGATTGTCTGTTCGAATGTTTGTTTATATGTTTGGAAAAGCGGTTGAAATTTATTTAGACTTGTGTGTTCCAGCTCTACAATACTGTAGCCTTTCTTTCACGAACTTGTTAAATTATCAACAGTAACATTGTGATTCATAGCTTTCCTTTAAACTAAATGTACACGTTTGTTAGCTGTTATTTATAAATTGGTAATGTGCTCTCAAATGCACATCTTATTATGTGTTTGCCTCTAAAGCTGAAATACCGAAAGTGTTCGTTTATAACTGTATGTTTAATGCTTGATAAATTCTTACACTTTTCTATGACCATGTGTGTATTAGAGTGATCTTAATAATCAGGACAGATCGTAGTAGAGAATTTTACGTTGGAAATGATTCTTTTAAAAGGACTTGTAGCTGGAGGGAAGAGGGTGGAATCAAGGAGATGATGTTCTAGAAACTTGTGTGTTCAGCTTTACGAAGATTTTTTTTTTAAATAACTGAATATTCTTTGTGTCAACTTTACTTTTCTAGTGATAATCGATTAAATATGTAATGTTATCTATTATTTTCCGTCAAATGTTAATACAGTCAACTGCTGCATGTTTGTTAAGTAACATTAGTAAATTGGTAATGTGCTCTCAAATACCTAAGAGCGCCTGCTCTTCTAAAGCTATAACTGCAGGTCAGATATTTTAGGCTAGATTTGTATTTGATCAGTTTTCGCCATGTTCGGCTTCAATTACCATGCTACTTTATGTCATATCGTCGTATTGTTGGGAGATGACAATTAAACTCTCAAAATGACTTTGGAAGACAAGAAGGAGAATGCCATCAATAATGTTTATAAATGCAGATTTTCTCTCTTTCTTCGTTTTGCATCATCAAGATCCCAATTCACAACCATTTCTCACTCTACATCTTTCACATTTTCAGTTATATGACTTTAATATATTATAAGATATTTGATTAAATAAAGACATATTTTGAATTTCATGCCTTTCAGGATTTTTTGGGGTATTTATTTTGAATGTGCAAAATTGAATTTGTGCTTATTGAATATGGAATCCTTACTATAAAGTTTACCCACACAAAACAATGGCATCTTTAGAAATGGAAATCTGCCATAGCGTCATGCTACAATATGTGTAAAAGAGTGTACATGCCAAATGTGGTCGAACAACGTGTGTTACGAGGAGCTCAAAAGATAGACTGAAAACTAGGACATATTTATTTCTGATGCTCTCAGTATCAATTTTTTTTTATTGCACACTGTATATCTTGTACTACAGTAACGGGTTTCTTCAGTTTAGAAATTTGACAAGCAGAGAAAGTATTATATATATGATTATGATTGGTTGACGTCAGATGTTTGCCATGTGTAATGGTTATTTAATATTATTATGTTAATATGTGTTTAGGTATGTCTCTCGCCTACGTAAAGGTAGTTTAGTGTTATTGATATGTCTTTAGATATTTCTTTTCCAGCTGTCGCACTTTGTTGTTGTTGGTTTTGTTTGTCACACAGAAATTAATCAAGTAGACAAGGGTTAGAATGAAGCCCGCCGGACCAAAGACCTAGGTTCGGTTTAAACAGAGTTTAGGTTTAGACAGAGAAACAAAAGTAAGAAAATAAACCGAACTTTTTGTTTCCTTTCGTTCTACCGGTCCTAGCGGTTTAACCGTTTTCATTTTAATCGGTTTCGTTTGTAACTGTTGTCTACTTTTTAAGCTGCTGTAAATGCACGTTTTTGGTTGTTGTTTTTTTTCACTGTATTATCATTCCACGCTGTGCCTATGGTTTATTTCCTCCTACCTTCTCTTCCAGTGCTGACATCTGTCCCCAAAAGCAAGCCAAGCCTGTAGACCTTCTTTAAATGTAATACTAATGTTGATGTCAGAATGACAAGGCAAGACAGAGAGCAAACTTATGTCTTGGATTGTGCTTGTTTGTGTAATGCAGGTATTTATTAACAAGGAGTAGTTGCAGCAAACTTAAATAAGTCGATGCATACTGATAGTGGTGAGATTATCGCTATAAATAGAACAAACATAATACATACGTTTATGCTAAACGTAGAGAGTACTCATAACAAAATATATATCAATAATAACAATGATAATGTTATTCAAAGCCATGATTCGGGTGGCTCCCAACGGCTGTTCACGCTGCCAGTTGCTTTGCTTTTCTGTATTAACTACCCAGAGATGTGTTTCATCATTTTATGGACGGCGATCATCTGTGGGCCCGACTGGAAGGCTGGTGAGAAAGAAACACAGATACACGAGTTTGATTCAGTTAATGTTGATTCATACAAACCCTAAACAACACCACTTTTTGTAAGAAGTCAGAACAGTAGGAAGTATACATAATTATTTCAGTGAGCTGAGATGACAAATTTCAACTTTTTAAAACACTATTCCGGCATTACGACGGTCTTCGCATATAACCAACTAGGCTGACTTCACGTCATATCTGAACTTGGCCGGTCCTATGCGAAGAACACAGCCAACCAGGCATAAATATGAACATTTACAAAAATACACACAAGTTCACAGTGTCATGGGTACTCTTAGAAATACAAACACTGTAGTGAATACACAAGAAACATTACAACAACATCAACAACAACGACGACAAGAGTTCACTCTGCACAAATCATTTATAAACCTATACTTTGGGGCAAGGAGAGTGGAGGAGACTACAATTTAGCAGGTCCCCCAAGTCTACTGAACGAAGATAACGCACTATGCATTCTTTTTCTCCATTCGAAATGATAGTTACTATGTCCTTTCCTCTTTTCCCTTAATCAGGGATCAACCAAGAAACAATGTCTTAGGTGACAAACAGTGCAAACAAGTTACGAGGAATTGTTCATATAGTTATCTGATCTATCGCTTAGCCATCCCTCTTGTTTGTTCTCATTTCTGGCAATAGTATAAGTAAGTAACTCTATAACATTTGTATATGTTAGATTAAATGGAAACAGCCTTAACCCTATGAGGATCGATTCCCAGTAAACCGGGATGGATGGCACATATATAATGAAAACACTACATAGGGCTACCATCAGTTAGCTAATCCCAAAGCTGGTAAAGAGCATCCAATGGTTTTGCGGCCAGCCATTGTTTTAAAAAGGGCTCCTTTCTAGTTTGAATAACCGATTTGTCTTTTTGAAGTGTTACTTGGTTCCCCCATGCCATAGACCAAGATAACTGCAGAGGGGAAATGTTTTCTTTATCTCTTGATTAATAAAATCAATCTGTCTCAACGACTACCTGCCTAAGGCAGTGCCCTGGAGCGAGAGATGGTTGCTATATATAGGTTCCACTATATTGTTACTGTTTGACCCCACCCCATCCTACCCATCATAGCCCAAAAAAGGATTGCACTTACACACGACGCCCTATCCCTGCCGCCTATCAGCGTGCGTGAATTCTGATCGTTATTTATACAGGTTCCACTGTATTGTTTCTGTGTGACTCCATCCCATACTACCCATCAATCCATCATAGCCCACTAGAGGATTGCACTTACACACGACACCCTATCCCTACCGCCTATCAGCGTGCATAAATGCGATGATTTGTCTGCGCCATGACTTTGTTTACGAAGACTTCAAGACTTCCGGGGATCCACCACTAACCCCTAAGCATCAACACAGGTCCTTGGGAGTCCCATGATACTGCCCTCATGTCATGCAAACCAAAAGCTTCCTTTCTTAAAGCATATGCTGACTGTCTGACACTGACAGCTTGTATATCTGACTATTCGGCTTCCTTCATGGGCAATATTTCATATCACTCTTCCTCTAGAACTTGGCTTAAGATTAGGGATGAGGTTAGAACAAAGATAGCACAACCATGAGAAATCATAGACAACGCAATATCTGAGGACTGCCCCAGCTTTGTAATTTTCTTCCGTATTCCTACCCCTAACCCCGACCTTAATCCTAATCAAACACTAATGGAGTGTTCCGGGTTACTGGCTACACAATTTGCCGGATGTTTGGGTTCAGTGTAGTGCTAAATCCAAAGGCCTAGCTCAGTATTTCCAGGTCTTATGACTTTGGTTACCATAATACGCTCCTGTGTAAGCAAACCAGTCCCAGCATCCCAGAGGGTTGAGTGTTGAGGTGTGGACTTGTGGGTAAATAATGATGATGTCATTCAGGTCGGCCACCTCGTTGTAACCGGCGTGACGTACGAATTCGTCGCCAATGAGTTCCCTGAAGATTGAAAAAGGAGGAAGAGGGAGGGGGTAAAGATGGCATGGTCGGGGAATATTAATTTTAACTTGCAGCTAAACAATTTTAGATTGCCTACAGTAAACAGAAGAAAGGCAAAATTAATTTCCGATCTGTAGTCATCGGGTCGATTATTATGACGGTTTATAACACAGTTTAAAGTAAAAAATATAATCCTGTGGACATATTGTGCAGAATGGGAAATTTAGGAGAGGAGCTAGGAATATAGACCGATGGATGGGCACGGAGGAAGGTAGATGGGCAGATCGGTTAATAGATCTGACATGTCTGTTGGGCTTTTGGTAAATGGGTGAGTGAAGAGGCATCTAGAGATGGTCAGTGAGTTGGAATATAGTTTGGCAGGTAAATAGTGTCTGATAAGTAGACAGTCGACAGAAAGGTGAGTGAATAGGTTTCCTAGAAGTGAAAAGAGATAGGATGATGGACACCAGATTCGTTTTAATACTTACCTTCCGATCTTACAACCATGGAACGCGATGTGAAGTTTACAAACTGGACAAGACAAAGGAAAAGACTAATGTAAACATTAAGATTACTAGGGTGTAGATCCGGGGACGATCGTCTAAACCTGTTAAGCGAATCTATTGTTAGGACAATGCGAAGGAGAGCTGATAGGGTTTTCAGTTATTATGGNAGGTAAATGACTTTCCATGTTATCTTACTTATATGATTACCATCATAATCTCAGCATGCAAATTATCAATCGTGAAGTAGCGAGCATGGTGACTTTACCATGTTATACGACAGGTTGGTCATTCATCAAAACATCAATCACTGTGCCAAACGGTCAAAGTGCGAATACATACCATTAGCCCCATTCTTGCATCTGGCGGGAACATAGACGTAGCCAATGTTATCCATTTGAGCTAGCGAGCTTGTGAAGGCAGTCTGGTCAAACTGTAACAGCTGTGGACACCAAGAGGAAACTGCAGTATGCCATTTAATTTAGTTTATAACAGTCCTTCAGTCGAAATGTTGGGAAGTCAGTCACAAGACGGGAAAGGCTGTGTACGTATTAATTTGTTAACTGGCATGATTAGGCCTACATGTCACTGTTTCCTTTCAGTATTTCATTCACATTGTCCTCAGCCAACCTGTCTGGAAAGAGTTTATTTGCCTGTGAGCATGGAACATGATCACCATTTGAATGTTTATAGGCCTACATTCTTCTGAGAAGATGTTGACAATCTGGTCAGCTGGGGCAAAATTGATATGAAGTAGACTGAGCGAGCGGGGTCTCCACACGAGATCTATAAAAAAGATCGAGTCGTGAAGCAATCGCAAGAAAATGAGCCATAATTAGCCATGACCCACACTGCTTTCATTCAGAGATATGAAGATGCCAATAGCACCTGGTATAAAAATATGCAATTTTAAATAGTCCCTCATACATTTCATAAAGAATATTAATGTTCTCATGCTAGGTTTAACAGTGATTCTTTTGATACATTTACTCACCTCCCCAGTAAAGGTGTCACTTGGACTTGGCTCCTGAAATGCCATAGCATAATATCGATTACATTTCTGTTGAACACTTTGAAACTTTGTTGAAACATTGACTCAACGCAGTAATCTCTGCGTTTGTAATTTGTAATTTGAGTTTATAGTTTGTAATAGAGCCTGCTGTATATCTTAACATTACATAGGATTTCTGTTTTCTCTTACAAGCATGTCCTTTCCAGCTCACCTACTGTGCGGAAAGCAGTGGGAAAAGTGTTGATGTCCCATGGATTTGTGTCATGTGATTTTGAGTAATATTTTTGAGCCATAGGCCTATATTAACATTCTATCACTGAAAGGATACTATGCAAATTACTTTGCAATATGGGTTTCATTTGTTGCAAGTACTACAGTAAAATGTATTCCTCTCTGCGTGTTCTGGATATAATATTTGGTTAGTGTAAAATGTTTTCATCTAAAGTTCAATGGGAGAAACAGAGCTTTAGCCTCGAATACGAGAATCCACGGACATCTTCTAAAATTAGACATTTCACGTTTTCGAGCATACTCATATATCTTTTTCCCTACCTCTGTTACGGTATAGTATAAGGAAATGAACCATTCCTGAACTGTTCGATAAAATTACCTTCTGATTTCCGTAGATAAAGTCGAGAAGATTATATGCTGCGCTGTAGCCACAGTTGTTGAAGTAATTGTCATTCAGAGTACCACAGGGGCCTCCATAGTTATTTGTAATCTGAGGATGAAGAGAGCCAATGTCATGGAGACAGGTCAAATTGAAGTCAAGGTCGAAATGTGAAATAAAAATGTGTTTGCAAGTACCACAAGTACCCCTGTAGTTGTTGGTAATCTGAGAACAAAGAGCAGTATTGTGATGGAGACAAGGTCAAATTAAGGTCAAGGTCAAACGCGTGGAGTATATCAATTTTGTGCTAGTTACTGCGTTAAAGTAATTGTTATTGAGAATATCACGCGTCCACGTTCTTGGAAAGCTGAGGATAAAAATTTGTGATACGGCCAGACCAAGGTCAAGGTCAAAATTATAGAGGATGATCATTTTGTTAGCATGGATTAAATCGCACATTTCTTGGCAGCACATTCAAAATGCCCTGCGCTTTAAATGCACCGTCGCAATTTTTTTTTTATTGTGTACAAACAGCATTAAATGGAACTGATAGGGTCTAGATTGTATAACACAGTACACATTCTGTTTGACTGATAAGGTAAAGTCAGCCACCTCTCAGATTGACACAAAGAGATAAACTAGATGGGCGAATGATGTGACAGACAGACAGACAGACGGACAGACAGACAGACAAACAGACAGACAGACAGACAGACAGACAGACAGACACACCGACAGGCGGGCGGATGGACAGACAGACGGTCAGGCAGGCAGGCGGGCAGACAGGTAGACAAGCAGGCAGGCAGACAGACAGACAGGCAGGCAGGCAGACGGACAGAAAGATAGATTAACAATACCACGCCATGTTCCGCAGCTATGCTGTTGACAAGTTTAATCTGACTCATGCTGTCCACGTAGAGGGAATAGTAAGACTGGATCTTTGAGCCAGCAACTGATGTGGAGATAAAGAAAAGGCATTATGTTTATCATCATCATCATCTTCATCATCATTAAAACCCCTCTCCTCCTCCTCCTCCTCCTTCTTTTCCTTCATTTCTCTCTTTTACTTCGCCTTCCCTGCCTTCTCTTCCTCTTCCTTCTGAAGTGGCCTCTGTTACTGTATTCGTAATATTATGTCATTCTATTTTATCATTATTTTTCTTTCCATTGTTTTGCTTGACAGAGTCTTATTTCGTCTAAACGTGTATAATTTTTATAAGTTGCATAACAGGTTCTTAATGCTCGCCAGTACTAACACCATCGTTGTCGCAGGATATTATATCTATTATTAAGTTAAAGATCTGTCTTTTCCAAATCAGTGAGGGTTGAATGAGCCTAACTGGTTTTAATAAATGGACTATTAGAGTCAACAATAGCAGAATATAAAATAATCGAAAAAGAGGAAACCACACAGCAAAGGTGGTGAAATTCAGTCCTGAATTTGTAAATAAGTAATTGTCGCAGGCAGTGTTTCCCAATGGCTTCAGTGGATGTCATGTGTGCGGGCCTGTAGTCTGCTAAAGGAGATCACATTTTTAACCCCTTTTCATTTAAATTAAAATTGTGAAAAATCTAAATGTAGGACCCCCATTGTAAAGAGTATATAATTTGTGCACAATGAAGACACTAGACTTGCATTCACCTTGGCCATCCTGGAACGTTCATGTGGTTCGGAGAGAAAATTTTATTAGATGGCCCAGGAAGCTTTTACAATTTAGTTCCTGCAACTTGAATTACAGACGCTCGAAATTTTTGAGTAATTCCATATTGGTAGACTTTCAACTTTACCCGGTAGCACTACTGAGTCCTGGGTACCAGCAAAGATCCAGATCTTGTCGTCAGCCATATTGAAAGTGGAATCAATGTTCAGAAACATGCGAGCAGTGGCAGTTTCTGTCTGAAAAGGATAAGACGACTGGTGAATGTAAGTTTGTTGCAACATCGCTTATTCGGCCCACTTCTTACGACTCTTCTGCAGGATCGTTCCTTCACGAACTTTTGTCCGTTGTAGGCAGGATGCAAGCCCGCTGTATCTCTTCAAATTCGGGGTTTAACTTGCAATTGCAGGTATACCTTTGAAACTCTGATTTCTAATACCCATGTCAGTAGACGGACTGTGTGATGCAAATGAGGCATAACAGTGTTAGTGGCCTTGGTGACAGGGCTGAGTAGTGAAAGTGAGATAGTTACATTATTTACAACGATTGTTGAGTTCGTTTCTTACAAAGAAGTTTTCAAAATACTTCCAACACTGCTGAAGTAAGCTGCCAATCTGTAATAAGTAATAGTAGTTTGCATACTTATCGTTTCAAATTTCTAAAGCCAGCAAGCACCCTTTGTGGGAGATGCAATAATGGACAAATTTTTCGGTGGTAAGTTTGAGAGGTGGTTATGATTGAATTTCATTATATTTCAATATGGGCCAAAGATCAACATAGTTCTTCTTCAGGTTACTATACCGACCGACGTAATCAAATTGTGGACCACCATTAATTCTATCTGGCAGCCGTCCACCTCAACTATTTTATAATGCTTTATGTCCCTAACCATCTTTTTTTGATAGGTCCAATGTTCTTCTTCTTGTAATGACATTGGACTCTAGGCCTAATCATCTCCTGTCCTACTATTCCTCTCCTCCAGGTTGCCCCCATCCCCCACTCCCATCCACCCACACACAAACACATATTTAATCAATAAAAACACAAGTTCCATTATTTAAGATATTCACGGAATATGTTTGAGTTCCTATCTGACATTTTCTAGCGACCAGATTCATGGTTTGAAGGAATAAGAAATAAATGTAGGGGGAAACGCAAGGAGAAGCGAACTCGAAATTCTCAAGAGTAAGTATTTTGGATTCAAACAGTCTTTTTAGTTGAATCTTCTGTGTCTATTACATGCCATAAGTGTCTGTGTTTGTGTTTTATAAGGTGTGTATGCCTGTGTGTGTGTGTGTGTGTGTGTGTGTGTGTGTGTGTGTGTGTGTGTGTGTGTGTGCGCGCGCGTGCGTGCATAGATGTGTGATGCGTGCATGCATGTGCGTGCGTGCGTATGTGCGTGTGTGCGTGTGTGGGTGCATATGCATACTAAAGAATTAATGACCACCCAATGTAAATACTCTGGAATCTGCCATGACTTACCTGTAAGGTGAGTACATTAATTAAGCTTGGAGTTGACGTGCAAAAAGTGGCCGGTGTGCAGCCATAGGGGACTATGGACAGAACAGGGAAAAATCAAGTGACAATGTCTACAGTGCAATAAAGCAGATTTGAGTTTTAATATAACAAATAGTATATTAGCATCTGTGTTAGAAACATGAAAAGAATGCTAGGTAAACTATAATCTATAAGGCCTTGTCTAGATTATGTAGGAATTGGTCACGGTTTTCAGCACCCACGCACAGGCACACACACCTACGAAAAACACATTTGAACAGGAATTGTGGTTTAGCCTTGACACTACGAGACTGAACTAGAGTTATGCTGATAGGCTTTGTGCAACATTTTTCCCACCAACTCGTTCACCTCTTTTTACTGATGGTACGATCCTGCTCTCCTCCCACTATTCCTCTAACAATACAACAGGGAATCCACGTCAGAATATAGAGTAGCTATTTTTTTTTAAATGGAGGCGAATTTTGATTCTTACCTCAACGAAAGAAAGCGCGATGAAATTGAGAGAAATTCGGTGACTTTATTTATACATGATTATCATCAAAGGAGACACATGCAATGTCAAAAAGCACAAATTAAATGCAGCAGCACAGATTCATACACAAGACGCACCATACACCGATATTACAACCACGACAGTATGATCATTCGACCAGTCACTACTTACATCCGGCGACAAGCCCCGCCCCCATGATCTCCGAGGAGAATGCCACGTGGAACTGAGTTGCCATGACAGCGCCGGAGGAGACGCCGGAAACAGAGATTTTGCTTGTGTCAACATTCAGGACAGCTGGCGACAAGAGAGGTTATGACTGGGTTAATACTACTACTTTTCGCAGTTGCTTCTTGTCAAATTCTCTCTTTTGAACTTCTTTTTTCCTAAGGTTTGGATTCCATCTTCCTTTAAATACCATGTTTCTAAATGACAGACAGACAGACAGACAGACAGACAGACAGACAGACAGACAGACAGACAATGGGAAATTCTCAAACTGTCGTCACTGAGGTAACCCCAGATACCAAATGGCTATTCGAAGTAACCCCTTGTTAAAATCACTAAAGGGTCTCAGTCAGATGACGTAAAACATATCAATACATTAATTCTATTTTTGTTGAAACAGTTTATTTATCGTGTACTCCCTGAAGTTTGTATGGCGTACTTCTAGGAGGGGTAAGCGTACACCAGGTTGGGAACTCTTGTTGAAAGATATAAAAACAAGGTTTTTTAACTGCAAACATTTTGTGAAAATCACAAAATGCAGAAATGGATTGCGATTAACCCCTTCGCTATAGCATGTTTTTCTAGTGCTTATGCCTCTCAATTTCCATTAGTATGTCTGTACGGATAATTCATTATGTAGAAAATATGACGAGCAGGTACCTACTACTAACGTAGGAACACTACTTCTGAGACGTGTCGGCACGTCAAATAGCTGTTGTAAGAAGTGTAGCGATGTATATGTTCGTCATACGCGTTGAAGAAAAGATTCGGTTCTATCAGACGTATTGTGATCATAGTTATTATTGTAAAGCGTAGCCTACAGTGGGCGTTGAAATTTCGAAATCTAGACCCAGAGGGTTACAGAAATGGACCAACGTCCTGTAGTGACAAACAGTACTGTGATAGTTTGTGATGAGATGATTTCAGCACGAACTTGATGTATAACGCCAATTAATGACACACCTTGTCGCGTCTTGGTGATACTGATAGGCCAGCCGCAGGACACATAACCTTGCAATGTTTGTTAACAAGCATTTCTTTGCATTTTTGAGTAGTTCTTGGTGCCCTTTTGAATTTAAGCCTGAGTGGCCACATGCTAGCCCTTGCCTTTTACAGAGTCCAAGATGGCCGTAACGTATAACCAAAATTTATACTTTTATCTAATGAAAAATGCAAGGAACGGTTGTTAACAAACAGTGAAGGATCTTCTGAAAATATGGGGTCCTGCCACTGGTCTATGATACTTTATAACAATATGAGCATTGCAGTAAAGCTGGGGCTGAAAACTTTGGTGAGGACAGTAATGATCTTGATGGTATTGTTGATTGAGATTATAATAATGATCAAACAGCAATTTACTCACGGAGACTTGGAGCACCATACACAACCACAACGATGCTGGATAAGAAGGAGAGAACAAAAATGCCCTGCATCTTGGAGAGTTGGTGTCGATCCTCACAGCCAAACACACCCCCGAACAAGAAAGGTGTCCCACCTAATTCCAAGGCTAACTTAAATACGTACTGACAATAATAATCAAAGAAAAGGAAGAAGATAAACTGTTGGCTGTCATGAATCACGTTACAAGAAAAGGGTCTTATCAAAAGACACATGTCCAAATAAAGTCTTCGAAATCATATTTGGAGAGGTCAGCGCTGTTTGATGGAAAATGGATTGCATATGCCTAATTAGGTTAAATTAATCTGTCGCCATCTGTGTATTGTTTTCTGTCTTTCTAATCTGTGTATTGTTTTCTGTCTTTCTATCTGTTTTTTTTTCTCTTGCAGCTCTTCAAGTTTCTGGGTTATGCGACTACACGTGTCAATGGTGAATTGATAAACTAAAGCATCATGTGACAGATGCTGGGTCCCTTGTGAACTCGTGGTTCTGGCATATTGCTGTCTCGTTCCGTTAAATAGCATTTCAGTTAAAGGTGTAATTGAAATATTATCTAAAAAAAATTGTCTTTTTATTGCGATAGATTCCATGTCTTGAGCACCAGGTCGAAAATATTCTAGCCCTCGACCACGTCTTGCAAAATAGTCATTCAACATCGGGTTAAAAGAGAGGTAACTGCTTCACATAANGGGGGGGGGGGGGGGGGGGGGGGGGGGGGGGGGGGGGAGGAGGCAGGAATGCAGTTATCTCCTCAGCTGAGCTGACGCAAACAAAGCACTGCACTAGAATAACAGGAGTTCAAAATACAAAATCTTATGATCACTTCAGTTCATGAGTGTTTTATTTCTATTAAGCAAAATCCTGATACTTTTCCAAGATGTTCACAGTAGGGTTATGAAGAGCAAGCACTCTTTGGAGAGTCCTTGCACAAATATCAAGGTCCCCCTTTTTTCTTAACCTTACTCCTAAACACAACTCTGCTTTTAACCCGACCCAAACACACCTTGGGTTAGAGCAAGTGGACACTAAATACAACGTGTAAACTGGGGTGATATTATAACTTTACGCACTATGTTCACTCAGGTTGACAGTATTATTTTTCTTCTAACGACTGAGTCTCTGAGCTGCTCAACTACACAGCAGCATCGCCCTGGTCTGGCACTCCTGATGTGTGAGAGTAGGAGAAATTTTAAAATCTTTCAGGCTTTACATTCATCAAAGGATGGTTATACATATAAAGGGTGACATTTCTATAGTGCTCCTTGATATTCTACTACAAGAGTGGGCGCAATGCAGGCGTGGGGCGGGGGGGGG
>JAWQUT010000009.1:1936652-1964238 GCA_033807755.1 Ellobium chinense | reverse complement strand
TCGTAGATAGACAGACAAATAGGCAGTCATACATTTAAATTCTGGTACAGAGAAATCTTAGATTGGCACTCGTCATCTACAGTATATACTAACAACACACGCAACAGGATGTACTGCACGGTTCACTGCATTAATGATATCATAAAATTAAAAAAAAACACTGTTGCAATTGTAAAGAGCCCATTTATGATGTGGCGACACTGTTGATTCGATGAAGCAACAAGTAAGATAAGAATGCAATCTCAATTAAAACTTTGAGATAACACAAGAGACTACAGCCTACTTGTTTGGAGTCTGAAAAGGTCAAAGTGTGTTTTATTAATCCGAAAACTACTTTAATTAACAGTCTTAGCCCACGAGTGATGTCCTCTTGCCAACAGTTTGTGCAGGCGCAAAGAAGCTTTCCAGTTCTGACCGCGATGTTTAACCTGAGGGCGGGTCCAAAAGCATAAAAATGAGGATGCAAGTTATGAACCTAATCTAATTGTATTGTCACATTGTCAAGGTCGTGAATACTATTGTGAAATATCTGTCCTTCGGAAAGATGTGAAATGTGGGTGACATAGTTTGTGAAGGCCATCTATTATGTTTTCCTTTCTGCTTTTGGGAAGTAACTTTGAAATGTATATCCGTTGCAGCTGGCGTTGGCCCTTTGCATGGGAAGTCAGATGCTATTATTAAACATCTCTTTTTTGAAGTTCTGATATTTTTTACATTTTGTTCAACAATTTAAGAGAGAATTAAATAGGCCTACTTATATATATATATATGATTTTGATTGCGGAGATTCCAATTTCGTCATAGAGATAGCAGTTTGCAGCCTCAAATGACAAATAATTAGCAGTAGAATATAGAAACAAAGATATTATGACTTGTCAAGTAAAGACCGGAGGGAAGTCTACTAGGATTGAGCCAGCAGAAGTATCGTAGTAAATAATGGCTTGTGTCCTTAGGTCCTTGGCATGTCAATTGAAGTTTTGGCATCAAAACATGCTCAGGGGTCACATACAAGCCTACATAATTATTACTGAACCAAGATCCTGTAGTTCATCTCATGTTTCCAGCTACGTACAAATAGGCTGGTCGGATACCACAGACAGTGTAATTAAAACTCTCTGTCCTTTCTGATGTGCCACCTGTATCTACATCCGGACTATGGTTGTTTGGTCCCTGTGACGTCCCGAAAGGGGCTGTCATAATGAGAAAAGGTGCACACCTACTAGAGGCTCGTTAGAAATGTGTCGTCTTTTGTCAAAACTGAAAGAAAAGCTCGGCAAAATTTTGGCAACCATCTACAGTTCAAATTTATCAGTGGAATAGCTTATGGACGGCCTGTTGTCAGGGGAGGCTGTGGTAAGAATCACCTGTGGTATGTATGCTAATGAATGAGGCAAAGATATAAGTAGAGTAAACACCACTTGTAAGTTAGTGCATTGTTTACTGTCTCTTCCACATTTATCGCAGCCATCTTGCCTAGAGACTGATAGGTTTTGTTGCGAAGGAAGGGGCGTGGCTTGTTGTTTAGTTAAATTGCAGAGACCAAACAAAGGCAGTCCTGCTTTCGAGATGTTAGATGTGGGTGTGATGTAAGCAACTGCGACAGACGATGCACTTGTCTTGAAAAACTATATCCATGCTGTCAGGACACTGAGGATTGCACCGCCACTCTGCCTTTCGATCACGACACAGGCGATTTTGATGCTTAAAGAATGTCCTAACCAGTGTATGGCTGTCAGAACTGAACTATTTTATTTCACAATTCAGGAGAACTATTTAAAAACACATAATATCGATAATATTTGTGAAGCATTTCAATGCAGTAATATATATCAAACACTAATAAAGCTTAAATTCAAGTTTTCTTCTCTCGGTAACAGAATCAAAACAATGCACTTGCACTCTTTCACAGTACAAATCTGGGTGTAAGAGGAAAAAAAAACTTAAAACTTCTCTTCTTGTGCTATGGGAGCTGCCCTCCAAAAAAGTTATTCTTTATGCGCTGACACGGTGGTCATCTTGAGTTTCATGATGGCGACCATTGGCAACATTGCACAAACAAACAAACAAACAAACAAACAAACAAACAAACAAACAAACAAACAAACAAACAAATACCAGTTTGGACGCTTAGTGATAACTAATGCCCAGAAGAGCTTGCAAAACTTCATGAGGCCACATGAGTACTGGAATCTGGTAACAGAGAGGAATGAAACTTAAGCCATGAGTATAGTTATTATCTCCGGACCTCAGTCTTCTTCTTCAAATCTTCTTGTCTACATAGAATTATGAGGAGGAAAACATCATGAGGTCAGTGCAACAGAGTCTGCAAAACTAATAATAATGTGCGTAGATGTATTGCCGTGGGATAGTGGCGATCGTTTATTCTTAAATCGTAACAAACATGAGTATCAGAAAGACCAATCTGTCTGCGCCAAGTACATCATACATGTACAAGGGTTTAGATCATGCCATGACGAAAAGTACATGACCTCATCCGGCAACACGTGATATCATCGGCAAAAAAAAACTATTGAATGTGAAGGCCGAGGACGCATTATAATGCGGTTTGTTCCTAAGGTAAAGAGAAAGGTCAGCCTTATCTTAGTCACTCTAGGAACACAGATTAGCCTATGTATTCATCACACATAATGCGTCAGCAAATCTGAAATTCAAGAGATAACGTGCTGGAAACAGTAGGGTACTGGTTTTCTGCTAGCTTTCATTCCTCTTATCGATATGAAAATAATGGATGTTTTTTGTTTTTTTTTTTGCAGCAGGAATGGATGAACACACAGGTGCTAACAGCCTGCAGTTTTATCCGAAAAGTATCTTTTTTTTTTTTTTTAAAGACATCATTACTTGAAATCTTGACATACTGTGTCTGTGGGTCGTCTCTTGGAATAGAAGGTTGCGGTTTTGCTCACGGCACTGCACTGAAGTCTTGTTGAACCGGAACTCCGGCAAATTTCGTAGGAAATATATATATATACAGTATAGACATTCCCGCGTGCAACTTGGTTTAGAGTTAGGGGACGGGTTACGTGTAGGGTTAAAGAAAAAGAAGCGAACTTGGGACAGCCTCTAGACATTCTGATTGTCTAATAACTCTCTAATGTGTACTTTCTCTTTTCTAATTCTGCCCCTACTTTTTAATCAAGCATTAGGCTTAAGTGTCTCAGTGGGCTTAAAATACATCAAACAGCCAGATGAACGCAATGCACGTGGTAGGTCTCCTAAGTATGCTCTAAGTTCAGATTCCGGTAAATACGTAATTTAAAGGGATTGAGATATTTGCCTTACAACTTTAAAAATCCAATTATTGTTTGAGAAACTTTAAACTGCTTACATTTTCATTCTGACTGACCGTTTTTGAGAACATATCTCTGGACGTCATGCAGTACAAGAAATGGTGGCGCGAACAGGGTGAAAATCCCGACATTCGTGCGGTATTTTTTAGAAACTGTCTGGCAAAAGGAAATATATACCCGGTTTAAATTATGCGAAAAATTAATGTGGATTCATTAGGCTGTGAAGCAAATAATTATTCTTGTTCCTTTAGGAGCATTATCATGGAACGCTCCTAAAGGTAGAGATCCGGCAAATTTCGTAAACAAAGTCGAGAGACTGGCATATTTCCTAATTTACGCTCTGTGGTTCTTGGAAAGGACTACTGAGCGTGTTGTGTGCATATGCAACCCCTTTATTGCCTGTTGTGATTACTGATGTTAGGACACACTTCTATATTCCACAATACAAGTATGGTTAAGTCATTTCAAAATGTATGACATCTTGATCTTATGTTTTTCTTATCACAATAGACACATTATGTCAAATGTCAGCAAGTCAAACAATATACGTTTTTACATTCCTCAACCTAATTGATAGTCTGACCGATGACCAGTGTTAGTCTTAAGTCTTTAACCAACTATGACGGTCATGTTTTGCGCGCGTAAGGGTGTTAATATGTCTATACCTGAATAACAAAGCATCCTATACGACTGTTAACGTTTTTGAATACTTTAATATAGATCTACCTTTAAACTACAAATTACATGATTCAATAAATTTAATAACACGTAGTTTGATAGTTGGTTAACAAACATTGTCCTAGTTAAAGTGTAGTGTCTCTCTACCGTTTGCATGCATCGGTCTTTTCTTTTTCTTCTTTTTCTTTCGTTTCTTGGCGCTTGCTGTTTACTCTGTGCTCACTCGTCTTGACGACGGTGACCCAAATTTCACTCGGGGTGGGAGTTTTTTTTCCTTTTTTGGATAGGAGTAGAAAGGCTTGTTTTTCAAATTTGACCTTGAATTTACCTTAACGACTGGAATGTTCTAGATTGCATTTATTTATATCGCGGTTAATGAAAACATCTGATTTCGGCCCATTGCGAACTCTCTGGAAATGTCAAAACGTTTGAAGTTGATTAGCGAGAGTTTCTGGAAGTTCGATGTAGCAATAGATTTCAGGGCGTGAGTGTGTGAGGTATAAGGTGGGCATGGAAAGGGAGAATTTAAAGTGTCGCTTAGCATTACAATTAGGTATTTTCAGCTCCATCATGTGACCTAGGAATTTTTGCTCATACGTGGGTTTGTTTACATGCTCTGCTCATGCATGATTGCTCGTCATTTATCAAAATATCCTAACAATCCCTAGATCACGTGGCATCACGTGGCGTAACTGAAAATACCCCATTGTTTCGTAAGCCTCCTTTGGCTCTCTTGTGCCAGTGTTGTAAATAAAAGTATCGTTATAAAGTTATTTATTGACAGCGATAGGCCGGCGTTTTGAGAGGTAGCTGAGGTAGCTCCCTATCATACGTCTGTGCTGAGTCAAGGTGTTGTTGCTACGGTCTCATGTTTGTCGTATCTCCGTCTGTTCTATTATACTTCTCTATATGACGAAATGCAGGTACATGCAAGTCTGCAACACAATGAAAATAATGGAGCTGAACTCGTAAAGAAAAGTACATTGCATTGCACAGGAAAACAAATAAGATGAAGACAAGAGAAACACTTCTAAAAAAAAAAGAAAGGCCGTTAAAAATAAGGCCTGCACAACGTTATAATATAACATTAGTTTGATTTATTTGGATGCATATATTTAATCGTCAGGTTCATTAAAGTCAAAATGCTTGAAGCCCTGTAAATGACGTCTCATCATCATACAGAATAACGCATATGTGACAAGCTTCATCCCTGAAGGCAGCTCAGTACTCGAAGATACTTTGCAAAGACCTGGTTGTACATATCTTGTATCTTCGTATTCCTGGCTGTCTGTGTTTACTGGCCAGAAATATGCTCCAACATGTTGTGAACTGCTCTCATCTGCGGGCCAGACTGGACAGCTGAATAAAAAAAAAAACCAACAACATGGAAATCGATTTTTCACTTTAGCCTTCTTCAGAAATAGAAGTCATTGGCAACAGAAGAGTAATGTGAGTGAGTGGATAAGACATAAGACAGCCCATAATCGAAAGAAAAGACGGTTCATAAACGACGTAAACAACATTCCCGCAGTTGGGCATGCTAGCAGATACTGACATAGTTCATTTCAATTCAGTATTATTGTCCATTATATACATGCACGTACACAGATAAAGAGATGCCAGAAACAGAGTGTATGAGATGCATTACACACACACACACACACACACACACACACACACACACACACACAGACAGACAGACAGACAGACATATATATATATAATGCGTCGATATTTTTCTTGCACCTTTCTTCTGAATAAAACTTTCGGTGCAGTGTATATTTTAATTAGCTAAGACTTAATAATTCACAGTCTTTAATCAAGCATGTAAACAGCAGTGTGATTCAGTATACTTTCTAAAGTTGTGCTGCTTTCAACTGCACTGGATTTAGAGGTTATATTTCTGTAGTGTTGAGCTTGTGAGTGTTTGAAAGCTCAGGGTAGGCAGCGATAATACCTCGAAAGTTCAAAGCCAAAGAACGCTTTCATCATAGAGTTCTTGGGCGACCTGCCTCAGAAAGAGTATGCTCTGTCATTGATGATATTAGGCAATAATTCATCCATCCTCACACAGGACAAGATGGCCACTTGATTTTCCAGCTAACTTCTATGCACGACATCCAAGACACGCCTTTCTTCTTCTCCTTCAAACGCGTTGTCCCAACCCTAGACTTGCAGCGTCCCATCGTCTCCCTCTCCCACCCCTTTAAAACAAACAAACAAACAAGAAAAAATCCTCATCCTAGTGGCACCCCCATTCAAGTGCTTACCATAATAAGCTCCTGTATAGCCCATCCAGTCCCAGCATCCCATAAGGTTGAGTGTTGAGGTGTGGACTTGTGGGTACAAAATGATGATGTCATTCAGGTCTCCCACCTCGTTGTAACCGGCATGACGTACGTAGTCCTCTCCGATAAGCTCCCTTAGTAATGATGACGTCAAAGTCAAAAGGAAGAAACATGATAGATCAAAAAGAGAGAGAATATGAAAGACAAGAGTGTGGCTTGTGTGAAACAGTGGAAGAACTGTAAGAGTGGTGCTCACTTGATCGTGACACATACAAGACAACGATATACTATAGGATGCCCTGTAACTTTTAAAGCTGTTCTTTCTATCATGAATGTTAACGTTCTTGAATACTTTGTTACAGATCTACCTTTAAACTACAAATTACATGACTCAATAAATCTAATAACACCGAGTTTGATAGCGGGTTAACAAACAGTGTCCTTGTTAAAGATACTTTTATTTGCATTTAAGCTCCACACGTCTATTTCGTGCTTAGATATGACGTTCCATTGAAAAGGTTCAAAGCAGCATTTTGAGGCAAGATAACTGCGTGGACAAAGCTTCTGATGTTTACCAATAATACTGATGAATTACTTATGCCATTTTCCAAATTATGAAAATATCTTCAATGGAAATATCTTGCCATGTGTAAGAGATATCAGTTTGGGGAAATAACAATGAAAGCTCGGCGCTTTTTTTTTTCTGCTTGAAGCCAAAAATGTCAGTATCCTAAACAAAACTGCCTAAAATGTTAGTCAGTTGAGACTTGCACATTACCGACAATCATAAGAATTATATAGGTGCATCGGTACTGAATGCATTCTCTAGTGGCATTGGACATGCAGAGTTTATGTAATTCTTACAATGGTAAGGGATCCCATCGTTAATGCGCATTTCACAAGTAAGACAAGGTTTCATGTTGATGACCGCATAAAACAATTCTTCTCACTTGCATTTTTCAGTCTAATTTATGTACATCGTCTACTTGCGTCTTTCAGCTTAACTCATATACAGCGTCTACTTGCATATTTCAGTCTCATCCATGTTCACTGTCTCACCCTCTAGGTCCTTTTCTCATACATTTAACAAACAGACCGGCAATCACAATATGGATCCTTACCTTCCCATCTGGCAGCCGTGGAGTGCTATGTGAAGTTTACAGACTGGGGAAAATAAACAAAGACATTACCAGTGCACTTGTTAATTAAGTGAAATATTTGCTGGAAACATGATGATTTCAAAATTATTCAAAATTTCAAATACAAAATGTTACAAATAGAAATGAGTCTTTCACTCCTTGTATGTCTTGGCACAGTGTGCATTCTGACTAGTTCACCAGAGGGTTTACTGCAAAAGCCCGACCAGGAAGCATGCGATTCATGATGCTAAAGTTTAATTTAGAATGAACGTAGCCTGTGATAAGTGTACGCCATAGTCCAAGAAGCTGTTTTCAAGAGCCTCGAAGGCGATTACAACTATACTGTCATCATTATCAAAGCATTATGAGGAGACAGAATGGATTTTACGAACAAGTAAAGTTTTAACGTACTGGATTTGATATGGAAAGTTACCATGTCATTCGTAATATCGAACAAGACAAATTACAAATCAAGCGAACAAATGATTTGCAAGTGTATAATTCCTGAAATCTCTTGTCAAGGAGAGTGTCAGTTCTTCTGGTAAGCGAAATACATGCATTATAGCAGAAAAATAGCAATCTAGCAAGCAAAGAAGACAGCCACAGAGTCAGCCAGTCAGTTAGCCTGCCAGCCAGCCAGCCAGCCAGCCAGCCAGCCAGCCAGCCAGCCAGCAAGTCACAGTCAGTCAGTCAGTCAATCAGTTGATCAAAGTAACTTTCGTCCAAACACTGCTTACCATTAGCTCCACCCTTGCACCTGGTGGGGACGTAGACGTAACCAATGTTATCCATTTGAGCTAAGGAGCTTGCAAAGGCATTCTGATCAAACTGCAATAACTGTAAACAGAGACGATGATAGCACATTATATCCACTCCTTTTAGCACAGATCATCACTGCAGAAAGAACACAATTATTTACGTCTCTTGAGGCTTAAAAGAAAAAAAAATAATCAAACTCACACAATGCACAGAGTGACACAAAAAGTAAACCTTCCATTTGACCACAAAATTAAGAATTTTACAGATAACCGACTGAAACTTTCACATAGTATGGATAAATTACTGATATCTATACTCTGAATATTTTTTTCATTCACTTCCTTCCACCCTGCATAACATAGTAAGCAATCGACCTCGATAACAATGTTTGACAAAAACTGCATTTCATATCTATGCTCTAGATTCAAGGTTAAAAAAGTGCTCCACGTTGACTACCATTATGAAGCAATCCTAACACACTGTGGTGATTTTTTTTTTTTTGAAAAAGAATTTCAGGTAATCCAGTTTTCATTCTTTTTAATTTCCCCGCATTCTGAAGTTACTACAAGCAGGAACCGCTGAAAATTTAAATCGTCATAAACCGAGTGGACGGGATTGATCCAACATACTTGTTCTGCTTGTTCTGTCAAAGGAAAGTGCATTTTTAAGTAATTCTTTTAACAAAATCGTATTAAGACAGTCCCTTGTCACAGCTGATAAAAGTCGACACAGGCTCCAGTAGAAATTTAAAAAAAAACAACACATACCCAACAGAAGGAAACTGGCTATGAATATTATAATGTTGGTAATATATCCTGCCCAGTTTTTCTAAAGTAAGAAAATGATATATTAGATCCATTTAGACCTCTCTCTCTCTCTCTCTCTATATGTCTCTTTCTCTGTCTCTCTCTCTCTCTCTCTCTCTCTCTCTCTGTGTGTGCGTGTGTGTGTGTGTGTGTGTGTGTGTGTGTGTTTGTGTGTGTGTGTGTGTGTGTGTGTGTTGCATGTGTGTGTGAAATCGTGTATGCAAGATTGATGATGTGTATGGAAAAATAATACATATTTTACCCCTTTTCTTTAAGCTGTAGAATTTTAGCTGTAAAACTCAGCGATTGTTCTAGAGTTATCATGTGCATGTGCACAGTGGATGCTGGTACTGAAGAGATCCAGAAGATCGTTAAAGTACCAGTAGGTGGCTATAAGGAAATACATTTTTTTTAAATTTAGGAAATACATTGTTACTTCAAAGGGTCAGACAGTAACAGACACTGTAAAACTCGTACGACTTTACGTATGGCCCTACTTCTAATGCCACCTGTCATGTTCTACTGTGCTCACCTCTCCAGTTGCGGTGTAACTTGCACTTGGTTCCTAAAACAGAAAGATTTGGTTAGAAATGTGAGTAAAATTATTATGATAGAAATTAACCTGTGGATTATCTCACACTGTAAGCTGTGACACTCTACCATGATGATAATCTTATACTGTAAGCTCCGACGCTATACAATGATGATAATCTTCTACTGTAAACTGGATCCTTCATCATGATGATAATCTTATATTGTAAGCTCTGACGATATACAGTGATGATAATCTTATGCCCTAAGCTCAGACGATTACTTTCCAGAGATGATAATCTTATACTAAGGGCTGCAGGAGCATAATATATTGACCAAAATCTCTTGACTATGAGAGTCATTTGGACAGATTGTGTAGAGATAATCGTAAAATCTGAAACTACACCGCAAAAAATGGTGAAATGAAGTGAAATGAAATCTCACTTTAGGACCACTTACCTGCTGGTTTCCATAAATGAAGTTGAGCAGATTGTATGCTGCGCTGTAGCCGCAGTTGTTCAGATAGTTGCTGGTTAAGGTATCGCAGGCTCCTCCATAGTTATTGGTAGGCTGATAGAATAATAAAATACATCACAAGATTAGTGATACTTTGAAGTCACCATAACAGTAAATGATTAAGCATTATAACCAACAAGATCCAAACAGCACAATGATCAGTTAAAACTTGACACGAAGAATGGCAGTGAAGCGTCCGAAAAAGACCATCCATACTCACCTTTGCCAAGGGTTGGTTATAATTATGTCTGTTATTATTATCATCCTTGTCATCATCATTATTTACTAACATTAACGACAGACACGAGGCTGGACATACAGTCACAAAGTCAGATAGATGAATGGACTCATACACATAAAGGCCTGATAAACATAACTATTTAGGCTTCTTTTGTGCAGTGTCATTTGAATGGCATACAGGTACCATGAGTGACAACATCGTTTATCACCTTGATCCTATTTGTGACATCCTCGTATGCCTTTTTGTCCATTCACTCTCATCGTCATGTGTACGTCTAAAAATGACCGATCACATTACTATTTACACTTTTGATATAATGCACTGTCTGTAATAGAGGATAAGAATGTTTTTCGGTATCTTCAAAGGTTTGTCTTGAATTATGTTTGTACGAGAAGACCGTCTTCAAACTCCAGCATCCACAAATAAAATAAGAAAGAAATGTTAACGGTTTTGTATCTAGAAATGGCTACTACTACCATTCCTTGAGTACAGTATTATCTCAGAATTTAAATCGGTCACCATATTCTCTCCTATTTTGGTTTTGTTTTGGTTCGCACCTCAAAACAAACGATCATCCATAACAAATCGAGACAAAGACAAAAGAAAGTGCGTACCTGGCCATGCGCCGCAGCTATGTTATCCACAACTTTGATCTGGCTGGAACTATCGACGTAGAGATAGTAATAACTCTCGATATTGTCGGCGGAAGCTGGCATTGGATGAGAAAGAGAGTAACTTGATGTCATTTTTATCATATGCGTCGTCGTCATCATTACACTAGACATTTCCATCTGAAACCTGCTAAGAGAAAGTGGGGTATAACTGGTAGGTAATGGAAAATAGGATGCTACAAACATTTCCGCCATGCCCATAATATTCCTGACAAGACATGTTAAAAGTATTCACAGTAAGGAAGTCCAACTAAGATACTGTTTACCATAATAAATTATGTCTGGCTGCTTCCTGTCTGCCTGCCCGACTGCCTGCCTGCCTGCCTGCCTGCCCGCCTGCCCGCCTGCCCATCCATCCATCCATCCATCCATCCATCCATCCATCCATCCATCCATCCATCCATCTACCATTCCCGCAAACTTTTATCAGTCAGTCTATTTATTTATTATATAATCTCGACAGACAAACAGAACGACATAAAATGTACCCTTATATACAAATAACGCCAGCCACGCGGGCAAACAGACTGAGAATCTCACATGGCATTACAACTGTGTCCTTAGTGCCAGCGAAGATCCAGATCTTGTCGTGAGCCATATTGAATGTGGAGTCGATGTTCAAGAGAAGGCGAGCTGTGGCAGTTTCCGTCTGGAGATGGAAAGTCCAAGACAAGCAAGATCATTCCCATATTGCATCTCACATCTCAGATTAGGGTCAGGTTTATGTTTAATGGCTACGGATGTATCTGCGCCCGTGTTTAAAAAAAAAAAGGAGACACAGTCGGAAAGGGTAATTTTCCTAAAATTATCTCCCTTACATCCACCAGGTGGCGCTTCAGACGTTCGTATACACTGCACGTTTTTCACTCTATACCCACTGTAACCTTACATATTGATATCCTATTTATTTCACAACTTGATGCAGTAGAACTCAACCCTACGGTTCTTAGAGGTCCTTAGCCTTGTCATGAGAAATCTGACATCCCACATCTGGTAGAAAATTGCAGATCAACCCTGTAAAATCAGATGAGTAAAGAGCAACATAATGCGATCGCCGGCTGGCGAAGGTAGCTTGTGTATGGGGTAACTGTTCTTTACTTTGTTAACTTCAAGACGTTCCAGTGCAAGCACAGGCATCTGCAGCTGATTGTATGTTCACAGTTGGTTCTCAGATTTGCAAAGCCAAATAGCAGAAAACGACCAGTAAGCCCTTTCTCCCACAGTGTGGTTAGAGTATTACCGTTCTTTACATTTGAGGAAAATGACCCGGTTGAGTTGTTGTGGTCGTATCAGGACGGTGGTCTTTCAAGAGGCTGTTAATCTAAGATCAATGAACGGTATTCATACAAGAGCGATGCTCTAATGAGAGCATCGCCGCTAAAAGTAAACTGAATCATGAAAACATTAATGATATGTCAATGTTAAAGCTTTTAAACAACAATCATGAAGACTATGAGTAAATGCGCTAAAAGTAAACTGAAATGAAAACAAATGATATGTCAATGTAAAAGCTTCTAAACAACAATCTTTAAAACTATGGAAAAAATGCTCTGGTTGCCCACTCGGTCAAAAGCCCGACAATTTTACATATAGAGAGAAGCCAGAATAAAATTTCTTCTAAAAAGACATACATAACGTAAGTGCCGTACTTTTCTGGCAGCAACAAAAACACTGAAAAACGCTTGTCAAATAATGGCTTGCCACGACCAGTGTGTCATACTTTTATACGACAAGTGTTTTTATTGTTTAAACTATCTCACCTAAATAATTTAAATCTGCAACATTAACAGACAGTATCGATGTAGTAAGAGTTCAATTACATAAGATTGAAGTATGGGAGACAATGTGGCTGTGTGGTTTGTAAGTCGTACTCAGAAACCGAAGACTATCAAGCCTAATGTTTGTGTGTTTGACTCGCACATTGGGCGGTTTATGTTGTGGTGTCCTCGAAAAAAACACTTCACTTCCATTTTCTCAATCGACTCAGGTGTAAATGAGTACCTGGCTTTAGACCTGGGGGTAGGGGTGGGGAGGCGGGCAGGGCGCGCACCGCTGGCGACCAGCAATGACTTTGTTATGTACTTCATTTGTAATATTTTGTATTTACATGTATGGTGAGTATTGTTCTATGTCTTTATATTGTGTATTATGAATGAGATGTATAATAGTGTATAACAGTGTAAATCAAATTCCCTACGGAGTAAATAAAAGTCGTAATTTTATTTTCATTTTCATTTCATTAAATACTGAAGTTATCATACTTTGAAACTAAGTTGCTCTGATTTGTAATCCGATATACAGAAATGTGCGGAATACACAAGATCTGAAGGTTAGGTCTTCAATATTGTAGCATCCGGGGTAGACTGCATGGGAACATGGGCTGTAATGTTTTTTGAATCAGGCATTTGCTCTATGTGAAGAAAATAGACTTGGTGAGTTAAAGCTCTATGTCGGTCTCAATCATATGTCAAAAGCCACAGAACAAATGCTGCGATAAAGTGACTGCTGCGAATATGCGGAGTCCATTCTTTGCAATTAGATGATGATGATGATAACATTGCACCTAGCACTTTACCTGAAGAGTAAGTACACTTATCAAACTAGGAGTCAACATGCAAGCAGCAGCCGGCACGCACATATTGGGAACTGTGGAGATGAAAGAGATTAAGATGAAAAATAACATGGCGGCACTGATGACATAAAGAACTTATATTATTCAATAGCATGTTTTTGACTCAACATAAACTAATAAAACTACCGTTCTTTTTGTTCATTGAGTGCTTGGGCATTACGATGGGATTTCTTACAATCGTAAGAATTACATTACTGCAGTCGGTGCTGAATGCATCTTCAGTAGCATTAAATATGCAAAGTTAATGTAGTTTTCAATATGGTGATAGATTTCATCGTTTGATGCGTAAGTTCTCAATTGACGGCAGGAGCAATGACGCAAGAAAGACTTTTGAACTAGAATGACGTCATCCCTACTTCCTCTTCTGACCAAAAAAAAAAATAAAATGCTGTACAGTCACGTCAGCAATTTCTTTCTTTCCAATCTCTTCTCACAAAATGCCGGCCACCCCTGTCACTTTCTCCGGTGACTCCAGTACACTGACGAACACAAACTTTCACCACAACAGAAGAGAGTAATAGAACAATTCAAAGTGTTCTGGCCATCATCGCATGTGCATTTTCACTGCACGTCTTCCTTAATGCTGACAGTCCAGATTCACCATTTTTTTATTGAGTATAATAATATGAGAAAAGCATAAGTAGTTATTGCATAGGAATTCAGTCAAGTTTGATGGAAAGCCCGTTGAAGCCAAAGAAGGAACCATAGAGCCAATCAGTTATTTGGATGCCAAGGGCTTTTAGAAAGAGCCAAAAATCTGGTATTTGGCTCCCAGAGAGCCAAGTCTGGCAACCCTGCAATGTACGAATACTACAAAATACTTAACGTCACTTTCGTGTACAGCACACCACTTACCCCCAGCAATAAGCCCCACTCCCATAATGTCAGCGGAGTATGCCACGTGGAACTGGGTTGCGAAGGCAGCGCCGGAGGAGATTCCGGACACAGAGATTTTGTTGAGATCAACATTTAGCACGGCTGGTGATAGAGGTTATTAATAAAAAGATGGTAGTCACATTCTTTTGACAAGAGAAATTGTAGTCTGTGCTATGAAGAAATGAGTGATGAATTCCACTGCCTATTTTTTATCCGCCCTTTACTAGGAGACAAACGAAAGTTCTATTTAAAACCTTACTATTGCAACCGTCCAAATTTCTTGAAGGCAGAAGAATTCTTTGAAAGCTGAAATTATACAGTAATTAGAAACGTGGCACTATTTGTATCAAATTTAATGAAATTTTTTGAATGAAAACTGTGAGGATACAAATATGTATGTTTTTAACCACATCCCTACTTTTAAAAAAATATAGACATTGTGGTGCTCTGTACATGCATATTCATGATCTGCAATAAAGAATAATGTCATTGTCATTGATATTGAAATAGCAGAATTCTTTTTCTTCTTCTTCTTCTTCTTCTACTACTACTACTTCTTCTTCTTCTCTCTCTCTTTCTCTCTCTCTCTCTCTCTTGGTAATCCCTTTCCACTTCTCTTCCAATGACCATCCCATCAACTCATATAACCATGTTATAAACATCTTTGTACCGTTGCATTTTTTTTTCACTTGTTCACTGCCTTTATTTGATATTTCGTCTTGTCCCATAAATACAATGATTTTCAGCTGTAATTTCCACTGCAAGAAGATTTGAGAACAACACATGGGAGAAGGTACTGTGAAGATTTGTGGCACTGACTAAAAAAATAAATATAACAATAATAATTTTGGTCTTGATGATGATGATGATGATAATGAGGGTAAGGATAACTTTATTTGTCCACAGAGGGAAATTTGTCTTGTTACAGTGTGCTTACAAAACATAGATATTTGTGCAAACACACACACTTCCTCGTTATTACACATACACACACACACATACTTACACACACACACACACACACACACACACACACAAGCAACCACGAATACATACATATGTAATAATACATAATAATGATGATGACGAACGATGTTTTATTTGTTTCGTCTATATAGTCTATTCTAGGAGGCAGCTGCCGAAACGTTTAATAAAGTTTTAGCTTTTATAAATTGTTATTAACGATATATTGGGTTGAAGAAGTTTGTTAAAATTTTCTCTCACTCTACAATACTGCTGCTGCTGATGATGATAATGGTAATACTTACGAAGACTAGGGGCGCCAAACACTGTGGCCACTATGCCAGACAAGAACAAAAGGACACAGCCCTGCATATTGGAAACTTGCTAAAGGTTCTCCTTGTCCGCCAAACCCTGAGAGAAGAAATGTGGTCTGTACTCAGATCTGTAGCATTTTAGTACATGAGTTTTTACTGATAAAGACCTAGGCAAGAAAATAAAAAAAAAACCACCAAAAAAACCAACATCCTATCAGGGAGAGTGACTTACTGTAACTTCCTGAGATAGCGTGCCCTGTAAAAGAGGTCCCTAACATATTGTACAGGAAGTTGAAGAATCACATTGAAACCAAGGGACAAGGCAAGACTTGGTACCTGAGCTAGCAGCCCCGAAGTCCCAGCAATGCCAAACTCCATGTGTTAGTAGTTCCCCGTGAAATGGGGATAAAATACAAGAAGAGAATAGGAACTAGGATGAGGAAAAGATAAGAATTAGGGTCGCCAGGGGATTTTTTCTTTTTTATGGAAGGGGGATGGGGGGTGGGGGTGGAGGAGCTAGGTAAAGCCATGGCGACACTGCCACATTAATCAGCGAGAAGACAGAATGTGCGAACCGAAACTTTCTTAACAATAAACCCTCTCTATAAACCACGGTTGCCAGACGTACTTTCCAGCCAGAGCCAAATTACTTGTAATAACAACGCGATTGGCTAATACCCGCTCACGCGACGTCACATTATTACCCCAGCAGGCCTGTTCACTCTGTGACTTTCTCCACTCCTTGGGGAGCATGCAGTGCGCCAGCCAATTACAGGCGCTTATCACTAGCGATTTTGACCTAGATCCGTTGGAATCAAAAAGGAGCCAAAGAGCCAATCACTTATTTGAGAACCAAAAATCTGGTATTTGGCTCAGAAAGAGCCAAGTCTGGCAACCCTGCTATAAAGGTCATTCGAATTACCGAGCCATGGTGAACGAAAGCGATGCGAGACAGCAGTAGCCTTACACCTTAGAAATATCTAGATCTACTACAAGGGACATGTGAGAGGAACCCAATCATATGGCTTCTGATTGGGGAGCTTTTGTTTTCAAGTTCGGATCTTTTGCGGGTCGTTAGAGCAGAGGTATGCATGCGCATACGGCATTTCCTGGTGTTAGGGTTATATCTAAGACGAGTTACTGATTACGACTAGTTGTGAAATTCACATCTATAGCTTTTTGGGTGTCGTTGTGATCATGTTGGCTGTACTTACTATGCCTTAAAATGGTTAAGTCTATTCTGACTGATTTTCCCTTAGAGAGTCCCAGATTCCATTTTGTAACGTGCGATATGATCATGACATCAAAAAATGCAATGTTCTTATGTTTGTCTCGTTCTTCAGAGATCTTAACTGTAAAATAAAGCTCTCTAATATCAGTACAAGATGGCAGCTTCATCTAATGGAAATGAGGGAAGTGAGGGTTATGTGTGGGGGTAGGGGGAGGAGGGGGGAAGACACAGAGAGAAAGAGAGAGGGAGAGAGAGAGGGAGAGAGAGAGAGAGAGAGAGAGAGAGAGAGAGAGAGAGAGAGAGAGATCAGACTTCTTGGGATGGAGTCACAAGTAGCCCTATCGACAATATTGCATAGTAGTCAGTGAAACCAGGATGTACGAGTACTTGTCTTAATTCATTTACTAACATTAAACCGGGGGATTATCATAAGGCCCATCCGTGACAGTTTGAAATGCGACCACGTCCTGATATACGCACCTTTTCTCCTGACAAAACACATTGCATTGTGATTATTCAAGTACACACCGAGCTCTGCGTTTGTATGAATAAATGAACGAGTGAGGTATATTCAGAGGTTTCCCACGGTCATTTGGCTCGGGTAATACATCACCATAATTAATGCACTGTTCTACACTTGGCGTGCTATCCTCCATGTCACATCCTAGGAGAGCTGTAGCAGGATTACACACTAAGACATGTGCAATGCAAACTGATGGAAAAAAAAAAGATGTGTATACTATTATACGGGATTTTAGATCACTTTGCTTTGAACAGCCTTGTTAGCAACTCTTTTTGGATTTGACACTGAAGATTGCAAGCCAAAATATAATTTGGTGCATTAGTAATGATAATGCATTATCCTTATAGATGACCAGAGCGACCCACACCCGGAAACATTGCAAAAACCTTTAGTATTACTGTATTACTGTTATAAATTACAACTGTTTAATTGTAGGCATTTCATACATTACATGAGCTGTGGGACGGGGTAAGCTCACAACAGCGAAAAGGAATCTTGTTTACCACAAGTCATATGCTATGGGAATAACACTACTAGACTATACAGAAAGGCATGATCATGTTATCTTCACCACAGAGTATTCCAACTGATGGAGTTTTGTACACAAAATAGGTGGCATTTAAATAAGTTAACATTAAACAACCACAATCTACAGATTAAAAAAAAACCAAACAAAAACAACTTCATTCTTAGCCCATCCATCGTGGATCACTTACCAGCCACGGGAGTATATAACCGTTATCTCACCAAGGACGAACTAAATGTCCGAAGTCAAGGAATAGGGAACCTTTTCAAATGACGCATATCACTCTAGATTTACTGCACATAGTTCTGGGTCTGTGGTCTTCATTTTCACTATCATGATTACACAGTAGGTCAGATGCCAGCCAGATAGAGGGCCTGTACTCTAACGAACTGATGGTTATTCCTATATAAATAATACATCTCGGCAGATACTCGTATTTGCTTATTTATATGGCCTGTATCGGAATGCTGAGGATTGTATTGAATATCAGTAAAAACTGTTTCAGCACAAGACATTTCTTTATAAGTGTTTCAAAGCATTATGTTGTATTCCAAGTTACACCGCCTGCATAGGCAGGAAGAAAGTTAAAGAGCCAAAAGAATGGTGGGCAATTATAGGACAACGCTCCCCCAAACCTGTCTTCCCGCCTTCCACTAAAAAACTATGTGCTCTAGGGTCAATCCCCTGCCGACAATCCCCTGCCGACTCCGACCTAAGCCGGAACTTTGCTACGACTCCCATGGTGTATCATTACTGTATTATTTCGATAACTATATTACCAGTGCCCCCTGCCCAGAAGAGAGAGGCAGANCGATGTATCTCACAACTTTTGCGGTGTAGTTTTATGTTCTACAATTATTTCTACACAATCTGTCCAAAGGACAGATTTTTTACTCTGCTATTATCGACTCGGATAGTCGACACATTTTTAGCCAATTAGGCTCCTGCAACCTCTAGGGTCAATCCCCTGCCGACAATCCTCTGCCGACTCCGACCTAAGCCGAAACTTTGCTACGACTCCCATGGTGTATCATTACTGTATTATTTCGATAATTATATTACCAGTGCCCCCTGCCCAGAAGAGATAGGCAGAGAGAGAAAGAGAGAGAGAGAGAGAAACAAGAGAAAGAGAGAGAGAAAGAAAGAGAGAGAGAGAGAGAGAGAGAGAGAAAGAGAAAGAGAGAGAGAGAGAACTTAAACGAAAGAATCTGTCTGCGTATCAGGATTTACCACTAGCTATGTACCAAATTTATGCGGTCGCCAAAATAATCTCAAATTCAGCATTCACATCAATACTTCTGGACTATGTTACCAAATAGTATTTGGCTCTGTTGACTGCGTAGCTGGATTTTTATTTGGCGTAACTGCCTTGGCGTTAAACACCAGCTAAAGAAATCCTTAAGATAAGCGTGTGACCTGTGACCTCTATTCCCAGTGTTTTAAAACAAGAAAATTCCAAAGGCTACATTTAAGACCAGAAAAGATAGAGGTGTGTAAAGAAAAACAAATCTTAGATAGTTATGTAAATACCTAGATCTAGATTTAGTACCATCAGTGTATCAGGTGGGATTCACATGACAATTTTTCCGGAACAATCTCTTCACTTCTCTGCCTGTGATTTTTAACCTTAGGTGAGGTCTTAACTCACGTCTTCAAGGATCAGCACTGAATGACCTGTTATCCGACGAAAGGAAAGTCCGGGAAGATCCAAAGAACTTACATCTAGACTATATTTGCTTCTTTAGAAAAAGAAAATGATAATAATAATAACAGTTTTGACTAGCCAAGTCAATGATGAACAAGACGTGGAGTAACAGCCATTCAGCTACGAAGGAAATCATCCGGAGAAATTTTCTTTGAGGAATTACTATGCTGACATGAGGCCAAAGATAATGAATAGATCTAATCCGCCCAAATGCTGTAACTTAAAGAACACTGACAGTTTTTAATGACGCATTTGCATGGATACAGAGAGCTGGAGATTAGATTAATAGAATAAACTCGCTTTCTTGCAGAAGCGAGGCAACAGAAGATCTTCAGAGAACGATATCCCTGTCCAGCCAATGTAACATCCAACTGACTACCTGACACTCTAACGGAGCTGGGTCATACTTTGGTTCTGATTCCCAAGTGTCCTTCTGTTGACATTTTGTTGTTGTTTTTTGCCCCGAGAGAGATTTGAACCCGTTTCCTCCCGGTCTTTGATTCTTTGCTGAGTATCATCAGGGTCATCACAAAGCCATGATGAAAATTACAGTTTTGATACATCTAAACTTACTGTACAACACTCTTGGCTGTATGCAATGTCCGCTAGGGTGATGTGGTCCTATCTGAGGATCCACGGTCGTGGTGAAATATACCAGAGATAATAATATACAAACTTTTATGTAGGTCAGTTTGCTTTCCTAGAAGTCTAGTCCCGGTATTAGTTAGTATAGAGTGGTTGCAGGGGAGGATGTGAAATCAAGGAGGTGCTATTGGAGATAATAATGGACTACAGAACTTTCCTTCATATTGACGAAATTACAGTAGTATGTTAATGTACCTGGTTATGACGTCAGTTGTGCTAAAACATACCGGGCACTTCGATTCATATTAACTGTATCGAACTGAGACTGACGAAACAAAACATATTATTTGTGTCGTTGCATAAACCTCAAAGAGCAATAGCAGATGATACAAAATCATAGTTCTCTACACCTTTGATATCTCTAGTACAGAAATCTCCTCACATCAGTATCATTCTGTTGTAGAAGTAAACTGTTCCCCAGCTTTTGAGAATCCACGAACGTACACAGTACCGCTTAAAATTGCACGTCCAAAGTTTTTGTTTTTTTCTCATGCATGAAGTTTTCTCATACTATCCGATTACAACGGAGGTGTGGTCGATCGAGTTGAGTCGATTGTGGGTTCAAATAATTATATTAATTAAACATTATTCAAAGGCCTACACATTTTCAAAGGTAAAGCAATTAGGAAATCTTTTAGTAAAACACAATTTTAACAACCTTTTATATTAACAGTCAACTCTGCTACCAGCTATAGTCCGGCCGCTTATGACATGTTTGCGTGTAACTTGTGCACTTTGTGATACCAAATTGACCTTCACATGGTAAAATCTACATCTTTTTCTGATTCTAAAACGAGGTGGGCCGTCATGGTATGACCACTGGAACCACCTAAAAATGAGTCTTGAAGAGGCGAAAAAACGCGGACGTTTCCTGTGTTTACCCTAATTACAGTTAAGTGAGAAACAAATACTTTCCCATGTAAAATGTCTTTTGAAATCATCTGGAAACAATGACCACATATTTGTTTTCACATTTGGTAGTGTTCTCCATAAAGTAAACATGCATATCTTTTTAAAACGAATTTTAATTTTTGGAACACGCATTAGGCCGGAACTTTTTTTTTTAGACTGGCGTGTTGATGAAATTTTAGTTCAACAATTTAGAACATAACTGATCGCTAAAAGTCTATTTCAGAATACTCCAAAACGTTTTGTCTAAGTTTACAAAATGGTATTCCACGATTTTAGATCAACAGTAACTGCTTCCAATTGTAATAAAAAGAATACCCACCTCAAAAGATACCACGGGCGTTTCCATCTTAACGACACCGACACCGGTGTAATGTTGCAGAGCGGGCGAGAGCATTTCTGTTCTAGATAACGAATACGAGTTGAGGTAACAACCCAAAACAGTGATATAAAAGATGTACGTTCAGTTTAAAATTTCATTTATTGCATTCGTTAAAATACTTCCATATTTTTGCATCAAATTTATTACGATATCATTGAAAACGCAAACCGCAATTTATAACTTGAAGGTTCTCAGTATCCTACTCCCTTGCATTCGAAATTATTCAGTATCGAATGGATTCTGAGAGTGCTTTGTCAGCATAGCACTGCACTAGCGCGCGTAGTCTTGACGGTGTCGCATTAATTTTTGGTCTTCAACATTGGCAAGTTAGGAACCAAAATTAAGTTTTGTTTTCTTATTCGTATAATAAATATCATGTATCCCCACTGTTTGAACACAGCCGTTGGTGACTAAACACAAATCACAAAATTCATGCATTTCCATATAACAGTCTAGATCTAATGATTAGATGTAGAAATTAGTCCTTTCATTAAAGAGCGATGCCACATTAGCCATTCGAAAAAATTTACTGTGATTCAGTCCCTCGCCAAACATTCAAACGCCACAAATAAAACATAATAACTCGTTCTTTGTGAATTTTTTACTGCATTCTGTGACTTCTTCACCGCGTTCTCAATGCCTGCTGATGTCAGCTAATCAATTCCCCTCTTCTGTCCATACTCACAAACTTTATTTTGTTCATGATCGCTTTCACAGACCAGTGTATGCACCAATCTTAGGTTATGGACGAGCATGTCTTATTCCAACGTTCACAGATCTGCTTGTACTCTTTAGAGACAACTAAACATTAGAATGATGCGGATACCAGCAGGTACCTACGAAGCGATCTTGGAGGAGAAAAAAAATGCCTACCCCTATGTACTTTGGATTAATGGTACTTTTAGAGACCTCACTTAAAGAAGAGAGTGTTATTTGGATCTTCTGCATGAACAGATTTGGGATATCAAATGACATTTACGAAATCTGTTTTAACTTCTTTCAAGAGATGAGTGGTGTGCCTTCCTGAAGTACTCAAAATATTATTTGTCTTTACACACTATGTTGATAATAAAGGCCATAATCCTGAGTCGTCGAAAAGATTTCTCTCATTCAGCAGATGGAATTTCAGACGACCATGCAACTTTGGAGAAGCAGACCGACATTCAAAACTCAGACACTTCTGATTCTTACAGGTTTGCTTTTTTTCTGTCATTACAATCAGTGAATAATAACAGAAGAAATGGAATTAAACCTGTCTTGAATAAGCAATAGGGCGTTAGGCCATGGGTGAACACTGCTCACAACTAGATCTTATCACTATGGTTAGATTCATGTCGGTCTGCCTCATGAGTTTGCTCAAACATTTAGAATCTTGTAAGTGCAAGCATTCTGCTGCAGTGTTATACGCAATGGAAACTTAGTGCCACCGGGGCAGAATCTTGTCACAACACTGACCAGTTTACGCAATAACAGATGTGCTTATAAAGATGGCAGAATGATTGGCGTCTGACTTAGCCCGTTTTTGAACTGAGCAGTTTTAATTTTTGCTGAACTAATGAGTCAGTAGAAAATGCGTAGGTTGAAAATCTCAATATACACCTTTGTGACGCACCTCGACGATGCAGATATAAAGTGTTGCCAATGGAAAGGGCTTGTTTTACCCTATTTGAAAATTAATACCATTATGTTAAGCGATATACATTTTGCTGAGTTAGAGAGGCGGTTGTACAGTGGGGTAACTGAAAATTTTAGTCCGTCATAGTGCCTCGTCTAGCCATCAGAGATATCAAGTGTTGCATGTCAATGGAAAGGGCTTGTTTTACCCTATTTGAAAAATAATACCATTATGTTAAGCGGTATTCATTTTGCTGAGTTAGAGAGGCGGTTGTACAGTGGGGTAACTGAAAATTTCATTTCGTCATTGTGCCTCGTCTAGCCATCAGAGATATCAAGTGTTGCAAGTCAATGGAAAGGTCTTGCTATGCTCTGTTTAAAAAAATGTATCATTACATTAAGCGGTATTGATTTTACAGATCGCCGAGGGGTTGAAAACTCGTATTTTACTTAAGCAAAGAAGGATCATTACGGACGCCTACCAGCCACAGGAGGGTTCTACCATGGTGGGCCCACCTCATTTTCGTTATCGCTTGGCATAAGGAACCTGTCGTAAAAGCGGTATGTTGGTATCAAAAAGTGCACGATCGATGTAACATCCTCCCACACTACTAAGTGAATGCATCACAATTTAAAATCATTATATTTTCCACTAATAAATAATAAATTATGTCTGTAAATGACATAAATGTGTAAATATGTCTAAGAAATGTTGGCAACTGAAAACTCTTTGCTGATAATATGCAATTCAGCCTAAAACATTTGCCTGGGATTGCCACTTTTCTTTTCACCTTTTTTCAAGATTCTTGACACAAATTCTGCTCACATCTATTATTACCGTCACGCTAAACCATTTAGGTAACTTTGTACATTCATTATCTTGGTCGGATTAGCCTAAGTTTCTCCGAAAGAAAATATAAATAACAGTTTCTCTATCCGATCAACTTAAAATTTCCTCGAGAGGAAACTTTAAAGATTGATTCTTCAGCCTGAAAAGCTAACTGTCCCAGAAAAGAAAATTTAACAAATTGCGTTTTTTGGGGGTTTTTTTTTGGTGAGCTTCAGCCCTCTTAAACATGATCATAGAACTGTCATTCTGCATTCAAGTTCTTTGGTGCCTATTCTGCTTAATCATCTGCCCAGAGCACAAATTTTGTACTGCCCTACTTGTGGCTCAGATGAGGTCTTATTTTTATCCAGTTTCAAATGAATTTGAGAATCATTGTGTGTAGTCTAGTGTAGATTGTTACACTTTTCCATTCCACTTGACAAAATTTTGACCGCAGATATTTTGAAGGCTTGCAAATGTATTTCAGCACATTGGTCTACAAATAACAGGTCAGAATGTAAGACAGTGTCATGAATGACCGCACCCATGTCAGTCCTTGTTTGCATACGAACAGATGTGGGTCACAGCACAAGTCAGGCTCAGCAGTACCGGTTCTCTTCCTTATCTCTTCGATCACGTGATTCTCTTCACTTAATAGGACACTTGTCAAACTGTCACATAGTTTTTCATATAGTCATCTTGAAACAGATGTGTACATCGGACATAAAGCATTGTTTGCTGATTTTAGACACGCTGAGGAAAAACTTATTCTTCCATCTGCGTTCATAGTTTTAGTGCAGCCGGCTTCACTGATATGTTGAATCTAATTACACGTTGACTAAACAGTAATGTTTTGATTTCCACAAGTTTCTAATACACAATATCCATGCGCGCGCACACAACACACGCACACATGCACACACACACCCACACACACACACACACACACACACACACACACACACACACACACACACACACACACACACACNCACACACACACACACACACACACACACACACAAACACACACACACACACACATATACACACACACTGTGAGCCCAAAGTGTCCTGGGATTACACTGTGACCAGCAGACAAGTTGAAACGATAGTGCTGACCACTCTGTTAGCAGCAATTTAACAGTCAACTCACAGCGACGTGTTTGTCATCCATTGTCAGATACCTCGTCAGAAGGGCATGTAACCGCTGTATACCAATCTCGAAGACCTAGAATCAAGGGTTATCTGCCTTGATAAGGATACTGGCAGCTGTTGTTTTTTTCTTCTTCTGGCACAAAGTGTGTTACTCTACAAATTCTCCTGTGAGTTGAGAATATTTTCCCCATCCCCATCCCCCATTCTTTTGCCCATTCTTTTGAGGAGTAGAAAAAGGGAGGCCAACCCCATAATTTTTCACAAGTTTCTTTTAAAAATAGTCACTTCGCTTCTGATCTGGTCCCCATTTCTTCATTAGGCTAGTTTTGACCACTTTATTTTTATATCTGTAAAACTCAAATTGTATCTGAAATTTTAAAACTGGGTGCGTTATCTATATCACGGGTCCATAATTTACAAAAAGGGAGATTTTATATATTAGAGGATTAATAGGATTGCACACAGGCAGTGATTTGACCTATTAATAGGTGCCTGAAACCATAATGTTTCATCTCTTACAGAACAGTTTGCAAAAGCAAAGAAGGATCTTGACGGCTTGAATGGAGCAGTCTGAAAATGATGCTTAGTTTACAAATAACAACTAAGTCTAGCTAACAATAAAAACTTGCTTGCGAAACGCTTTAACGTTTAACGACCTGGGAAAGCTTGCGACACGGGAACACATCAAACACCTGCCAATCCAATTTAATGTAGATTTTTACAGTTCTGTGAGAGATAAAGCAATATAGTTTCAGGCGCCTATTACTATGATCAAATCACTGCTTGTGTGCAATCGTTTTGATCCTCTAAAATATAAAATACTTCTTTTTTGGGGCCCTGCCAGCTAATGTCAGGGTTAGAAAACATAAAAATAGATCTGGAATTTTTCTTGTCGGATACGAACAGCCCTCCTCTCCACCCGCCCACCAACTCCTGTATAAAATTTGTAGGCAAAAGACAAATTCCTCATGTTTTAAATCAGATCATATGATGAACTTAACAAAATATCCTAGTGACTTCGACTCCTTTCATGTGTGTCAACTGTATCAATAAAACACGCCTTAGCCATTATCTGAGGGTTCCTGCGGCTACCTGTGAGGGTAACTGTGCAGGTGGCTGTAAAGACTGATTCTCGCGAAGAATTATAGCCGACATTAATTTTGTGACGCCCACAAGGATGGAGGACACCCACCAACTGCGGGATTTTCGGGGCCTCTCTGTTCTGATCTGTTGCACTGCTCATTGATCAAATATTGAAGCGTTGTCTTGTACATCAAACAGGTTCATGAATTACTCTTATTTCCGTGGGTGTCCCTGTTCTGCATCCAAGATAGCCTACACTTTTCGAAGTCCACATCTATGGTTACTACCAATCCTTCCACATAAAAAAGTCATTGAAATAAATGCCCCACCTCTTAATCGGGGCTACCAACAACTGCAAGGAAACAAATCATATTTTCAATTAAAGAAACATTCGCATTAAGGAAATTTCTAGTTTTTTATAGCACTTTCAGTGCAACTGTCCACCCGGAGACTTGTTTAGTTCGATAATCTTATTTGTTAGAGATTTGCGGAAGAGCCCTTATGAGTTTTCACCGTAGACAAAGTAAATTAAAAAAGCACACTTCATTGGAATTAAAATTAGTTCTGCCCAAATTTAACACACAACTTTAAACACATTTAGTTTGAATTTATTTAAAACATCAGTCGACGTTTAGTGCCTGAGCATTTTTTCGAGACAGACAGTTGAAATAAAAGACAAGCAAGTAAATAGCGGTACGAGAAAGAGAAACAGAAATAGAGCAACTGAGACACATAGTGAAAAGGCGTGACAATGAGAGAGGTTCAAGTGTCTGTGTTATTTTAAGCAACGGTACACGTAGGTACACGGACAAGGCTACCCTTACACACACACATACATACATACACACACACACACACACACACACACACACACTCATCCCTTCATTCGTCCATTATGTTGGTGCACTTATATAATTCATATAATGATGCTGTCTTTGCGCAGGCACCCCTCGAGGAGTCTCGGGTTAGGGGAGAGATACACTTCATTGTAGAAAGAGGCAACTTCTTTTCTAAACTGTCACAAGGAATTGCAGTAGGCTCAACTTCGTTCAAAGTGGACCACAAGAATAGAGCTGCTAGCCAGACTGTACCAAACATGAGAACATTGAAGAGGAGAAGAGGACGAGAGAACTATAGAAGAAAAAAAAATCCTAGGATAATTTCAGAGACTTAGCTATTGTAACATGAGGACCTCGCGATCTTGAAGTGTAGTTGACCATAAGCAAAGCAGGATCTTTGTCTAGACCAACAGCAAGAAC
>JAWQUT010000009.1:1917281-1932559 GCA_033807755.1 Ellobium chinense | reverse complement strand
GTATGTCCCGTTACTGATACCATCAATCATCAAAGTATGAACACTCTCAACCGTCACCCATGTTTGCACCTACCCAGGAGATATCCAGTTTTATAGTACGCCATTGCTGAGAATGAAAAAAAACATAAGAATGTTACTTCAGGCGATATGATTATCATTTTCTTGTCATAATACCATCTTAGATTCACTGTAAATAAGGAGATTTTAGTACAGTCCCTGTATATTTTTATGTCATTCATGTCTTGATTTTAGGTTTCAAATAGGTCACGAATACAGGGACACAGCAATGATGAAGTCGGGCACGTCTGCAAATAATGCATTTCCCTTTGAACTGTCTTTCCTGAACAAGCAGGTTTGGTCATCCGGGCTATGACCGTCGACATGGATTTAAACATTTTAGGTTTTCAGTGGTCCCTTCCAGCACTGGTCCTGCCGTAACTTTAGAACCCATGGCACTTTGAAATTAACGAAACTGGATAAAGTGAAATTCTGTAGGCAGAAAAAAACCACCTTTTTTTTAAGACATGTATGTCAAAGTTGATCGATTATTAGGCTGGACTGCCGTGCAGGATGGGTGGATTAGAATGAATTTTCCAGGATATCAATATCGGTGATTTAGCTATTATGTGTGAAAATTCCATACGATGACATTAAAACTCTTGACATTATGGTGATGGCGAAATTGGAGGGATCTGTTAATCTTATCTTGATATTTGAGAGCTGGAGCCATGAAAGGACGATCACAGCCTCAAAATTTGACTATTTTCTGGTTAAAAAAAAACTGTTTCCCTTGTATTCGGCAGCATCCTATAAGCGTGTGACTACAGGGCTGGTCCAGGAACCTGACATGGTAATCTCCGACTAGTATAATATATCAATATATGTGCACTAAATTTGCAGCAAGCAGCTGGAACCAAAATTCCTATGGATTGAGAGAGAATGTCATTTTAAGTGATTTCAGGGCTGGTATAGCACTCCTCATTCCTCCATGGCCTCCAGCAAAGACCACTGCTACATTTAGTCTGGTATTAAATGGAATGTCTGTGTCTGTCGTTTCTGGTTGCAACCTAATAGTCCGGTAGCAGAATACATAACCTTGCAATGTTTGTTTTCAAGTATTTCTTTGCATTTTCCATGTGATACCAAGATTCTCCTTCAACCTCGGAACGCTAGATCGTCCATGACAACAAGCCATGCTTGTGAATTTCTGAAATGAATCTCAAGTGCATACAATTCTGATACAACGTCTGTCTCTTCTCAGCTCTTTTCAGCTTGTGTGTTGCAGCACGAGAACGAAAAAAAAAAAACTCTCTTTACTACATCTACATGAAATTGCAAAATGGGAATTTCTATATCTTATTAAAAAAATTAAGCAATCCAAATACATTCTATTACATTACATATTCCCAAACCTGGCAATCTCCTCCACCTTTAGACGGAAATCCACTGACAGTATGACAACATGTTAAAATCTTCTTCACACTCGATAATACTTGCTTAAAAGACAATATGGTTTGTCGAGAATTCACCTAGTTCTTATAAACTTTGAACAGAAACGTTCACATTGTGTGAGATAATTTTAACAGTCTCTGCCAAATGTAGACTATTTTTCTTGTATTTGAGGATTACGCTAACGACCCTGACAATTCCAGTTAGATTTCCTGATGAAGCATATTTCTCACATTCATCCCTTTGTGAAGTTCCTATTTCCCGAGCAAAAAGCCCTCGGCAAATGGGGTATAATTTACATTACAAAAAATATGATGGCAGGGAGGCGAGACAGACCAGCCACAACTCTCCGGGAACAAAAAGAAAATATCACCGGTTTCCAATACATCACGCTGACCCATATTCCCCGCAAGTTTTGGGGTTTTTTTTTCTCTTTTGTTCAAAGCCAAACGATTCGAGAGGACCTTAAACCCATCCGCCTTAACTGCGCTTGAGCAATTACAGGGAGGTGACCATAGGTTCAGTCAAGTGTCAGACGCAAAGCTTGTTCAGGTAGCTAAGAGCATTCACATGAAACAGGTCAGCATCAGTGTAGCTCTGTGCTGTATTGTGATCACTGCGGTTTACTCAACTGTTCATGTTATAATTATATCCTCTTCAAGGACAGTAGTCACAATGCTTGTGATGTGTTAAATCATCTCTGGTAATTATATGATCAATCACTGTTCATCGAGTAATTTTACTGCATAGACTGGTTTTTTTTTCCTGGGTACATTTCTGCTGTGATCATCTCTAAACTGGCGTTTCTTCTCCATACCAAAGAGGTTTTCAACATCTGATGTGTCATTGTGTAAAAGAGAAATACTTCTCACAGAGTGGCCACCAGAATTATGGCAGTCTGTTAACTGTGGACAGAAATTTCACTAGAAATTTTGTATCGTGCATAAACCACTGATAACCCGCATCTTTGTGAGACTGAGAAAAATGCGTCTGAAATTGAAATCATAAGACAAATATGATAAGAATACCAAACAGTATGTGTACTGTATTCTCCAGAGTTCACTTAACTTTCCAATATTCCAGGATTGATCAATGCCCGTTCATCTGGATTCTTTTGCCAATATCAGTATCAGTGTTGTTTTCTTCAGTCTATGGTCATAAACGCTCTTGACTGGAACGGCAAATTTAAATCTTGAAATTTGATATCTAAATTTTAAAACTTACAAACCAGAAGAAGTTATCCCTGTCTCTTATTGGAATATGATCCTGAGACATGGGGCATCGTACCAGTATGAAAAGAAAAAGGAAAAGGGTGGAAGTAGAAAAGATGGGGTGATAAACAATGGGACTTCGGAGTTTAAAGAAAAGCAAAAGTACATGCATTGGTTACATGAAACGTTAGACGTGGGAAAGATCAGGTATTTTAAATCGTGTCATTCTCATCAGTTGTGTGTGTCCTTTTTGCAGGAACAGCCAGAGCAGTATCCCCTGCAATGCATGTAGACTAGTTCTTTTGAGGTGAGCGCATAGGGTCGCAAGCAATGTTCAAGGACTTTAAAAAAAATAATACTTCGGTAATGCTATGAGGAGTTATTCTATCGTAAGAAACCCTGGCCGATCTGTTTGGCAGGGAGGAAGAGGGAGGGGGAGGGAGAGGAAGAGGGGATGAGTCTGGGTTTCGGTTTTTATTGCGCAAATCTCTCCACTATCTTTGTTCGTTAAAGATTGGGACAGTCGTTAGTGTCATACAGATTATGTAAAGAGACAGTGAAAAGTATGAATGAAAGAACGAGGTCCTCGGATTCTGAAATGTTATTCAGAATGATGTTATATAAGGAACAGAGTAAGTATGTCCTTAATATATGCGCATTACTAACATTATTAGTGACTGTGTGGTAACGAATTCCCGTAAATTAATCAATTAAGTAAACAGGCACGCAAGTAACAACAAAAATAATAAATATAGATTTAAGCCAATATTAAGCACAATTATCGAGATATAAAAGCAGGTAAATATGTAAATAAGCTAAAACATACAGATTCGATGGAGGAAGGAAATGACCTCTATTTAATATTAAATAATCATGAGACAGAGTAAATCAGAAAGCAGGTCGGTAAATGAGTATATGAACAAATGAAGAAGCAACGAGGTTTTTTTCAGAGAATTAGTAAAGAAGTTAGTTGATATAGCAACACATGAAAGCTGCATAATTACACAAATGAGTAACAAGCAAAAGTACAGAAACAGTGCATGGTGACTTCATGGATCTAGAGATATTTAGGCATGTAGATTATTGTGTAGACAGATAGGTCTATAGGTAAAGATGCAGTCTTAAAGACAGAGAAGAGATTTCACCTTGCCATACTTAGATTACAGAGGTAGTGTGTATTGAATAAAAGGTTACAGACCTGTAACAGGATTGGACCCTATTTTCCTCTATGGGCTATATTAACATTTTGAGCTGCTCTCTGAACCCAAAGTTTTAGCTTTCACCCAGACCCATACCAGAATGAAGCCCATTATGTGGCCCAAATTTTAAGACTTACCCAACCCTAGCAAGCCCATTGAAATTTTGAGCTTGGTTGCTATTTGTAAACAGACCCTACATTTTTCACTGGTCAATGCCAAACCCCTCCTCTTCCGCCTGAGCACACCCTTGACCTGGCAGTTCCAGCCCAGGGCTAAATAGTGCCTGGTAAAATAAAGTAAAATGGACACAGATTCCCATGATATCAAAATTTCCCCCCTGGAGCCCTTATTACTGGAAGCAGGGCATGCCAAAAGAGGGAAAAGGGGAGATGAAATATACCCCCTAAGTTGTAGGACCACAAAGTGAAAGTACATTTACAGGTCTGTAACCAAAAGGAAGGCCAACATAATGGCTTGGAAATGGTGGTTACCGTCATCTGTTTGGCCACGGTGACCTCCCTTCTCTATCTGCTGTACCATTCCCAGATATTACAGCTTCACCGAAGAATTCCTCTATTTTAGATACATGTATTAAATCCCCATGCACCAGCCGTCGTTTACCACCAGTAAACCAGTGCAGAGGCAGTTTTGTAATTTAATGCTGGTATGTCATTTGTCACAAGGAACAAGATTTGGGCATAATAATACCATGTGTTAGGAAGAAACAACAAAAAAAAATAAAATAACTCCGGCCCTTTTCATGTATATATGTCGTAGCTTGGTATGGCATATGAACGTAAGTCTCGTATGCGAACGTATATTGCACAACGGATGTGGCGCTAGCTTCAGTGCAGACGGTCACTTCATTCTATGCAGGAATGGCAGAACTGAGATCATGTGAACGCAGTTCGTGAATTTAGGTTCAGTTCACGTGAATTTGACCTAGATCTACTAGATATTTTGGACTAAGTGATCTGTGGCCGTATGCATAATCCATGCGTTAATGAACTAATTGCGTTAACCACAGTGAACACTACTAATGTTTTGGGAGTTTCCCCTGGTTACCGCAGTGCGTTAACAAACGTAAGGATTATGCATACGGCCACTGAATTTTAACTGTTGCCATAATGATTGCTTGATCTGAACTTTGATTTTCTACCTAAATTTCAGTTCAGTTCACACCTAGCTCGAAATTCAGAACCTAATGCCAGTTTCAAAAACCAAGAACAACTTAACTGATCAGTGGCCGTATGCGTAATCCTTACGTTAGTTAACGCACTGCGGTAACCACGGGATACTCCCAAAACATTAATAGTGTTCACCCTGGCTAACACAATACGTTAACTCACGTATGGATTATGCATAAGGCCACTAATCAGAAAAATAATCACTTTTCATGGAACTGAGCTAAACTTGATCAAGGGCTTTTGTCCCTTTGTGAACGGAACTTACTTTTTTTTGGTGAACTTGCACAATCATGGTTCTATAATGGCACGGAGAAGCGACCGTCTGTATCAGAGGCGAATGTCGCATCTAAGGAATAGCAACAGACGCGAATAGCGCCTTGCATTCCACTGCCATACCATCGACGATTTCTGAATGTGCGTGTGGAAAGAGAAAGGGGCGGGGGTAAAGGTTAGATGATGAGTGAAAATAGTTTTTTTTTCAGCCTGATGTATGTTATAGTTTATGGTCGAACTATTGAAAGTGAGTTTGCCTCTGTATGTTTGTATTCTCGAATATGATCCCTGATATACAGTGGAATAGACGTATTGAAATAGTTCTATGTGTATTGTTGTGTTGTTGTTATAGTTGTTGTTGTTGTTGTTGTTGATGGTGTTGTATTTATTGATGATGTTGTTGGTTATTGTTGCTATTGTTCTAAAATTATATTTTATCTGACGTGGTAATGAGGCTCGCAACTGAAGATAAGCAACGCTTCTGCGTGATATAAGTGTTATCATGGGTTTGCACCAGACTACCAGGTGAAGGACGCTGGCCCAGTTTCTAAATATCATTTTGAAAAAGTGCATATCGTGCTCAGGTCTTAAGGAGTACATTAATATTATGTCAATGTTCACCACATACAAAACCACATCAGCCTGATTTCTTTGTAGGGCAGGCAATGAATTAACCACTGAAAGCACTGAGCTCTTTTACAGTTCACCAGCTATTCAGGTGAAGGTGAAAGTCGAAACAGCTACGACCTTCAGCATCATTTTTTGCAAAGTTATCTTTCAATGATGTCTATCTAAGCCCAGAAAGGAAATATTGTGTCCATGCAAAGTGCACGCGAATTTAGCAAATGGGCTTTACGGTGTGATATCATAAAGCATTAATTTATGAGAATGTCAGAGATGTAAAAACGTTCAGTATCTATAACGCCAGGCGGTTGTGATACAGTAAGAAGGTCTTAATGTGTTTATAGCATAACGATGCCTCTTTACAGGCATTCAATTTTAGACAGGAGCGAATTGAGCCAGTCTCATTAGTAGTGCAGACGTCCTCTCAGTGCCATGAAGTCTCTCTTTATTAATAGGAAGAGGAAAAAGTGGGATGAAGTAAGCAGAAAAAGGTGGTTACCTTTATAATCAAATTGTGAGAGTCGACTCAGGGGCCGAGTGAAATTATTTTATCTGCCAATGATTATAGACTAACTAGCAAAATTTATATGGCTATACATGTACCGTAATTTTGTAAAAAGAGCCACCAAGATGGTTGAATATTTCAATAAATTATATTGATCATCTCAGTCCATTGTATTTTACGGTAAATGATATGCACCCACAGAAATTCGCTCACAGCCTATTATGAAAGTAGAATTAGGAGGTACAGTGGTCTACCATCATTTCGCCAAGGATTGTCATAAGTAAAGACGTGTGTAGAGAATTATTTAAATGCTTAAAATAGGATGAAGAAAAAAGTTTTCTTGTACCTGCTCATTACGTAGACTTGCTATGTGGCTTCGAGCAGGATGAAATTTGAAAATATGTGACGTTAACAGGGCGCTCGTAAATTGTATTTTACATACATGTGACAAGCTGACATCTCGAGATAATTTTCTCATAGAAATAAGTAAGAGAAAGTGGTTCATGATAGCCTATGTGGTTTATAAGTGAAATCAAGAGGCTATCATTGTTTTGAAGAATAACAGAGCTATCTTCAGTCGTTCTGACTGGTCTTTTGTGTCTTTTAGCAGCAGACTGGCGCACATGACTGGCTTGGAATCAAATATAGAGGGAGAAAAAGGAATCTCAAGCAAGTCTGCTCATCACTTACCATTTAACATGACACCTGCAGTAAATAGATTGAAACGTTTATCATCTTGGTGGACTTCATTATGTCTGTAAATAAAATCTTAAATCAGCTCTGGAAATTAGGAATGTTTTCTCGTACCAACTGTTAGAATATGTATAATTATGTCCAACCGAATAATCCACACTGTGTAGCCTTAGAATACCTCTAGTATTGTAGTGCAAGGTCACAACACCGTGGTTTCAGAACATAGTGCTATGTTTTTAGATCTCTCCCAACAACGTGCTTAATGTATTTTCCTGTAGATGTTTTTTTTGGTGATGAATAAGGCTGACAAGGTGTGAAGTGAATATTGTCTGATGAAGATCTCTTAAATTTGGATCTATGACAAGTAAAAGCCGAGCTAAGTTCTCTGGTCTTTTTCTGTTAACAGAGGGAAAACAGTTTGATATTTAATTGTAAGTGAGATAAACATAATCATGTCACGCCATCGAATGGCAGTTCAGTTTGATTTCATTTTTTTTTTTGCTACTTCCAATTTAGAATTTAGTCAGCCATTAAGGTGCAATCTCACGACCGTTTAAAGGAATTTCTCGGCAGCAGGCTGTAATGTTCTATTAACTTCATGCCTACCATAGTACTATATAATTAGTCAGAAATCACTAGCTTCCCTAATAACGAGTGGCTGTACGCAGGCTGTTGAAACGGCCCTGAGTTTTAATTAAATTCTCCCAAACCAGTTGGCTCCGGCCATTCAACATTTTTAATGGTCTGCATTTCGATGTGGTTCTTCTCTCGTAAAGGATTTAATAGTTTTATATCTGTATACTTGCCCAGACATAACTTCTCGTGATCTGCATTGAAGATGTCAACTATCATGAAATAATCGGGACTATTCTGACAGCTTTTTAAATTTTTGGGTTATGGCTTTTTCGGACTTAACCTCCCTTGAAGATATGATAAACAGGATATCATGCCAAACCCAAAGAGATTTATTACGTTGAGAAAACTACGTGACATGCTAAAATATGGGCCAACTGGAAGAGAGGGGTGCGGGAAAGGGAAGGGATGGGGTCTGGGGGAGGAGGTGGAGGTGCAGGGTGGCTATAGACTGGAAAAAAGCCTGTGCGTCCCATGTGTCCCTTTGGCGAGTTTCTACCAACGCCTCGTCATTCCAGTTTTGTCTGCATTCAGATTATTCATGGTTGTTGTTGTTGTTGTTATTGTTGTTGTTGTTGCTGCTGTTGCTGTTGCTCAATGGGCTCAGTCATTTAAAATGGTCCTTTAGATGGGTGGGATGCATTTATTTCAGTGTTACCATGCAAGACATATAATTATGATAATGTATTTTTTTTTATTCCGAAGCAGTAAGATGCCACAAATATTTTGAGAGGCAGTTATGAGTTTATGAACCCTTTAAGGATGGTAAGAGAAGTGAACTTTTAGTGCGTGCTCTTCTCAAGTTTCATGCCTTTGTATTTCAGAAGCAGAGAATTGTTCAGGTACTAGTATAAACACATGGAGATCCTTGCGTTATCACTGTGGTGCAGTAGTGATATAGTAAACTGAATGACTACTTTTACGGGATTATTCGGCGGCTTCGCACTGCATAGCGCCATCAGTAAACGGAAAGCAGAATTCGAAAGTTTAACTTCATCCGTGAAAAGGGCGAAATGTGGGAAGCGGCATAAACTTTCACATGCGTTATTAATGGAATTTTACACCTTCGGTGAGCAGACCCAGACACTAAACCTCCTCTGTCCAAATACATCTAAGCTGACGGTTCCGATCAAACTTTACATACAGCGGATTTTGAGTTCATCGCGTTCGAGAACACCGTGCCAGGCTCCCAGTCCAATCCTTTAGTATCATACTTGGTGCTTCGGAGTGTCCCCTGGTGATGTCATGTACGACCCTCCTCTTATTCATAGAAAATCACTTTTCCGAATCAGCCATCCAGTTTAATAATTCCTGGCAATCCCATATTTACCATGGTCTGACAGTGAGGCTCGAAATTGTAAAGCAATGCTCATACTGGTAAACAGACGTTATGACTGGAAAAAGAGGGTAGTCAAGTAAACTAAAAGTGGACGTCAGCTGGCCTAGTATCGCTACGTAGAAAGCTGTTTTAGCTTTTTGAAAAGGTTAATTTTATTGGTTGCATCCATTTTTGCATCCTATTACGACTATGACCCGGGGCGTAGCGAGGGTAATTTTTTGGGGGGTCATCTAGTACTTACACCCAACCAGCTGTCTGAAACGTCAATGACCGACTTGGCTTAAGATTTCGCATAAGACAAGACATTAACTTCGAACTGTCTTGATACTGGATATACATGGGTATTATAATTGTCATCGACCTTTTTGCAAACGTTAGAGCCTAAGGAATGACTATTAAATGGAGGAATGACTATTAAATGGATGCAGTTTTGGAATCGGTCTTTTTCATTGTTACAATTACGGAAGAATCCCTGTTACTTGAAATACCATACAGTTTCAGAGAAGTGTAAATACCTTTTGCATAGAAGATCAGTCAATTTCGATGTCAAGTCCGCTGGAGCTAAAAAGAGCCAGAGAGCCAGCCAATTATATGAAAGGCAATGACTTTTTTTTTAAAAAGGGGCCAAAAATCTGGTATTTGGCTCCGAAAGAGCCAAGTCTGGCAACCCTGAGAAAACCCGGTAGCCATTCTCTGCAATAATAATAGTCACCAGAGAGGGTAATCTAGATTCCCCTCAGATTACTTGCCACCTTTTCTAAAAATAGTTTCTCTCGTGATACAGCCTAAGATACAATACACTGTGCATGCAGGAACGCTGAATCTGTGAGACAGTGTATGGGCCATTAGATTAGAGGCGAGTATAACTAGCTAACCGTGACAAAGTAGTATCGTCAATGCTTGTAAATGGCTTTTTGATGAAAGAACATAAGTGTGATATTTGAAAAGTTTACAAAACATTTCAGATTGATTAAATTGTATTGGATAAATGCGACAATATATCTGTAATCTCAGATTCATAGATTACATAGACGCTACGCCCCTGACTGTAAACAATGAGAACAATATGGTTAAATTTCGCCCAAGTTCTTTGCCGCTTTCTGCCCCAACCGGTATTATTTGATTTCACTCAATTCGTAAATTGTTTCCCTCAGATTGCAATCACCTGTTAACACCACTGAAACATGTGCACTGTACGAAGTGTGGGGAGGGACGGTGGATGAGCAAGTGAAGGATCTTCTACCATTTACACTATCCACGTCCTGTTTTGCACAAGATCTCCTCCAGTGCTGAACGCAATCAAGTAAAAGTCATCAATTAGCTAATTGCCGTTGGAACAGCCGTTATTAAACGATATTTTTTGATAAATCAATTATCATCGGATTTCTGCACACCTGGATAAAAAACTGATAAACTGCAAGAAAAATAACCTTAGAGTAAGAGTATATTGTTTATTTATTACGCTGAACTGCCCTTTTCCCGGCCCTCTTTCCGCCACTGTGACCCACTCTAGCGTATAGGCCAAACCATCTTTCCACCCCACCCTCTATCCTCCTCCCAAATTAACACACCAAAAAAAAAAAAAAACCCTTGAAAAGAAGTCAACGTCATGAGAGGAAAGACGAGCTTTAAAAGCCTAGCATGCCATCAAGTAAATGTCAAGAGTAATCGATTAATAGTTACGTGTAGCTGAAGTTATCAGTAACTGAGATCAATAAAATAATCTAGAAATCGCCTAGCATTATTCTTTCCTCTTTTTCTAATAGTGTATAGACTGCTCCATATTTACCCCGTTCCCTTTGCTCTGCCTCTCGACTGTCAACATCGCCAGAATGCGATGGTTCGGAACGACATTGTACACACGTGTAGTCAGTCATGCATCAGACATAATCGTCTAACGAAGGGAAAATAAGCAACAACTTGAAGTCCAGCCCGTCCTGACGCACGCCTACAATAATTAACAAAACAAGTTAAACAATTCCATTGAACAGCTGAACACAAAAAGAACATTAACTCAGTAACATGAGGTCACAAACTTCTTACACTTAAAGAATCATGACAACAGAAGTGATATAATGTAACGGGTTACTTACAGAGGTACCTCGATATTGAATATCCATTTAATAAGTGTGCCTTGTTATTAAATATGAATTTCAAATGCACAGATTCCTTATTATTCTATCATTTTATTCTTCAGGCAGACCTCGCTATAAAGTATACCCCAATAATAGGTATATTATTTCCATGCACCAAGGCATACTTTATATGAAGGTTTTACTGTAATACTAAAAAACATTTTTAAGTGCAACGTCCAAAAAATAACGAAGTTTTGTACGTTTCATAATATTCTATGACTTACTAGCTTCTTATATCGCAGCATACTCGGTGTAACAAAATATTTTCAGTATAATTATGCCAGTGTTTTTTCCTGATCAAAATAAATATGCACATTCCAACAAACAGTGGCACTCCTCACTGACTGAGTTTGGAAAGAAACTGCAAGTTCTGAGCTGAAAATTGTCCTATCTGCCTGTTTCGATTGAAAACGTATAGAATGGGATCCTAAATCTAGTAAGTCTCTCTGATTTTTTCTTTTTTGTAGGACAGTTAGTTACCATTTGTCTTTTAAAATGCATATTTCTTTCCTTTATTAGAGTTGATGGAATCACAGTAAACCTGTTATATAGCTTGATCATGGATGGTTCGTCTTACTATTATAACTGTCTCTGGAACATCTGTACAAGAAAGATAGTCAAGACAGGATAATATGATTCCGTCTAAGATGAAGTATGTAAATGAATGATGCTATAACAGTAGTTACTATAACGAAGTGGTCGAAATTTGTCCACTTGCGATAAGAACTATTGGCTCAAAGAATATCTTCCTAACTGAAGCTTTTATCCACAGTTCCAATTCCAGTGAGTGTATGCCATCGCGTGCTGATTCCACAGATTATCGTGGCTACAAACCTCTCAAGAAAGGGAAAAGTACAAATTGTATGATAACATAAGCAAAGATCCTGTCATACGCCTCACATTATTCCGGGATATGGATTTTAGCTTTCGAAAAGTCATGAAATTTCACCAGCGGATGTATACAGCATTTTCTCTTTTTAAACTTAAAGCAGGTTAGACTTTAGATAAATGCGTTCGTAAAGTACAGTTAACTTCAAGGTCTCTCAAATTTTAATTAGCATGACGGGTCAGGTAACTGTAGCAGGAGTCTCTTGCGTCGTGCAAAACTAGCCTAGAACATCCGCCGTCTCTCAACCATAGCCACTGTAACGCACTCCTGTATTTAAGCACGACGCAGAATCTCAGGGTTAAGAGATTCGATAGTAAAGCATGAGGTGACAGAGTGACGAATGACATCTTTTTGTGATTAGACACAAGTAATTGATTATATTTTCAGGAATATGCTGGCTAAGTTCTTGCATTTTGACTTTAGTGTTACATAGACTAAGTACATAATGTCACAGAATATTTGTGCAAATTAAGATCGAGAAGTTTTAATTGTTCTTAAACTATAATCTAGGAGGTGATTTTGCATGGAAGTTTCATAACCGTTTGAACTGAATGGCATTGCATACATCACTGATAATTTTAGCTGGCCTAAAATTATTTCATATCGGTTATATTTTTTGAGTGAAGAACATTTGAATCACCTGAATTTCAGTTACTCGATAATGTAGAATATTGCGAAATGTGGAAGGTGTTCGGGGATAATAATATTTTCCACTGAAAATATTCTTTGCACAGAACTGAAGTAACAGTACATGGCTTTGCTTTCTTTTCTTGTTCTCTGTACATACACTCCTTTCAGGGTTACACTATTTATTCTTGTCTTTTCCCTAAATTCTTTGCCCCTCAGCCACTCCTGCTGTTCTGAAATTTGATTGTGATTGTGGCTATGGCACTGCGCTGCCCATTACTACAACCATTAAAATGGACGTTTGTAATGACAGTATTCCTACTTCATTAGACATGATGTCCAAGAAAAGCGTGCTTTCCCACGCAAGTGTTAATGTCATACATTGTTTTAAAATATTTTCAAAGTTGAAGTGCAATTGAAAGTGAATACCTACTGTATATATATCTGGCTCAGAAATGTTAGTATTTTGTATAACTTCCAAGATACGACTCTTTGTAGATCAATTTTAGCAATACGTTACTAAACATTACAGTACAAATGAATTTTGGGGGGCGATTCAGGGTAAAAAAATATTCCCGATGGTAATGACTTTTATTTATCACATTAATATAGTTTTAGTCTATTAACAATTTGTCCTCAGGGCTCAAGTTTGATGAACACTCTATCACCGAACCCTGTTGAAATCCCAGAACTGGTTAAGGCACTACGGACTCTAAAACTAAAGGACAAGCTGTACACAAAACAGTGTCCACAGTTGATTTCTAAGCCTGCGCCAAACTGAAAGTGGAAACAAGCAAAAATCAAAGTCACCGTGCTCTAGAAGAACTCACGAGAACGGAGAACTCAGACCAGCATCATGTCTGTCAGCTCAATACCCAGGAAAGTGGCCCTTGAGTCTAGTAGGGGCTCCTCGACCAGATCTGGTTCCATCAAGATCGAGGAGTCCCGCTGGTCTAAAATACTCACCCGTGAGCTTGATGACATCAAGAGTGCCTCTCTCTGGCGTGGAGCCTTCGCAGAGCTGATCGGCTGCCTCATTCTTAACATGTTCACCATTGGAATCATGCTGAGGAAGGAGGGCGAGCCAGGACCTCCCTTGTTCCATGTAAGTAGTCGGATGGATGGATGGATGAATGGATGGATGGATGGATGGATGGATGGTGGGATGGACTGACAGACGGATGGATGGATGGATGGATGGATGGATGGATGGCTGGATGGATGGATGGATGGAGGGATGGACTGACAGACGGATGGATGGATGGGTGGTCATCAATAAATCTGTTGCTTATTGCTCAGCTTCTATAACTTTCAGAGTTTTTACCCTGACAAATTGTTCGTAACTACAATATTAAATAAGATAATAATATCTGAATATCGTAACTGAAATTACGATCTACCGCTGCCTCTAACACTAGTAGTATAACATTACTTGGTCTTTATAATTCTTTAATGTCCCTGTGGCCTTTTGCCTTCCTCCCTAGCTTATCAGTTTTCAACCACTGTCTTTATCTCAGCTTCATTATATTTCAAATCTAATGTTTGGTTTGCCCAGTGAATTTAAAATTTCACATAATGTGTGACGCAACAAAGAAATTTGAGATGAGCTTATCAAGAAAGGCTCTTACACCACATTAGAGCGCTAGAAGGCTAAGGTAAATACCAAGCAGTTCTTATAGCAGGCAAACTCAGAGACAGACTTATCAAATGTAATACGTGAATGGCAGGTAGTCAACACAGATATCCTTAGACCAAGTGCTACAAGTTGCTGAAAAAGTTCGGAAAGAAAGAATGAAGAAGGAAACGCTATATAGGAGGAAAAGCTCTGCTTGACGGAACTTAGTCGGGATTGCCAACAAATAATAAAGTGTGCTCCACTATTATCACAGTCTATCTTTCATTACGAACCACTGTCAATCATAACTTTGACAAAGAATCAGAGTAGAAAATGTCAGAGAAAGTTTAGTTTAAATATCAGATCTCCTAGGGACCTGTATGGCAGAGGTCGGCATGCGCAATGGCGTTTCCTGGTGTTAGGATCTTATCGCACTTTACGAATTAGAATCAAGTGTAAATTCCATGTCTAGTTTGTAAATGTAATGTGATCGTAACACCAGGAAATATCATTTGTATACGTCTGCCTCTGCCATATTGGTTCATAAGAAATCCGAATTTAAAAATTAAAGCTCTTTGATACTTAGGGCTCTCATGAGTTATGATTATTGTATTTGATTATATGAATGTATTCTTCATCATTAATGCTTTCAGTCATTAAGATCATTGTTCATGAATGTATGATAAGAAAACACAAAAATACAGGGACTTCAATCAAATTTGCTGTCTGAATGAAAAAGCAAGGTGTAATCTTGTTCGATCAAGTCCATCTCCAGCGCGACCTTATGAGCTTAAATGTCAAAACTCTAATATGATTTCTGCTTCAAGAAGTGTTGGAATTAGGGCTAAAATGTGAACAAGAAAATAAGAGACTCGGATACACAGTGGGGGAAGGGGTAT
>JAWQUT010000009.1:1896079-1914293 GCA_033807755.1 Ellobium chinense | reverse complement strand
TTTTTTTTTAAAGACGTCATTATTATATTATTAACATTTTTTTTTTTTTGCTCAACGGCAAATTCATTCCCATATCACTTGTAAGCCTCATAAAATATGCTAACACGATGCTAATAGGGTAAAACTAGCAATAAGCGATGGACCGTCAAAGCATAGTTAAGAGATAACGCAGCACAAGGGAACTCAAGGTTCCCTCATTTTGTTCTGTTAAAATGTCACAAGTTGTCTCTGGATACCTGTGACGAACTTGTGCCTTTTTAACAGAACAAGGGAAAGTGGTCGGACACTTGTGCCTTTTTGAAAAACTGTTAAAAAGCATGTTTTAATACTTCTTTCGAGCTTATGCCTTTGGTAGCAAGTGTATCTTTTGCTTTACTATGTTTTTAGCAAAAAAAAGAATTTTCTGAAAAATTGACACTTGTGCCTTTTTAACAGAACAGCAACGATATATTATATGGCAGCGTGGCTGTGCGGTTTGTGAGTCGTACTTAGAAATTGAAGACTTTCAAGTCTAAGGTTTATGTATTTGGCTCGTGAACTGGGTGAGTTACGTTGTGGTATCCTTAGGAAGGACACTTCACTTTCATTTCCTCACTCGACTCAGGTGTAAATGAGTACCTGGCTTTAGAGCNGGGGGGGGGGGGGGGGGGGCGCGAACCAGGGCGCTGCACCGTTGGCGAGCAGCAATGTATTTCATTTGTATGATGTATGATGTATGATGTATGATGTGTATAGGTTTGTATTAGGAAAGAGATGTATAACGTTGTATGACATTGTAAAACAATTTCCCTACGGGGTAAATATAGTCATATTTTTTTTTTCAAAAATGAGAGGGAGGAGGAAATAATCAGGGCTGAAGCTAATGACTCAAGCGAAGTAAACACTGGTGTATAGAAGAAGAGCTTTGTAAGCAAAATCTGTTTTGGAAGAAATCACCAAAGAAGGACTATAATTAAAATAGATGTGGTCCTCTTTGATTAACAAATTATGTTCTGTATTCATATTCATTGTATTGTACTGTATGGTGTTTACCTATAACCTAATAAAACCTTTGAATTGAATTGATTTGAATTGAATTGAACTGAAATGAATTGAATTGAACTGAATTCACAGATATAATCAATAATAAAAATCGTTCGCGAGAATTTATTTTTCTTCCAGGAGGAGGAGATCAGTTTCTGGATGCAATATGCTTTCGTGTTTTGGGTTTTGTTTTAAAGTTTGTTTTAAACGTGGATTCGGTATTTGTTTTCTTTCTTCAGGTAGCTGTAGGAGTGGGCTTTATTATAACCTTCCTAATCACATCTCTGAGCCAGGTGAGCGGGGGCCACGTCAACCCAGCCGTCTCCATCGGTTTCTTTCTTACAGGGCAAATCACCTTTATCCGGTAAGTGACATCCAGTTAAATCACCCTCACGGCACATGGTTGGTCACGTTAACTGACGCAATCGTAAAATCAACACTGTATGACATTTCACGTGACGTCGAGGTGCTCACGTTTACTTGAGGCATCCATGGATATAAATCGCTTTACTGGATTACAGGATTGAAAGACTTCCTGGCTTCCTGAGGCCCGGTACTTTTTTCTTTGTGATTCTTTTTTTTTCTGCTAATTTTGAATACAAGTTCAGCACTTCTAAACATTTGAGAAACATGCTCTGCTTCATATCTATTTTGTAGAGGACTTTTCTTTATTTAGCTTTTAAATGTAGTATGATTTTCGTGATAGAAATCTTAACAAAACAGCATGCATTATCTTAGCCGTTTTCTTTCAGCCATTCAAGAGATAAAATTTCAGTTTTAGTAGCTCTGCAGGTTTTGAACCACACTACATTACGATACAGGGCTTTGTTTACTTTGACTTTGGAAGCGATTTAGTCTGTCAGAAGTTTAGTAAACAAACCAACAAAACAAAATTTCATAAGTGTGAAAATATGCAGTAAACTATCTTCGTCACACCCCTATATCCTATCCTATAATCCTGACATCAGCAGTGCGCACTTGATTAACTTTATGTTATCCCTCATCATCATTAACATCTTTGCCCCTTGATACAGTAGGATCGCTTCGCCGCTCTTTAGTCAGTCAATGGGGCTCATGCAAATGGTTTTGACAGACTGACTTTCTTATGGCAGGTGACTTTTTTGAACCGGCTGTAAAATTTGAAGCTATCTCAAAAAAAACACAAAACATTCCGTGTCCTTCATACCCCACCATGATATCCTGGCGTTTTATAAGCCCTGAGTGTTAAGCAATAAGGTTTGGCGCCAGTTGGAAATTTTTTAAACTCATATTTATACAGATCAGTTTCTGTTAACTCAGCGAATAAATTCCATTTGCACTAAGTGGCCTAACAGTCATTTTTTTTTCCCCAGATATTCGTGATCTTAAGGTGCATGTTGACTTTCGCTGTTGACATGCTGCAGATTATGATAATGAGGTACGGGGTTCACATTCTCCTGTATTCCATGAAACCTCCACATTCATTGTGACTTAATAATATGTAGTACGCCCTTGTTGTTTTTTATCTCTTTATTGTTCCCGAGAACGGATGAGGAGGGATGTATACAAGATCACTCTTTGAAAAATAAAAGCGGCCACCTTCATAACAGATAAGTCTTGCGAAAGAACTTAAAAATATAAGCTAATAATCTCCTCAGGAAGTCCAAGGATCAGGGTTTTCAGCTTTTAAACTATGGACCCTCGCTTTATAATGTCTCGTTTTGTCATTCCAGGTTCGTCATTTTCTCCATGTTCCAGACCATTGGAGCCATCGTTGGAACCGGTCTTCTGAAACTGCTTCTGCCAGCAGACCACGTGGGAAATCTTGGGTTACTCACCCCTGGCGAAGGCGTCTCCCCGGGCGAAGTTTTTGGGATGGAATTTCTCATCACGTGCAACCTCCTGTTCATGATCATGTCTTTTGTAAGTATGATGAGGGGAGCAGAGTGAAAAGAGGGAGGGCATGGAAGAATATGTGAGTGTGAATGTAAAAGGGAAAGGAATACTCAAGAAGAAACGACGAGACAAGGAAAGAGAGGGAAAAAAAAGGAGTAACTGTTATAATATTATTTATATCACGGCATATGTCGCAAGTTGATGTTTTCCACCATGGCCTCCATTTTCATAAAGTAAAGTATCTTAGAGCACTTTTCTAAGTGGATTTTGGCGCTATATAAAATAATTATTATAATTACAGCCTCAAACATAATATTCTGTATTTTTGACCTGATTGTGGAGGCATTTTCTCCTATCATAAAACACGGTTAATTTCCTTTCTCTATAATCCTCGTCCCCGAATCCTCATTTCTCTTGGCATTGAGTGACCTTCCAAGGTCATTCAGAACAGATCCTTCTGCGTTAACTGTTACACCGTCTGACGGAACCCTCTGGCCATTTGAGACATTAACATAAAACAATATCTCTGGGTGTGTAATATGGAAAGTGAGCAGGGCGTCTTAGATTTGATGCGACAAACCTTGAACTGGCGCATTGTTTTGAGGTAACTATCACCTCAGATGGCATTCATTTTATAAATGCTTTATTCTACTGGAATCTCATTATCTGAATGTGATGAATGAAATATCCAGCCATGTGTAACAGCTTTTCAAATTTCATTTTAATTTCTATGCAGATCGTACACTAAAGTGTATGCTGGGTGCCACTCTTCGCTACCTTTACCTACTCTTCCATGATGGTTCTTTCACCCCTGCCCTGGCTAAAATGTGTGGCATGTCTTTCTACAAGAATAATCTTCCTTGACGGTGTCAGATACCACATTAATCTCTGTGTCTGCTGATACCAGTATTTCGCTACGAGCTGCTTGGAAGCTGCATTTCACTATAAATCTATCAAAGCTTCTTGCACTGCAAATTCAGAGATTTAACAATATCTCTGATAGTTGTCCCCGTAAAGTGACACACTGTCTTGTGGATGCCTTCTTGTGTCGTTTAACTTCCAGAATTCTAGAACCTCAGCCCAGAAGATTCGAATATTGCATTATGAAAAGATGTCCATCATCGACAACTTTAAACTTCAGGCCAGTTTCATGTTTAGTTTTACCTAATGGCATCAAAGACATAATCGATAACGTTAAGTCAATAATGGAAGGACTTTATATCGGCTATTGATCCGCTCAAAAATTTTTGAAAACTACAAAGTTGACAATTTTATTACAGTGAAATTTCCGATGATGGCGAATCATCACTTTTCACCCTCGGCCTCTTCAAACCTGATATATCGGGAAGTTTATAATTTTTATCCGCCCCATCCCCATGCAGCTGAATCTCCCCCNCCCCCAATATGCCCCATAATCATACTGCCTTTATCCATGACCCTATTCTATATATATTGCTTCAGAGATGAAGTTACAGATTGTGTACGGTCACCTTGACCTACTGGATGCAACATGAGTACACAAGATACATTACATTATATAACACAATAATATGAAAGAAAAAACAAAACAAAAAACAACCAAAAAAAAAACATTGTTAAAATTGTAAACTCGCGTTCCACAAGTTAGGTCGGCTGAATAGTTTGATATTTTGCACCGAATTTTTAGCCGGTTTTCATGTCACTATCAGACTTCATATAGATGCCCGTTTAGAAACTTGAGAACATAATGTAGCGTTTCTAAGAGGACCTTGATAGTTCTTTTCACGCTATTGGAAATATTGCATGCGATTCCTTTTTCTCCCCATAAGACCTCATTTATCTTGTGGAATGCTGTGTTTTTTATTTGTCAGCACAGACTCTTGTGTTTCTGAAAATAAAAAAAAAAGGACCGGAAGACGAAGGTTCAAGAGATTTAATTACGATGATGATGCTGATGATGCTTATGATGATAGTGTTTACGAAACTCTGGGCGTTAAAGAGAGTGGAAACCATAAAACACGAGGTTGTTTTCTTTATCTTGTATTTCTGAGTTAATAATCACGGTGGCAAGAGATTATTACTTTGCATAGTGATGATGATAACAACTGCTGCAGTAAATATTTCATTCACATTATATTCAGTCCATCCTTCTGAAATATGAGCACTAATTGTGAACTGAGCTGATATGTAGTTAGAAAACTCCAGATCAGATCAAGATCAGCTCAAACAGCCAAAATAGGTATAGTTCAGATCAAGTTCAGTTCATCTAAAACAGCTGTGTGGCTCAGATCAAGTTCACGTGAACTGATCTAAGATCACGATCTGAGATCATTTGATCTCAGATCTGCCCAACCCTGGCTGTCACTGATCTTTTTCTAGGCTGGAGAGGAGTGCTCAGTCTTTTGATGAACCCACTCAGTCATTGTGTCCCAGAATTAGTGTCAAAATATAAAAGGAAGTTTAAAGTAAGGTGGGTGGATGGATGTATTAATGGGTGAACGTAGCGATAGAATGAGCGGATGTGCATACTAGAATGTTAGCTATCAGCGCCTGCAAAATGTCAGCGGCACTGTGTGCTTCTCAGGGAGCTGAGGATGTGACAGTGCAATGTGGTCTACCAGGGCCGTATGTTTTGCGAGCGGATCTTGACCTAATTGCGAGGCTTAAAAATCTGATCGTCATTTATTTATTTATTTATTTATTTATTTATATTTTCAGGTGGACTCAGGTAGAAATGACATCGCCGGTTCAGTGCCGTTCATAGTAGGTTTAGTCGTGACCGCCAACATTTTGCTGGGGGTAAGTAAACACTGCATGCAGGGGTCTCTCACTATAACCCAGTTCATCTTTGCCTAGTAAGGAGAAGGAAGGAAGAAGGAGGAGATGAGGTGTACTCATAGGGGCATGATCTTTAGCTCTGATGGAGGAAAACATAATTATTTGCAGTGGAGAAGACAGCTTTTACATGTGTGGGTTTATTGTTGAAAAATCCAGCCGACGATATCTTGATGCCAGTTATGACAGTTCCCTCTCCACCCAGAAAACAACATGCATACTTTCTTAATGATAATCAATATCAAATATCTCCGCTCATCACACTCTGCACTATAAAATCAATTTTTCCATGTTCTAGTGGAGATTTGCAACTAGACTGTATGGGTTACATCAGTTTCTCTTGTCATCGTCAAAGCAATAACTACATTTTAGTTTTTGTCTTCTGTCAACCGATCCAGAGAATAGGGAAACAGTAACATAGACTAAGAACGTTGAGAAAGATAAAGAGTGTTAGCCAAATTGTTAGTAGTGTCACTTCTATTCTGTTCAGTTTAGGTCTGTCTGCCTGTCTGTCTGTCATCCTGCCTACCTGCCAGTCTTCCTGCCTAATTTGCCTGCCTGTCTGTCTGTCTGCCTGCCTGCTTGCCTGCTTGCTAAATAGTTTGCGGAGGGCAGATGGCTGGTCACGTTACAGAATTCATCGACCACTGTGTCCAGTGAAAGACACAAATGCCGATTATTTTTATTATTATAACACGATACATTATTATAATTCTCAATGATTGACTAGGACTGATATTGGCAGACATAACAAGATGTGCTTTGCTACGACTGATATAGCTGTTTAAAAAAGAAACATGTATTATAATTCTCAGTGCTTTTATATGATTGATATGGCAGACATATCAAGATTCTTGTTTTATGACTTTCAGTGCTTTACTAGGACTACTATGGCAGATATAACCAAAATAAGTATGTATTATGATTCTCAGTGATTTACTAGGAGTGATATGGCAGACATAACAAGACACATGTATTGTGACTCTCGATGCGTTAGTAGGAGTGATATAGCAGACATAACAAGACACATTTTTATGATTCTCAGTGTTTTACTAGGAATGATATGGCAGACATAACAAGATATATTGTATTATAACTCCCAGTGGTTTATTGGGAATTATATGGCAGACATAACGAAGATATATGTACTATGACCCTAAATGCTTTACTAGGACTGGCATGGCAGACATTAACAGGATACATGCATATAGACCTACATAATAATATAATGTTTGTTAGTGATTTACTGATCCTGACATGGCAGACATAATAAGATATAAGTACGATAAATCACATTACTTTACTATGACTGACAAGGCAGAGGAAAATGTAGGAAGAGAAGTGCAAGAAGAAATTTGATCTGAAGAAAGGCGGACAGCAAATAGAACAGACCTTGAAACTAGCACTGTAAATGATCTATGCATCAATGTAATTTTTTTTTTTTTACGCTTTGTTGTTGTTGCTGCTTCAGCTATGACTTTTCTGCTCTTTTTTTATGCATTCTGCTGCAGTTGCTGGTTTTCCAAAATGTCTCTAATCATCGTCACTTACACTTTATCCCTTATCTTCCCCTCATCCATTGGTTTCGACTACAGTTAATCTTCCTTGTCTTCAGGCTGTCGTGTCCGGTGGTTGCATGAATCCTGTTAGGAATTTTGGACCTGCTATGATTCTGGGAGAATTTGACAACATGTGGGTAAGTCGGCTACAGATCTAATAAAGGCTTGCAGTTCTGCATTCTTGACAGTGCATTTAAGTCCAACTTTCTGTGACAATGTACCTAATCAATGTGTCAAGTCAGATATACTTCTCTTCGATAATGAGTGAAATGCAGTATATTTTTTTAGACAAATATTATTTTATGCGTTGTGAGCAATTAATTGTGTGATTATATTTTATTCATAAAGCTTTACATGAATGTTCACGTACTATCGCATCGTTCATCTAAGTTCTATAGTGAGTTGTTGGCTGGGCTCATATTAATGAACCTGTAAACTCTGGTAAATTGTTAAGAATGACATAACCGTCCACTAAATTGAACCCACAAACTTGTGATCATAGTATTTAAAAAACGATCAGTATTCTTTATCATCTCACTCTACTTTGTTTTTATCGACACCGGTCAAACTCCAAAAGCCATAAAGTTGGGTCAGTCAGTAACTCTTCTTGCGTTTGTTTACATTGCCCATCCTGGAGTACCCCTGTCAAGTGCAAGGTGTTACCCCGGGGGTACGGATAGAGCAGGCTAAGAACTCTTGCTCTCCAGTCTCACGCCCAGCATAGTACCGGAGTGTTCAGACGAGTCACCATCATGCTTTGTCCCTAAGTTCTAAGGTCATATCAGATGAGCTACAAATGTTCTGTGATGATTAAAACTAGAAACCTGGCCATACTGGTAGCAGCATGTTTCATCCATTTGCCAACTGTCCTTGTTTCATCCGCTCATCACGGAGAGATGAATGTAGGATATTGCCACGTCACCAGATACATAACTGAAAGCAAAATATAAATGACAAGATCTCAGTCTAAAACTGTCTTTTTGCAAGTTAGTGACGATTGGTAACTCGGCTTGAAGGATGATTTCATTAAAGTAAACCTCGCCAGTCCCAGACATTTTCTCTCTTTCGTGGTCTTGTGCGAGTCTTCGTCGGGTGCAAAGTGGCGAGTTTTTAATGCCAGTGAGTAATCTGATAAGACTCTCGTTTAGGAAGGAAGGAAATCGTATGAAAGGAACCTTGTTTCCAATCTCTTCAGCTCTTGTTACTAAATTTTATCTTAGATCTACTGGACAGCTCCCATGGCTGGAGGTATTGTGGGCACTTTGCTCTATGACTGGTTCTTCTCTACGAAACCTCTGAACTGCAAGGGAATTTGCGGCGGGTCTAGTGAGGAGGAATCTGACGACCTGGAAGAAATCCAAGACAACAAGGCGCTCCTGAGCCACCCTGAACATACTGACTTTCAGAATCTTGACAACTCACCGGAGAGTAAAGTGTAAGGACAGTTGGCGTACAACCTCGCTTCCACTCGGACAAACGCACCAGTTTCGTGCAAGCATGGATGGTGTGCCGATCAAGCGGAAGATGTAGTTTAGTGTCACAATTTGTTTTCGACATTTTTGTTTGTTTTTTGTTTTTTTAATTGTCACGATTATATGAAAAATGCTACTAAGCGGATTGCCTTTAGGTAGTCGTTATTATTAGAACTTCCACCTCAGACAGTAGTGAGTGCACACAGACTCTGGGAAAAAGTTTAGTCAAAGGTTAAGATAGAAGCGGTATAGTTGAAGGGGGTGTATTCGAAAGACGGTTCACATGGCCAATCTCTCTTCACATTTCGACTAATACACCAGAGAGAGAGAGAGAGAGAGAGAGAGAGAAAGAGAGAGAGAGAGAGAGAGAGAGAGAGAGNGAGAGAGAGAGAGAGAGAGAGAGAGAGAGAGAGACAGAGACAGAGACAGAGAGAGAAAGAGAGAGAGAGAGAGACACAGAGACAGAGAGACAGAGAGACACAGAGACAGAGACAGAAACAGAGAAAGAGACAGAGAGACGAAGAAGAGTTTGAGATGCTTGATATCGTCATCCTCATCCTCATTGACCACAGTAATACTAGTAAATCCACACTTTTTATAAGTCTTCATAATCCAGATGGTCATGACGTATGATGTAATCTGGAAAGATCATACTCAGATCTGAAGCCGCTTGTGGTAGTGAATGCATATGTGTGTTCATTGCTATATAATAATTAAAATTAATCAAACTCTATGAATCCTGAGATAAAAACGACTCATCCTATGGGGTACCGAATATTATGGTGCAGTGCTCTGCATTACTCATCTGGTCATGAATATATGAGGATCTTCATTAAAACCTCTCCACTATGTTATGAAAGAAGAAGTGGTCACCTTCCCTACTGAATTTTCCTCCAGTGGTAGCAAGTGCTGAAATTCAGTATTTATTTTGTCTGTTCCTGATTGGCAATTATAATGCCTGAATAAAGGTGTGTAAATGTTTCTTCTTGTAGCTGTAACAGATATCCTTTTCAGGGAGGAGTCCTTATCTTAAATGCCGGTTGGAATCTTCTGTGACAGTATGAAAATTTATATAGGATCACATTGGCTGCAAGATACGAGGGGGACTGGAGCTGAGATTTATTTATATTTGCACATGAATTACGTATTCCTCAGTAATTTCATGGTTGTCAGTAGAGACATTACTTGACCGTCACTTTTGGGCTTTTCTATGAATTCAGGAGGATGCAGAGAATCAATACTCACTTGTTTGCTCGATGCTTGTTTTAGATGATGATATGTAACTTCGTCACTCCTTACGCTTACTTTGCTCTTAATTGTTGATGTGATTGATATGTACTGCTTGCGCACTTGTACATAATGCCTCTGTACTCTGTCAAGTTTTTCTTTATGATGATATTACTTTAGAGTCTGTGAAGTTTACCTTATGACTTTGAACATGCACATTTTATATGGGTGGATTTTACCCAAGATCATGCTTGTTGTCAATGCGATATAGAAGAAATCAATGTGCTGTATACGCTTTGTTGTATTTGCAAGTGTAATGAAAAATATTATGTTAGTGGGCAGACTGGCCCGCCCAAGTACTACTAATATTATTATACAAATCTCAAGCAAGAGAACTGGTTTTATTGTACACTGCTGATTATACAGTGATATTGCTTCTGTCCTTACCATTTTGGTACGTGTAGAATCCCAAGAGAGTAGCTGCCTTTGTTTAAAACTGATTGAAACACCGACCGTGGACAGCTTTAAAGCAAGTAAAATGGATCACATCACTCAGCCAGCACTGAGCGGTCGTACACCATTCCTGTTTCTTGATATTCTCAAAATTCGTTTTCTCAAAATAATATTCTTGCGGAGTTAATCTCTGCGCAACTGGTGACAAAACTTTGTCGTCCTTTGGCATTAATATGTTTACCCAAAGCAAGAATTATTTTTACATTTGCCAACTTATTTTTAAAATGCTTAGATTGTTTACGTATTTGTACACTCTGCATTGCCATCATCCCTTTTATTTCATCTTACGAAAAGCTTAAAAGCCTTTGCATGCACATTAAAAAACGTCAAGGCACGTTACGTGCGAATGAACACATGTATAACAGTTCGCTTGACATGATTCAGATATACGCAGATAGATCTGTGCAACAAAAACCGTATTGTTGAAGGAACTATAGGGACAATCCCTTGCACAGGTGCAGATCTTGTAACTGCACTTCATCCTCAGTGAATAAACAACCGCATGCTAAGTAAACAGGTATTCAGTTGTGATGGCGTTTAACATAATATATGGAACACCTTCTGAGTGAAGTGTATGCTGTGTTGAATGGCACTCTTAGAAAAAAAAAATCCAGAGATAGCATTTTTCCTCATGTTGTCTATAAATTATTTTCACAGCTGACTGAAATTTTATAAAATATATTTTTAATCATTCCTTTTACCTTATTCAAACAAGCTTCTCTCAAAGGGAGACAAAAAAGAAAAAAACAACCCAGACATTCATTTTGGCTTCAGATTAAATTCAAAGTGTCTCTAGCGAGATGGATTATGGATATGGTGTGAAAAGATTTCTGTACAAAAGAAGTCATGTCAATATGAAACGTTGGCATTAGCCTCTTCCCATCCCTGCAGTATTGTGTATGCCTCTCTACGGGAAGGCACTGGGAACAGTTTACGCTGCTTTTAACGCTAGAAATGATTTTTTGAGGTAAGATTATTTTCAAGGCGTTCAATCTGCAACAAACAGACGCTGGGAAGTCATGGTCTTATAACTGACAATCAAACCTTCATGATAATAAAATTATCTTTGGTGCATGGAAAGACTTAAGTCCGTGCACTCACTATCAAGGTCTACCTGAATGAACAAAAAAGGACAAAATAATATCGGAATGTATGCATATGAAATTCATGCTTTATAAGGAAGCATATTTTTTATTGTTATATGAGAACCTAATATCGAAGTTTCAGTGTATATTTATTAAAGGCTATCAGGTGCTTGCGAGTAAACATGGACATATTGCAGTGATGAACATTATACTTAACAGTATACTGTGTGACGACAATAATAATCATGTTGACACAATTGCAAATAAACATATAGGCTATATATATATATATATATATATATATATATATAAAATAAAAAAATATATGACTGTATCTTTTACTTTTTTCTGTTAAACAGGCCAGTACGCGTTCTGTTCAGTGCATAATTAAATTAGTCTATAAGAAAATAACATCTATGGAACCATAAAAAGCAAAAAGCTAATATCTAGTAGTTAACTCAGTCTTGACAAGTCTCAATCTATCTTGCCTTCTGATAGTTCAATCGGAGGGATATGATTTTTCAATCCATGCATGAATATATGAACTATGCACGGATGTAATTATTATATCGTCGGTCTTCGCGAAGGACCTCCACCGTTTATATACGACGTATGGTCAGCCTACCTGGTTGTGTGCGAAGACCGTCGATATGTGACATTATTTACATGAAGTTTTGTGTAGTCTATTGCACCTCTTGACAGGTACATAGTATTGTGTCAGGAGCTATTATCATGTACTCAAAGAAAAAATGTCACTGACAGAGCACATCCACACATATCTTGAGATCTTTTGAAACCAAAAAAAAATATTTTATGCAGACAGATTTAGAAAAAGAATCACGGGTTTTATGTTTTGTATTCAAGGGTGGATGGATAACTCATACGCCTCTGACTAATGTTGTGAATTCTAGAATTGCTCACTCCTGTTCAAGTTGGGATCAAAAGTAAGGATAACATAATGATTCTGCCACCTACTGTGGTATATTTTACTGACCTCTGTTATTTGAAATGTTTATTTTCAAGGGCTGAAAGAAGTTTCTCATTCTCAGATTCATTTAGGAATTTACTGGGTGGCTTCTGCACAATTTGCACAGCACTGTTCATGCTGGTTTGTATAAAAACAAGAGTTGAACAAATAATCATGACGTCATGTCCACTTTTTGAATGTCAACTGGTGGGTGGGTGATACTAGAAATGACTATGTAAGTAATTTTGCCAAAGTATTCCAATTATGTATGTTTGAGCGATGTTGATATATTTTTTTGGTATTTGTTTTTGTATCTCAACTTCCAGTTTTGTTGGTTCTTAAAGCTATACATTGTCAGTATATCAATAAAGATATTATATTTGCCTTATATGTCAGAGTTTGTGTGGTGTCTGAACTGAGTGAGTTCTTAATACAGTAGAATATGTAGACAATAGAAACTGTTGGGTTTAACATTATTACTACGATCACTATAGCACGGAACCAATACAGTGGTATTGACTATTCGTGTAGATTTGCTTTAATCTGAAAACTGAGACACTACAAAATATGATGTGTACAAATAGAAGGCACAACACAAACTGACTCTCAAGCCGATTAGAACAGAGCCGACGAGACGACGACAGATCACAACAAAGGATGGGCAAGATTTCTAAGTAAATCTTCAGAGCAAGACAGGTGGGGCTTGCTTCGGCAACTGGCAGAGGACAGCAATACAAGATGTACTAACGATGTGATGGTTACAGACCTGTAATGGGATTGGACCTTTTTTTCCTCTATGGGCTATATTAACATTCTGAGTTGCCCTCTGAACCCAAAGTTTTAGCTTTCACCCAGACCCATACCAGATTGAAGCTCATAAATGGCTCAAATTTTAAGACTGACCCAACCCTAGCAAGCCCGTTTTGAGCTATTTGTAAACAGAGCCTATATTTTTTACTGGTCAACGCCAAACCCCTCCTCTTCCGCCTGAGCACACCCTTGACCTGGCAGTTCCAGCCCAGGGCTAAACAGTGCCTGGCAAAATAAAGTAAAATGGACACAGTTTCCCATGATATCAAAATTTCCCCCCTGGAGCCCTTATTACTGGAAGTGGAAGCAGGGCATGCCAAAAGAGGGAAAAGGGGAGATGAAATATAACCCCTTAGTAGTAGGACCCAATAGTGAAAGTAGACTTACAGGCCTGTAACCTGATAGGTCTTGGTTAAGTTAAGAGGCAAAGGTGGACAGTCTGACCAATACACGAGTACACATATAAGAGTACATGGGCACGGTACAACACATTTTTGCAGGGAGTGGGGATATTTGCTTTAATCTGTCTTTCCCTCGTCTTTCCTTGCCTTTTCTCATCTGCAGAGGTGTTTGTGACAACGATCTCAGAGCTCATCGAGAAACTGTGATGTTTATGAACACGGCCATTGCTCTTGAAGAGGAACTGCCCGAACCACTTCTTTACACGTCATTTACGACCAGACACAAACACATTCACACATTTTTCTCCTTAGCAAAAGTAGACGCGTAGAGTGCAAGATTCTAACTGATTACATTTGTATAGACTTTCTTAGCTTTTTTTTTGTAGAACAAACACTTGAAATAAGCGATCCCAAATTGGATTTTATTGGAATGAAAAGCTAAATATCCTATTTATATATTTTCTCGAATTGAAATCAAATTTTTTGCGCATATTTTTTTATTCAACACCTCAATTTATAAATATTCTGTGTTCATTCAATAGAATTCTGAAACTCTCAAGGTGTAAATTACTCAGTTTTTGGGGAAGGGCTGGAGAAGAGAAAGCGCGTAGGAAGCGTCCCCTACAGTATAGGAAACAACTCTGTTCCTTGACCTCGTTCTTAATCCAATTCTGCCCTTAATTCTAATCGACGAACACTTTGGGAAAGACGTGGGATTTCAGCAAATGGAAAAGAACACTTATACACTGGGGTGACGATTTATTGTTAGGCGCTGCATGCAGGAGCGTAGTGAGGGTGATTATTCTGGTAATCTGGCATTTATATTAGGTGTTGTTTTTTTTTTTGGTGGGGGTCGGTGGGAAAGTGGTATATTGGGAAAATGTTGCATATTAGATTTGCTGCTTTTCTTTCGGTTACATCAGTTCTTTCTCTCCTCTACATGGTTAAAATAGTTATCATGGGTCTTTATATACATGTAACCGGGTGGCAAGGTATAAAGTATTATAAGGGGGAGGAATGTGAGCTCAGTCTGATAATTTTTGAGATGTTACTTATTATTTTAGGGAAGTGTGTCACCAGGGATTTTACCAAATTATTGTGAATGATGAATTTTCAAAAGATGGGCCGATAAAACCTACACCAGAAATTTCCTGTCACTGACGGGAATCGAACCCGGTCTTTCAGCTTTCAAATCTGAACGCGCTATCATTATAGCCTCAGGGAGGCTAACTTCACTTCAATTTAATTCTTAAATATCTACTGCCTGAATCCGTCCCCTAACTTTCACGTGTGGGCCTAATATTCACCCGTGACCCTAACACACTTTCCGACTGCTCACAGACACATTAGAGCAACTTAAAAAATTATTGTCACACGAAAACACTCTTGAAATTGCTCTTGGATTTATGTTCATTGTAAAATTATGATAGAATGTCAATAAAGCACCAAATATTTTGAGAGCAATATAAGTACTTTCTGAAAAAGAAATTAATCAGTTTGACTTAACTCCGCTGGAACTAACAAATAACCAAACCAAACAGTCAATCAGTTATGTGGGAGTCAATGGTTTTTAAAAAGTCAAAAATTTGGTATTTGGCTCCCAAAGAGCCAAATCTGGCAACCCTGTTAGGTGTACCAGCCTCTGGTCGCCGAACGACAAAAAAAACCCCAAAAACTTTGTGACGTCGTGGATCTTGCGTTAAACGAAACAACAAAAGACCGTCAGAGAAGGGAGTTAGCAAATTTTTCTCTCAAATTACTGACCACCTTTTTAAAAATTTCGGTCTCTACATTGCCTGTGTATGCTTTGCACTGAGGCTATGGTTGTGAGAGTGTATGGGGTTTGAGATTATTGGCAAGTAAAACTAGCCAATGCTGGCAGAATCGTATTGCCACGTTTTGGAAATGGCTCACAGGTGAAATAGGACGAAGGGTGACGACAGAACTTTTAGAAAACAATAGAAGATTAATTAAATTGTATTAGACAACTACATAACATGTTGGTGATCTCAGATTCATAGATTACATGGACGCTTCGCCACTGGCTGCATGCACCACAAGGCACTGTGGTTATTCTCGTTATAGGCCAGCAAGCAGACATAATTCTTTCTTACATACCAGATGAAAGACCATTCCAGTGATCTTGAAACGATTTTTTTAATCTCGAGATTGAAGGCTCAGACAGTAAAGGGCCTGCGCATCTCGTAGGCTATATTCTACCGATTTTGACACATAGATTGACGACAATTTACATCTAATTCTTCCTTAGAGTGCTTTAGTCTTTGTCACGAGGNCAACTACACGTTGGTAAGATTGATATATATATATAAGTACTTTATCCCAACTACACGTTGGTCTTTATTATTACATGTATATCAACAGCGGCTTGGACTACACGTCCAGCCCTGAGACTGAGAAAGGATGTTGTGTCCAACAAAGGATAGGATGCAGGATGCAGGCCGGGAGTGGTCTCATGGGTCTCATGGCCCGTTAGTATCAAGTTCTATGGGCATAAATCTCAGTTCCCCGAGTGACAGTGATTGGAAGGGACTTGGGTGTGGAGCGTGAGAAGGCTTAAAATTACAGTAATGATTAAAAGAAACGTTAGTCGAGTCACGATTAGACTGTTAGAGGCTAAACAAACTGTACAGGTCTTGGAAGTTGTAAGCATCCGGCGACAGTCTTGAAAGTAATCATAAATTTCACCGTCCACATTTTTGTCAGTTAATCATAATTATATGTGTAGTTTCATTAGAACTGAGACTTAACAGAGAAGGTTACCAGATTACTGAAAGGCTATGTGGCGGAAACTGATGGTCCTTCAGGCAACTGAAATACAGTACTACTTAAAAAGTTTCTGTAAGACTTAAGAATAGATAGACCACAGTGCTAATTTATAATGCCTGCTCGGTCATCAGCTGGTCATAATAAGTCACAATGTCAACAACCATTATTTCGGGTTTCTGGATTTTCTTCGTCTGTGTCTGACAAGATCTGCTACATTGACGGTAATTGTTGATGCATCTTTTACTTTCAGCAGTGAGATTTAAGGACGCAGTCGCAATAACTGATCTTTGTAAGCTTTGTGAGTTTTATTGGGATTGATTGATTAAGAACGGTATATTGTTTTCATCTTTTCAATAGGCATAGGCAGGTCAAAATTAACCATGCTTAGCAGCATTAAAATCTTATTTCACCTAGCTAAAAGACAAGAAACAACGGGAAAACAGACGTTTTTGCTTCTTGAGCACAGCGATGTGAAACGAAGGTTCAAGGTAGATAATTCAGTAATATGTCACTTTCCGAGAGATAAAATGTTTTTACCTCAGTTGCTTCCCTTCCAAATCATTTTTCTAGTGGTCATTGGACTCTTGTTTTTTCTTCTTTTGGCCCTATTAACATTTTGTGTTATTCTACAAATACCACTGTGATTTCGGGAAATTTCTCCCATGGAGGTTAAAGTACTTCTTTTGCCCGATCTTTTAAGCGGAAGAAAAAGGTGAAAGGGGGGGAGGGTCAACACCCAAAAAATTGCACAAATCTCTTTCAAAAAAGGTCACCTCAAATTCTGATTTGGTCCCCAATTTTTCATTTGCCTGGTGTTGACCGGGTGCTAATACATAGACCTACATGCTTTATGTTTTTATCTAGATAACTCAGATTGTACCCGGAATTTTAAAATTGGATACTTTATTTAGATCACAGGTCATTTTACATATTTCTACTCCCTGACACTGGCTAACAGGGCCCCAAATAAGGGGGATTTTATATATTAGCAGATTAATTGGGTTATACACAATGAGTGATTTGGCCTTCTAACAGATGCCTGAAACCTGGTTAGTCATTGGCAGCCCAGTCGACTCTGTTTACTCCGTCAAAACAAAGGAAACTGCTCTGTCTTCTTCAGAGAAATTCATAACTTTACAGTCGACAAAGCAAAAAAAGAATCATGTTACGCCTCATTTAATGAAATCATCAGTGGTGCACACAGTTGACTTTCTCTGAAACTCTATACAAGCTGCGAGAGTGCAAAGACAGAGACCACTGTGCTTGATTTGCATTAGCCAAATTGTAAAAGCTTCTTTGAGCCATTTAATAATAATTTCTTCTCTAACCACAGGAACGTTCCGAGATGGCCAAGACTAGTCTGCAGGTCTGGTGCCACCACTGTGCTCAAATTATATACTGTTTACGGTGAGGGTTCTTCGGTTAGATTTTTCACAATTTTAAATTACATGAAAAGGGGTTAAAAATTTGGCCTTCTTTTGCAGATCACAGGTCCGCACAAATGAAATCCGCTGAAGCCATTGGGAAACACTGCCTGCAACAATTATTTTTTTACAAATTCAAAACTGAATTTCACCACTTTTGCGGTGTGGTTTCATGTTATATGATTATTTCTACACAATCTGTCCAAAGGACAGATTTTATACTCTGCTACTAACGACTCGGATAGTCCAGTTTTTTT
>JAWQUT010000009.1:1877228-1894324 GCA_033807755.1 Ellobium chinense | reverse complement strand
CACACACACATACACACACACAGACATACACACATACATTCACTGCCATCCCCACACCATTCTCATCCATTCTCCATTGTCATCGCACTTTTTCTGCATGTTCTGACCGTAAACAGTGCGATTAGTTTTTCTATGGTCATTGAGGATGCTGCTGTTCTTTCAAAACGTCCTCGTTATTGTTGTTGTTGATGATGATGATGATGTTGTTATTGTTGTTATTGTTTTTGGTGGTAGTGGTGATGATGATGATGGTGTATTTGATATCTTTTACCACATTTATTGTAAATCTCTAATCTCTCCGTCTGGATATCACTGTAATAGCGGGCAAGCTGTCTACCACATTCTGTAAATCAATATTGGGATTGTTGCCATCAATCCTCATAACGTTGTCATTTTACCATAGGTTTAAAAACATTCAACACAGCGCACTTCGCAGTTACCATGAGATCTTAAGGTATGGCACTGTGAGTAAATCTTTTCAGGGTAAATAAAGGTTCATTTTATCTTATCTTTATTTACAATTCTAACAAGTACACTTAGGTATGAAATGGTAAAGCTGCAGTTTTGTGGAACTTTCAAGATGCTACAGCCAGTAAAAGCCAATGTAACAGACCATATCAACCAATCAGGGACGATGATAGTGGAAAAGTGGAAAGTGGAGATAATGACTGCCGGAATTGTGGCTTGCGATGCCTGGATGACTGTGCACGTTAATAATTATTGAGAATGGCCCATGAGAGAATCCGAATACGGAGACTACACGCAGTATGGGGATCGCTGAATCACATGAGGTTCAAGCTGCTGAGATCTTGCAGCTGTTGCTATTGTTTCATACGGTGAAGTCGTCTGTTCAATTCCATGGGCCCAATTCTTCTTCTTTGTACTTTCGATCGTTCTTGCTGGCATCTCTGAGCCAACCTCTGAGCACAACACCAACAGGCATTCATACTCTGGCTGAATTGAATCAAGTGTACTTAGTTCAAGTTAAGTCAGAAATAAAGGACATCGTTTGTAATGAAAACAAACAAACAAACAAAAATCAGCGATTTCTGATCTGACAACATGCATATGACCAAACTCAATCATAATGATCGAACTGCATGCAGTGTGATCTAATTCAGAGATATGAATATCAGTTCAATCTCAGAATTCCCATTGTCTCGTTGGTAGGCGCTTTCTCTGACTTCGCCAAGCAATTCCGCTCAATTATGTCTTAAACTCACTCACTCGAGTCCGTAAAATTTGATGTGTTAAGTAAGACCACTAATTATATAGTAAGCTACTTCTGACGTAAGACTTTTATCGCTACTAGAGGTAGTCGTTTATTGTGTATACATCTCCTATACTGCATGTACTGTTACTACAGAGGAGAAATGACTTAGCTCAGGAATAGCCAATTTGGCAATATCACTGGTTTTTTGTTGTTGCTGTTGTTGTTGTTTTGTTTTTTTTTGGGGGGGNGGGGTGGCAATTACCACCATCCGTCTGTTTGTCCGTAATATTCAAAATCACTTTGCTGATGTTTGTAGGAGACTTGTTGTTGAGAGTATGAAGATACCAGTTATGCTTGGCAATAGAGTAGGCAAGTTTAAATAATCCCTATAACATCAGAAAACTGACGACCGGGAATGGGGCTGGACTTTAATTTTCAATTCTTAGATAGATACAGACAGTTTTGTAGATTTAAATCGAGAGTGGGGATGGAAGGAGGTATTGCCACGGACGTGTACACAGAGTGATTGTTTTCTAAGTGGTTAAGGTTTATCCTATCTATTGTGTGAAAAGGTCTAAAATCCTAAGTATATCTCATTCACTGCCAAAGTTCCCAAAATCTCATTTATATTAGGCATATCTCTACGTGTCAAAATTTAGAGGGAAAACTGAATAATATGACCTGTAATAGAAAGGCTCGGGACACCTGGAGAACTCGGAGTAGGCTGTAAAAGCTTACATGGCCAACACACAGTGGGAAAAAAATGGCATCTTCATACTTTAAATCGATGCTCACTCCAATGTATATCATTAAGTAGCTTTCTTTAAACTCACTCCTACTTGGATGCTCAATTAACTATTCTGATTTTGTCTCCCTTAATCAAAGGCCCAGTCTTGTCCTTGTGACCCTTGTTTTGGCGGACAGCATATTTGTATTTGCGTTTTAACAAATGTCTCTGCTTAATCAGAAAAATATTCGGATAACGGATTACACGTGTTTGTATTTACGTTTAAAAGTTACTGACCAATGGCAAATCTCATATCTTGTTTTTCTTGTTACAGAGTAAAGTGGGGTGCATGCCTCTGTGTGTGTTCTATTTTGTCACTTCCTACACTTCGTTTTGAGATGCGTAATCACATTATTACCAGATGACCTCAGAAAAGATTACTTTATTCAAAGTTCAATTAACTTAAAGGAGTAAGGAGAAAGTGGCATTAAAAGATAAGTGCAATTTATACTTGCTGCAATTTTCATTTATCTAGGCGCTATACTTTTTCCCTAGAATAATAATTTAAAAAAACAACACGTGAAATATTGACGTGCCTGGATCAAGGTGTTTGACACACATGGGGCATAATATTAATAGAAATACTTCTCTTTTTTTAATTGTTCAGTTGTGATATAACCATAGCAACTTAAAACAAAAATGTAACAGTAGCTAATAATGTACTATATGTCAGCTTCTTCTGCCTGATACAATGTTACCTGGATAAATGCTTTGAGCACTTAATAGGCAGACACATTGCTCTCTAGGCCCAACTTAAACATGTGAGTATTGTTAGCGTGTAGCGGGTTGCCTCTCTGCCCGCCATGTTTTTTTGTTGTTGTTTTTTTCATGATTTTATTTTCTCGACTCTTTTCATAATAAACTGTCTGTCGAGATATCATTAATTTCAGTCAACGGAAGAAAGATCCGTTAAACGACAAATGACAAAAATGACAAAAATTCTAGGAAATAAAATGCAGCATTTTCTGATGCCTCACTCTCTTTGAATTCTCGCATTAACCATCTGGTTTAAAAGTATGTAACTCGAACTCAGCAGAATAAGTATGTTAACCTTACTTGAATACGACGTCCGCTAAATCTTTAGTTCCTACTTTTGCTCTATCACGACTGGATTACAGCAACTCTTTTTCTGTTGGAATTACAGAACATAAACTCGACTGAATGCAGATGACGCAGAATACCGCAACACTAATAATACGAAAATGTCAGAAAGGGACCAAAGCCAATCAATTCTAAAATATCTCCATTAGCTGCCAGTGAGCGCAAGAATGAAATATGAAATAGTTCCTCTTGGTTTGCTACAAATCTATTTATGGTATGCCTACGTCACCATCTTTCATACCAGGTTTATTGGAACTTTATAAACCATCTGATGTGTTATCAGAAGAGTCTGTCACATTTAAATTAGCAAGTAACAAAAACCAAAAATTCGGAGCCGATGATTTACAAAAACTGGTCCTTTTTTTTTTTTTAACAACCTACCGAAACAAATCCGAAGTTCTCCCGTAGTGGAAATTTAAAAATATCTATTAAAACAGATTGGCTGATAATCTTATTATGCTCGATGATAAATCTGTAGCAGTTATATCCTCAAAATGATTTTGGAAGACTGGTTTTATATAGTTCTTCTAGTGAGCTTGATTATGGTGAAAGTAAGTATTGAAGATGTGTGCTAAATGTTTAATTTAGACCCCTGTGTGTGTGTAGGCGTGAACATACTGTACTAGTTTTGTTAAACGCTCGGGGCCCACGATGGGAGGTGGGCGTGTTGTAAATGACACAATTATATTATAATTATTATTATAAGTATTATTATTATCATCCTCATTGTTATAGCCAGTACATTCAGCATGCCCATTCATGATCCCCCTGTACACCACCCACAGCAAAACTTTTTGTTGGAGAGATGTGAGGATGGGCAAGATTAATTGCAAGGAGAACCACTTCAAATATTCAGCACAAACTGACTGAGATTTTGAACAACAACAACAACAACAACAACAACAACAACAACATGATGATCATCATCAACAACAACAATAATAACAGCAACAACAACAACAACAACAAAAACAAGTAACTCTTTTTGCCCATAAATAGAGGAAGTCCAGAAATTGGGCAAATAACACTGAAGAGCAAGTAATCGATAGACGATACTAATAACTGTCAAAGAAGATGACTGAGACCTGCCACAAACACACACACGTACTATACATAAATATACATAGACATAAAAGCACTTGCCGCATATACACGCACTCAGGGACAAGCACATATGAACACTAACATGATGTGAAATTCCAACAACGCTCTTCCATGAACACATTTAATGAATTAAAATTAAAACCTTTTGATTTTATACATTACGACTTTTATCGCAATCAAATTTATTCTTAAAGAAATAAAAGTATTGATCATTGTTAAAACAATAACGATAATGAAAACAATAATCATGAAAGTAATTGTAAACATTTTTTTAAAAACATATGGGACGCTAAGACATTATAACAAATTACACAGACTGCGTGAACATAAAGCAATTCAGCAAGATTTATTCAGTATAAGCTATCAGTCAGTTCTACGGACTGCATTTCAAACAGCTCCATTGCGTCAAATGGCTATAAGTACAGCGCCGATTACGAAACAGCTTAGTGCGCAGTCGAAGTATAATTAACACTGTGTGTATGAAAAATTCCCTTTCAAGTACACTTGGAAGGACGTTGTGACATGAACATTTTATGTAAGTTCTGTTCACAACATAACGTCACTCTATATGAAATAGTGAACCCCAACCAGATCGAAGTCGTCACCGAGAAAATGGTGACGTTTATGAACTACATCACCGTGCTCATTTCATTTTGAAAATGGACAGAATATATCTGACGCCTTTAGTTTTTTCCTCGATTAAAGAGACAAGAGTAGTTACTGGCTTCACTGTCTAATACGTTTACATTTTTGTTTCTGTGGTTAAATTTAAACCGTGTATATTTTTCCCTATCGTCCGACAGTTTCTGAGTAAAAATCGCTAGAATGTCTGGATTTTCATCCGGTGCTCGCCGCCATGTTTCGTGCTGCGTGACGTCAAATGGCAGCTAGGCTAGCAGATGATTGGTTCACACAGTTTGCGCGTGCATCTGTGTCATTCGTCTGTTAGCCTATCTCATTTTTTTACGTCATGCACAAGAAAGGACGGCGCACACAGAATGAAATTCCCGACACTCTGGAGGTGTTTCCTCAGAAATTGTGGAGCGAAAGGAAAATTATACGCAGTTTAAATTTTATGCAAAAATAATGTGGACTTATTCGGCTTTGAATCAAATATCTATCTTATTCCCTTAAATGACGCTGTTCATACAGCATTATGACGCTTTGGCGCTGTTTGGAAGATCATCGAATTCTAGAACACGCATCCCAGAACATCTAAAAATTCAGTATTCTCTGGCACCAGGGTACAAGGCCATTTCTTTGATCCACTCTCTCACCTCAAATGACATAATATTTATAGATGTATCGCCTCGCTCTGCTCCCCTCCGTGTTTCTATCCGCTTCAGAATGCACAAAACATAACAAGATTTCGGTGATTTCACATCTAATCAAATCATGAAGACTACAAAATCTCTCGCTCACATCTCAACTAAATTTGCCTTAGGCCGAAAGGGCCTACATACGAATCGATTTTATCTATCGGTGGAACAGTAATCCTTGTCCTTGAGCATGTAGTCCAATATCTAAAACAAAAAGAAGCAAAGAGCGTGGCGGATGTAAAGAACGTGTAGATCAATGCTAAAAAAAAAAAAGGTCATGACAGAAATACAGTTCAGCATTTGGTTGGCTGATTAAGCCTCCCCCCAATTCCCCTGCCTTTTTTGGAAAAAAAAAAAAATATGACGTCATGACTACAATGAGCGAGAAGCAGTTTGTAACAGCTGCTGAGTTGGGCTTTCTGGGGCTAAGTTGCACTTTAACGGCGAAGTGGTTAGCATTGACATCTCTTGTCCCTCAGCATCTTAGCTGAAGCACTGTGAGTTATTTCGATTCATATTTGTCGATGGGAAACATGTTTACGTACGTCGGACAAAACTTGTTATACCCCGTTTACGAAACAACACCAGCGACTGTCGACCAGGATTTTTTATTACCCACCCTCTCATTTACCCACTGACAGCTTGGATAATATGCTGCGACCCTTGTCGAGGACACAGCTACTGTAAATAATCAGCTAGTTGTAATGAATTATAACTGGCAGCTAAATCAGGACATTTGTGGCAGACCTGATTTCCTTTTCTTTGTTTTTCTTTGATGCAACGTTTCTTTTCTTTCCCCATAGCTCCATCCATGCCTCTTCCCAGAAGGAGGTTCGAACCATCTCCATGACATCAGTCAATATTGATTACTCCTGAAACAATACGAATCCCAGAAAAACAAGCAACCCCCCCTCCCCCCCCNCAAAAAAAAAAGGCCTGTTGCCTATTCTTTTCAGAAAGTCAGCCTGGGAAAAAAAACGTACTCTAACTCGATGAAATAAGTATTTGAATTACGCGGAAGTCTGCTGCTTTGTAAGGATTGTTTACATATTATAGTGAAGTTCGATAGTGATGGGATAGCAAGACTGTACTTTTTTATCTGTATAACCCAAACTCCCTCTTACAGATATACCGTATTAAATTTAACCACAGAAATCGCAATTTTGCATTGCTGGCATTAAAGGGTTTGAGAAGTTAGATTTCGTATTATGACATCGTTTAGTCCTTATTAAATACATTTGTCGGAAGTGCCACTGACTTTCTTTGCGGTCTCCATATTTTCGTAATATTATTAGGGTTCTTCCCCACCCCAGCCCCCTTCAAGTGCCTCGGACTGCATAAGGCTCCCTACTCTTCCCGCTCCTCTCAACCCCAACTCATTGTCCTTCTCTTTCTCTTCTCTATTTTCCCATCCTCCTCTCCTCATGCGTGTATGCCTTGAACGAAATAATAGTGATCGACATGCAGTTGTTGGCCACGTCAAAACGTTTTTACAAAGACTATTATTAATACATTTTTATTGCTTTTGAAGGATCTAACATTGGTCCAGTGGTGCACCATTAATGCTCAAAAAAGAAAATTTGCGGATGACAAAAGCGTAGCTTTATGGAAGTCACAATCTTAGTCCTTGTGATCAGTTTTTATTTTGTCCCAGTAAATTGTCTACTTCACTTATAATGCTGGACGATTGTTTGTGCAGACAACAAAGTAGAGCCCTCGCAAATATCCTCATAAAAATCCTTGTAATGTTTGTCGAATGTTAGAGCTCTAAAATAATATTGCAGCTTTATAGTTTCTCGTTTCGCGCCACATCAAGACACTATGACAGCCACAGAATCAAAACAATCTATTTTTTAAAGTATCCAGGAAATGTCTTACCCTCATTAAGTTAAATAAAGCAAACCAGTGCCAAATCACGTTAAAATATGAGCCTCAAAATATAATAAAAACTAGGACTTAATAGTTTTGTCCAGGCTTATTCGCAAAGTCTGAAATTAATCGACGATACCTTTGAAAAGACCATTGGACCACGACAGTTTCCTGCTTAAATCAATCAATTGGACTGGCGACCAATACCAGTCGTCGATGTTCCTGACTGACGGCTGCGTTATTTTAGGCGTATTCATTTGCCTTCTCTGACACGGGTTTCCCATTCCATAGTTTGTCTGTAAATTATCTTCTACATGTCGATGACGATCTTATCGTGTCCCGGAGCTCATCACAATGTTTATAAAAAACTAAATGCCTCACTATAATATCTCCCGTTTTGATGTAAAATTGATTTCTCCCAGTAAAAAGCTATTTTTAGCTGACCTGTTGTTTGATAAGCCACAGAGGAAATGGCGATCTTCCATGGATGTGTTTCATGTGATAATGTTCGTACTCTCTGACCTACATAATAGGCTACTATTTTTGGTGTAATGGATATGCAAATTAAGTCACAAATACAAATTTGGTTCGTATGAATGTTTCAATAAAAGCTGAATATGAGAAACAAAATCTTAGCTTTGTTTGAAAGAATTCCTTTCTGCTCGGTGTAAGAATTTCATATTTTACGTGGAGAAATATGAGGGAAAATGGATTGTATATACTGATTAGAGCAGTAGGAAAAGACATAATTCCTCATAACATTACTATGTTCCCAAAGTTTGAGCTGGTACATGAATTTCAGCACTTTCATTAGAACCGGAAAAAATTCTGAGCAAGGGCGAATGCACCAGCGCTATGAATTTTCCAACGAGAGACAAATTAAATATTTCTACCTTCACGAGAGGACAATAATAATCAACGAACGTTTTACTCTATTCTTAACAAACAGCCGTATAAATTTGAGTGTGTCGGTTGATTATTGCCTATATTAGATAGACGAATGAAATATACTTTGTTCAAAGCAAATATATGTAGACAAAAAGAAATGACCGAAAATGGGCACCAGTTTCGCTGAACTTGTGCTTGCAAATTTTCTTTACCAAGTTGTCCTTTTTTCATTTGTCCGGTTAATGAGTGGCCCTAAAAAGTGTATTTAATTTCGTAGTGTAATGATTTTAAATATTAAAGTGCAGAACATTTGAAATGTTACACCCACTAACAAACGTTATTGTCTATTAATGCTGCAAATGTCAAATATCTAGGTTCTATAGTTATGTCACAGCTGAAAAATTAAAAGCCTGTCTAACAATGGGGTGCCCAGGGTGCATTTAAAACACTGGCCCCGGTATGACATTGTGTTACACGCATATTTAATTCTTTTTTTCTTTTTTTTTTGTGACAAAGGTGCAATGTTTAAATCATTAAAACGTATAGTAAAAGTCATAACAATAATGCGGTTTATATAATGCCCGCTCAGGCGATTTCATACTATTTTTCTTATATTCTTACATATTATATCTGTTTAATAATTTGCTTAGAATTTTATACTTGTTTCTAGTTAACTCATGAAGCTATTGGACATTGCACTAACTAAAATTATTTTACTTGGGGAGGGGAAGAGGTAGTGGGGACTACTCAGCATTTTTAACTAACATGTCAGCTGTTAAAAATGACTAATTTCATGGTACATATAATAGTTAAAAAATGGCAAAGGAAGATTTGAATTTCCTGGCAATTATGTGTGGTCTAGAACAGATGTCCATTCAGCGATGAGGATCTTTCCTCACGAAGCGGGATACTTCATAGACGAGTCGAAAAGCCGCAGCCTCAAATGAGTTGGTTTTTTTTTTTTGGCCAAGGATATAATTTGTTATGCCCTGGCATTTGAATTAATATTAGGAATTTATTCGACTCTTCCACATAATCAGTGAAACTATTACTATCACCGACATCAATCCCGAACGAAAGTGAATTTGCACAAATCAGACAAAGTGATCAGCAGGTTTTTAAAGACGATATTAAAATACAGAAACAGAAACATTTGGCTTCTCTTGCAGAAATCATGACACAACATTCCCACATTCAGCTCACTCGTTTAATGTAATATGAACTCTCCGCAAATGAAGTACGATTACAATTATACACTTTTTTCGCTTAGTCGCACCACGCCTGGTAACAGCGTTTTCCATGCATCCATGAACTTGAGTTTGCTTGACAAAATATACGACTTGTTAATTAGCATTAAGGAAATTCTTGAAAGAAATGAAATCTGACATTCCCTTAACCTGCCTTACTCAGATGGCTTAAACTGTGCAATAAGAAGTATGCTCCATAATTTCACATTATCTCCAAAACTTGCAAGGTTCATGTAAGAATGTAATTTTGGAATACCATGTTTTCCTAACATACAACAAAACGCTTCTTTTTCTCTTGCAGTTTGTCAAAATGCCTTCCGTCACTCATGATATGTCGGTATCACTCTGACATAATTCATTCTTATGCCTTCAGAGATGCTATAAACACAAAATTAGGTATCCATTTTCCATTGAAGTATAATACAAAAGTATTGTAACTATTTACAAACACAATCTTTACTGTGAAGATAAACATGAAATTTTCTATATATAATAGCATTTATAATGAAACTGACGATTTAAAATGAACATAGACAATGTCTTTGGTGAGTAAAGCAACGTTAAACCATTCCACTTGCAAACTCGCGCTACAATGAGATTCAAGACGAATATTAATGTCGTAGCTCGCATACATCTCCAAATGATGTAAGACTCACTTCTTCCGGATCAATTTTCCGAACTGTTGATCGATCTGCAATTATTGTATGATGGTTCTTATATTATTTACAATCCCCAGGCAAAGTTGGTGCACTACAGACCTGAATACTTAAAAAGCGGAATACTCTTGATTTTCTATGACAAACACTCTGTAAATATGAACATAGATTCGGATACAGTGAAAGGAAAATTGCTTTTTCCACTGTCTCCCAAGCCGTAGCTGAGAATGAGAACTTGTACGTTACCTGCTTATTTTGCACAATTTTGAACCCAGAGCATAAATAAATCCATGAAGTAAGATCATCATTTTTGTTAAACGAAGAAATAAATAATGAAGAATCTGACAGACCGCTGCGATTTGAAAATATTATTTATTTAATTCCAGATTTTCTAGAATGAGAACTCTTTGAAAGAAAAAGAAAAATAATTCTCAGGAATCTGTTTGCTGCGGTTTGACATATTCACTTTTATTTGCTCATTCTGGTATCTTACTTCGGGGTTTATTTATGACTTGCCGTACTGATACGCAAACAAGAAAGCAAGTATAAATAATGGATGACATGAATCATGTCGAATAATGTTCTCACACGGCTAACATGATAATAATATATATCTCAAAGGTCCGCAGTCAGTGTGTACAAAATTACAAATCAGGCCTGCTTCATGATACTGCAATCGCTGATGGGATGAGATGTGAAGGAGGTGGAGGTTGAGGCGTGCCCGAAACCATATTGGGCGTGGGCTGAGACATGGCCATATCCTCCCTCTTCTGTAGTTTCTTGGCTTTGATTCGTCGATTCTGAAACCAGATTTTGATCTGGCGTTCTGATAGGTTAATCAGCTGGGACAACTCCCATCGCCTCGATTTCGAAATGTATGTGGAGCTTGCATATTCCCGCTCTAGCTCAGCGATTTGGAACTTTGAATATGGACGTCGCCTCTTCCGTAATGTGACGGTTGTTGGTGCAATGGACGTGGAGGGCAGGTGTATAGACTGTTGCATTTCTGGGGACAAAAGGAAATATCAAGAAATCAGTTTTCAGTAGCACCAGCCACAAGGTTAATAATGACGGTTTCTTTCAGAGAAAATGATAAGCATTTTACTATATTCACAAGCATTGTTTCTAGGTTCTCTACGACTATAGGTGACACAGGAATGGGTTGTCTACAGTACGTATGGACCGTAAAGTTTGCCATAGCACTTGATTTAACTTTGAAAATTACCAGTGAGATCATTTACCTATGTGTTGCCCTGACTATAATCAAAATGTTACTGGGCGATTTGCCTACAGTATAACTCAAAGTGACATTTCGTGAGGATCAAAAAGCACCCACCAGGATAGATATCAAAATTTCTACATGACTGTGTATCAGGTGCCACTTCCCCCTTCCCCCCCCCCCCCCCNCCAAAAAAAAAAAACCAACCCAAAAAAGTTTCAAGAACTGATATTGTGTGAAAATGAATTTCGGCACAAATTAGCAGACGGTCAAATACGGCAGATTTAATTAATCTTGGTTCTCTGGTTATGACACAGCTGAAATATGTTAATGTCTAAATCTTGATAATGACTTTCATATCATGCGTGCAACACACTGGCCTTGTAACGTCAAATTTTGATATGCAACGTCACTTTTCTGTGACAAGTGTATAACACCCACATAAATGAAATTTGGCATAGATATTAATTTATCTGTCTGCTGATGTGCCAAACAGTTTACCCTAGCTTAGTTTTAAACCTTGAAGTTTACACGTTTTTGATTTAAGTAAAACCGGTATATTTGATTTTTTTTTTTTTTTAATATTATAATCAAAATCTTCTGTACACATCGACTTGAAATGCATACAAGTAGATCTCAGGAACTCGACTTCCAGGGGACCAGTTCATAAACTCGATTTTGACAGGTCTTCGAGTTCTAAGGTAAAGTTAGAAATGGAACGTCGTGGACTCGGGATCAGAACATTACGGGAAGAGTGCACGGTTTTGACGTAAATTCTGTGGTCCAAGCTTGAACCTGATAACTCACAGTTTTTGTGAAATTGAGGAAAATGGCTCTAAAAAAAAATTAGAAAACAGATGAAAGTACCAAACTGATACACAGTTTATGCCTAAGAGTTGACAGAGCTCTCAAAAATTCAAGAATGATAGATATGATGTTTTTCGGTTGTTGTTGTTTTTTTCTGGGAAATATCCTATATTTTATGAAACGATGTTCGTTATAAAGCTTACGCATGGGAACACAGAATTCAGGTTCTAACTTGTAACACTCTAGTATACATTTTGCCTCTTCTCTGTAGACNGGGGATCAAATTTGCAACAAAAGGAACAAAAACGTGTAAACAGACATGAACATGGCCATGGTGTAGATTTTAACTGAGACTCGATATACATGTACTTTTTAATGAAGCTATTAATGTGAGCTTTTATATTGCAACAATGCAGATTTTACCAACGTTAGTTGCAATAGCAATGGAATTATAGAGACCCAAATAAAAACTGCATGAAAGAACATGCAATGAATGCGGTGCGGAATAAGACTTTAAACTTTTAGGGGGCATACAGTAATTAACAACATGTTGCTGCTCAGCCTGTTATGTTCAGATATCTTATCACTCGTGCTCAGTTGTCTTGTCCGTGGTGCTCAGTTATCGTGCTATGGTGCTCAGTTATCGTGCTATGGAGCTCAGTTATCGTGCTATGGTGCTCAGTTATCGTGCTATGGAGCTTAGTTGTCGTGCTATGGAGCTTAGTTATCGTGTTATGGAGCTCAATTGTCGTGCTATGGTGCTCAATGTCGTGCTATGGTGCTCACTTATCGTGCTATGGAGCTCAGTTATCGTGCTATGGTGCTCAGTTATCGTGCTATGGAGCTAAATTATCGTGCTATGGAGCTTAGTAATCGTGCTATGGTGCTCAGTTATCGTGCTATGAAGCTCAGTTATCGTGCTATGGGACTCAGTTATCGTGCTATGGAGCTCATTTATCGTGCTTTGGAGCTCAGTTATCGTGCTATGGTGCTCAGTTGTTTGAGTCCCTCGGTAACAGGTGTTCAAGCGTCATTTCATGAAACAAACAGATGAAGTCTGTTGGGTTGCATTAAACACAACAAAGTTGTCTTTACGGACATGCCACAAGTTCATCACAGTTTAAACCACTGGCAAAGCAATTGTACCATAAATATAACAAGATCCGACATGACACAAAGAAAAGAAAAGAGATAGGGAAAAGGATGTACACTCAGATTATATCTGCCAGATTAAGCTCCCCAGATTGGGAATAACTACATGTACTTTCAACATACAATCATTCAAGGATAATTTGGCAATTCTGAAGAGTTGTTTTTTTGCGATTTAGTTTTGTTCAGTTCAATAGACTTAAAAAGTTAACTTAAATCCATACTTAAACGAATCGTGATTTCTTTGCGGTCAGTAGGATCATTACAGTGTCATAAGCATAATTGGACTACTGCTAGCATGAAGGCATTAGCAGACAACGTATTCACAATAACCTTGGCGCTTTTTTGCTCTAAGCAATAGCTTTATTAAACATCAGTTAGTCATACAGAATTAGCATTACATATGGAGACGCAAAATGTGTAAAGACGGTGTTAAGACTCTAGGTTAAGAAGTCATGGGTTCTATTCCAGCGAAGGAAAACATTTCATTTACATTTTCCTCGGTCCCATCTGTTAAATGCTTGTCTGGCGTCAGAATGCTAGTGACCAAAATCTGCAAATCGTAGAGGTAGCGTATGCTCCTCAGGGGATAGAGAAAGTCTTAGAGCGTGGGGGGAGTGGGGGTGGGGAAGGGGTTTAGCCTGGATATGAGGCTTGTTAACCAAATTAGTATTATTATCATTACTATTTTTTTTTTCATAATAATAGTGTGCTCTACAATGCGTTCAACAAATGTAAGACACGTATGCACTAGTTACGGAAGTTTTGGATTTTGTTGTTGTTGTTGTTGTTTTTTTCCCATAAACAAAATAAAAAACCGATGAACTTCTTTTAATCCACATGTAAAATTAAGCTTTAGATCTACTCGGTGTTCGTTTATAAAATGGGCGGCTGAATGAATGAATGAATGAATGAATGAATGAATGAATGAATGAATGAATGAATGTGACTTTTTGGTCCGTTTTGTTGATCTTAACATTTTATGTCATTTTGATACATACGACCAGCCAAATAACAGCAGGTAAAAATCAGTATTGATGGTCTTATCATGCTTTTGGTGGAACAGCCTCATCACGATGGCCTGCTTTGTTAATAAAAAAAAATATATGGCGAGAAGGTCCCATTGTTTCTATACTTTTCCGAAATAAAAACAGTTTCACTAAACTGTCCATATGTGATATCCTTTAGACCACTGGCCAAGTTTAACTGTTTCCGCTTTCGCTCGTTTGTATTTTACAAAAAAAAAAAGACAGAAAAATGTGCTCGGCGAGAATACATTTTCACTCCTAAGCACATCATTCCAGGAGAACGTATAACTGTGAAATATAGCACTTGCACGGCAGCCGAGAGACCAAGCTTACATCCATCATGTCCTGACATTTTGATGACCAGCCTAAGTCTGTATTCACACCTCCTTTTTTTTCCATGATACCACTCACAAACGCAAAAAGACTTTTAAGCACTCACGTGCGTTACCCGCGTCTATTTCTCCCTGTTTCCATTCCTTTACAGCATCTGATTTCAATAACGTTCACTCCGCTTTATTGGAGCTATAGACAAACAATTTTTTTTTTCTGAAATATGTGCACTAATGCGGAGGCACGATTAAAAACGATTGCTTTCAACTCATTGTTCTTGTTGCAAATTAGTGAAAAGGACAGAATACGGCTGGGAGTTTGCAATATAATCGGTCAAATGTGATGATATTCTTTCACTTCGTTTTCAGTTACCTATGATAAGTAAATGTAACTTTAGTAAACCCTAACTTCCTACTCCACATATCTTTCTTCATTCCTCTTTACTTTCTACATGTGCTCCGTGCTCTTTATCATCTTCGAGAAGGATATGTTTGTATTCAGGCACATCTATAATGTTTATTTTAGGCTAAATTTTGTTTTCAGCCACAAATGTATCGATACTTTAAAAAATTGTTATCATAAACTAATCGGTACAGTACAAATGGTCAAACCCTCGTCACAACATAATGCAATAGAAGCTCATTTGCTACCCCAGCTCACCAACGACGAGGTGGAAATAGGATTTTGAGAAGGATAATAGTGGTGACGCTGTAGATGTTACTGTAAACAAGGTAAAATTCTTAAGATATCAGATTTCGATAATTAGTTGTCATATTGCTGGTTACAGCGCATAGTGAACACTTTACGCTAAGACCAAGTCCAAAATGTGCGTAATCTGAGAGTGATTTCATCTTTCAGTGAATGATGGAGTAGCTGAAATCAGTTCACATTAGACTAATATATACTGCATCACCCGATTATATTTAAATTGGACTTTATAATGCTAATTACATTTAGCAGTACTGATACGCGATGGATCAAAATGTTCTGGCCGCATTCAATCCTATTTTGTACCTTGCTGCCAAAAACAAACGCCATTACGCGGAGATTTCGATTTCAACCCATTTTGTATGTTTGTTGGTTGATTTGTCAGAGAGAGCCTTTCCAGAAGTTACAAAAAAAGTATGAATGAAATTTGCTGGAAAGTTGGGACCTTGGGTTTGATATAAATCTGCACGAGTGGGCGGATCATAGATTTTTAAAAATATGAGTTTTCATCATTGCTAGTATGATGTTCTCAGTATGTTTACTTTTTGGAAAAAAAATTAGATTTTAATTGTTGGATGATTCAAGAGATATTCAATCAAGTCTGGGAAACTACTATTGACATTACTATACTTTTCCCCCTCATTTCCTGAGAAGAATTAAGTACCATCCAACAGTATCCATCCGTTCTCTTTTTCTATTTTCTCTATAGCTGCTCTATACCCCGAGGTAAATCATACATCTAGTAAGTTCAGAAATGGAAAGAATAAAACAAAATAAGAGATAACTACAGAAAATTGTTTTGGCAAAACTAGTGTCTGAATGAGGTCAGAGAAACTCACGGAAATAAATCCTTATTTAAATTCACCAAATTGCCGCCCAGAAATTATCGAAATAGTCTTCTCTAAAATTGTTAAGTTGCAACTTGTATCATACCGCGGTAGCATTCTCTGTCTTCATAACAGCCTGGTTTTGTTGGTTTCTCATACCTCGCATGCAGTAGTTTCTTGCTCACAATACACGTCCTGTATTCAACATAATTTTTTTTTCATACAAAACTCTGACTGGCTGCCTTTCATATAGGCCAACTTCGTCCGAGATTTCAGCAAGGTAATCCTGTCTTACCACACCAAGAAATTCATCATGCTTCTATGATAAATCTCTTGTTAGAGCTTGTAACTGTCCGAAGATGAGAGCAGGGGATACATTTTTAACTCTGGTTAAGCCTGGAGCTAAATTATTTATGGAGGAACATCATAACCATACGGTCTGAAGTGCGAAGGTAACGCCAGGACCTGGCATAGACTGATTGTCACAGAACGCACTTATATGCCGTGTTGTCAGGACAACCTTAAGTTTCATGCCCCTAATTTATTCGGCAATACAGTGGAACTTAAAAAAAAACAAAATGCCCAACATCTCGGTCGCAGAATCCGTGAATTGCCCTTCTGACCTTTCAGATTAGCAATATTTACCCTCTTGTTCCTTGCTATAATTTTTGGGACGTGAAGAAAGCAGTCATAGTCGCATTCGGCAAGTACAGGTGTACTGGCGAAATGAAAGTTAAATACGAAACGTTATTTAATAGTAGATATTATCCATACAAAGTACTTGTATGAGACTTATAAAGTTTCGAAAAACCAAAAGTGACTTTTTTGGGGGGGGAGGGAAGAT
>JAWQUT010000009.1:1858347-1871596 GCA_033807755.1 Ellobium chinense | reverse complement strand
GGGGGGGGGGGAGGCTGAGGAAAACTTTACCAAAAGAGGAATGAGAAGCACATTGCAGCCTTGTGTTAAACGATCACATGTTTATACAACACCTTTATTATACTATTGCTTGAGCATAAGTACAAGTGTGTAACCCAGGCATGCAGTGAAAAATCTGCTGGCATGCCATGCCGTCTGTGTGTGTCCCCTACTCCGAGCCATATTTGTCATATAATAATCCTGACGTCTGGGGAGTTGACAAATTTGCCAGGGCTGCCTGGATTCAAAGGGATCTGATGTCCTTTCACACTGGGTCAGATTACATTCTCTGGATCTCTAGGACGCTTTTCACCAGCTTAAATTTCCGAGTGCGACACAATGGCCAAAAACCGCCATGATGAAAAGGTAGGATAATGTACTTTCCTGGGATACGGAATGTATCCGGCAGAAGGTTGGTATCATGACTCAGATGAACTGGTATGAAAACGCAGCTATTCAGCTTCAGTTGTCGCCGTGTAAGATGGCTAAGACTTCTCTGTGAACGGCAGAGTGGAGCAATGACAATCAGTTCGTCTTACGAAGAAAACAGGATTGAAATGCAGGCTTATGCCCAGCAATGAGCAGATGGTTTAAAAGCGGTTGCGCTGAAAATGGCCTATATGTTGGTTGTTGGTACGCCTATCTCCCAGCTCTACACACAAGGATACAATGACCGTATTTTGCTTTTACGGAAGTAATACCAGCGGTTCATGTGACAGCGTCGCCATGAAAGGGAAGTGTTGTATATATTCAGCTATTATCATCAAAGTCTATCTTCGCAATAAGTAGTATTGCTAATGCAGTGAATTATGACAAAGATGAAAAATACAAGTGAAAAAAGACATTCTTTATTGTCCGAGGGAAAATTAATATCTTTATACCAGACATACCTCAGTGTGCGTTCATTCTCTCACAAATTTGACACGTCGTTTTGCTATGTTGTCAAGATGACACAGTATTATCACTTTTGTATTGGGTGACAAAGTGAGCTTTCGGTGAATTATTTTCATTGTCCGGCTAACAAACTGAGGAAAACGAGAGATAAAGTTTACATTATAGTGTAATATTTTCAGATATAATAATTAGCACGGTTATTCCATGGCGTATGTTCATTAGTAGGAAAGTAGCTACCTTGGTGCCAAATTTTATGTTGACGGGACTCAATTTTTTTAGGTATCTCTGCACTACAGTCATAATAAATAAGAGATTAATGGGTTGGGCCTTTCATCTCCTCTTCAGTCAAAGCGTCGCTATGAGCTTACCAGGGCGGTCCTTTTATTCTGTGGGCGGTCTCTCGGAGATTCAGGGCAAAGGAAGCATCACTCTCTAAAACCAAGACGGTTGGGCGATTGCGGAAAAGCTAGAAAAAAACGTCCGCACTTACGAGTGCAGTTTGCTATACTTCCATCTATGCATTATTATTTCTTGGCACAACATACCACCGCTGATTCCTGCCACAAACAATACCAGGAGCCAGTGAATAAGTTCGAATCTGTGAGGTATTCGAACCCGCGAGCAACTTTAAAACAGAGAATAAGTGACTCGGAGCCAGTTAAGTACAACAAGTTTGCCGATTTTTCCAAATGAGCAGGTTCCAGGTCATGATGCCCTACAAGTATTTAACTGATATCGTCATGGTTCTGTGATCGTACCTTGATCTAGTCTATGTTGTAATGACGTTAACTGTTCCGTATCTCTCATGTCTGTTATTGTGTGAGGTTAGTTAATCTATTTAGGTTTCAGAAGTGGGACCCCAGGATACTGTGACAGACAATATCATATTCTTTGATGTCTTTATGTATTCTGATGGATAGCCATTTTATTGCGTCACAGCTGGATATATACAGTTACAAGAATGTCTGCCACTGCAATGAGCAGGTTTGCGATTAGCGATTAGCCACATCAAAGTTATCATGGCAAATACGTAAGAGGCCAGTTGTTCATGACCAATCTTCCATTACATCGGGCTAGTGGTCTGTAGGCCACCTATACTAATACGAATCTATGTGACCTCCCATGACTGATATGTTTTTGATATATTAATCATCTGTACTTCTAGTGTGTTTCATATAAATATAGCGCCTATTCGTAATGAGACTGTTTCATGCCTTATTTCCCATCCTCGTATGGTTCAGTGCAGTGCTACAGTTGTTTGATCCCCACGGTGGCACGAAGGGGTTAGTCCTTTGATTCTATGGACGGTTCCATGTAACAGTCTCTAAGAGAGCCAAGATGGTTGGGATGATGCGGTCGAGCTAGAACAGAATATATCACTTGCGAGTAATGTTTGCTACACTGTACTTGTATCTTTGCCTCAGTTATTATCACCATGTACATATTCTTACTACATTCTTCTCCGACACAAGACCTTTGAAAAAAAAAATTTGAAACCAAGGATGGTGGTCGCCATTTTGCCGAGCTCCCGCTTCCAAAGTATCGCGAAGATTTCAAAGTTTCTAACTAAAGTCTAAACGCTACGCACACTTCCCCTCACGGCTAGCGCGCAGCAGCAAAAAAAATAAATGTAAACGTATATCTGATGTCACGCGGGTTTCGCGCTAGTGCTGAAGCGACACGTCTTCTCCTATATATCTCTCCTGACATGTGTGTCGTTAATGCATAATATTATGTGTTCCTTGTTCTCATTCCATTCATCCTGTTCAACCTCATCTTGCATATGGGCACGCAATCCAATTCAATCCATCTGACAGAAGTTAGAACTGGATTTTGTGTTTTGTGGGCGTAATCGAGGCCTGAGTTGTGGGCTGTCGAGCCATGGCGGCTGTTACTCGCTGAGCAATTGGGGGCTACAATTTCCTGACAACTACAAAATGGACAATAAATATACAAAGAGTGAACGAAAAAGAATGAGTAACAACGAAAGAGAATCAACAGAATTATATTTCCCCAATCAACCACACGGTTAGGCATGTAACAAAACATTGCTGCCCGAATCAGACGTTCGTATTTACTCTAGCCGCATCCGGATTGCCCACCAAAGCCCAAATCTATTCTAATGCAAGACAGAGAGGAATATACACAGTTAGTCACAATCCCCATTCCATGAAGGTGACACCTACGGACCATCAATCACTTCCGGTTTTATGCAAATGAAGCAACCAGATACTACCATTATCGTGGTTTTAGTTATCCCCCTTGTTTTGCCCACACACGTCATCTTCAGTATAATGAAGGGCAAACTCACAAGCCCAACGTTTGTAGATCTCTCATTTCTCGACATAACTGTGAATTGACTGACAACATTAACCATTTCTTTTATAATACTGGGATAATATTATCAAGAGCAAATTTGTTTTGCTCACCTACGACATAATATTAAGATTTTAAAAAAAAAGGAGAGTCCGAGGCTCACAAAATAAACATTTACAAATAATGTCATGCAACATATAATAAAATATTACCATGACATAAAGCTTTACCAGTAACCAATGTGTTATAAAATTGTACGCGTATAGGCTAACGTGCATACCTATACTTGGTTGTTTGTTGTTTTTTTTTTAAATTATCAGAATACACGAGGACTGCCTTATTGAAACAAAATATACAGCCGATATCATTTCGAAAAATAGCGTCAGATCACAGCGAATACAAATTCGGATTTTATTTCCAGCATGACTGTCAAGACTGCCCTGTTTTACAAAGTAATTTATGTTTCAGTGGTGTACGTTCTGATTCGAGATTTTATCGATACTGAGGTAGAAATCTCCGGCTCTGGATTGTGGGTCTCAGTCAGATGACGTTGACGTTGACGTTTAAAAGAGCTAGGGATGAGCCCTATTGTCTGTTTACCTGAGTGTCCGGATGTACAGTCAATAGACAAAAATGGGACATAACCCTATTCAAGGATGCCCTACAATTAAGGCGTGTCAATGAAGACAGCCCCAGTGGTGCGGATGGTCTCCGATATCAAATTGATGGTCAGAGAGCAGAGGTCACATCAAGCCTGTAGTTATACAACAGGAAATCCAGCTTTAGTTCATCGCTGGCCTTACCTAGATTTAGTGTTGTTTATTATGAGTTGTCTTTTTTTTTTGCGCTGCTCTAAAGAATTTTTACACTGATTCCATGTTCCTTCTCCCTCTGTCAAATCTCTCCTTTGATCTCTCTCTGAACATTCTGCCTAAAGAATGATTACTCCGCCCCTTCACTCATTTACATATTGATGATATGAATTTTCACCCTCTGCACCAAAGGGCCGTTCCGCATCCATTTGTTCTTGTTAAATAGAGTGCGCTTAAAGATAATAAGTCCAATATCTTGTCCACACAGCCATCCGCTACTCCGCCTCTATGCTTTATTCCTAAACCAAGACCCGCATTTCCGTCGGAACACTTGATTTTGAATGGCTTCTGTCGTTGCAGGTGTTTTCTTTTTCTTGTTGGTGGTCTTCTCGAGCGGTCATCCTACTCATAGACTTCAAATAAATAGCAACATCAACAACAACAAACCTAAGTGAAGAGTACCAGGAATGAGTTTACATTTCATCTGCGTAAGTGTTTTATCATGGATAAAAACTGTCTATCTTCATTCCCTCTCTGCTTTGCGAACACTTGCTCCGGTGCATTCTGCCATACCCCACCACCCAAAAGCGCACATCAATACGAAAAAGCGGGTAGTATAGTATAGTACCCTACCGCTCGCTAAGAGTTTGATTGCCGTCAAATTTGCGAGGTATAGATTACAGATAAGCAGGGGGCGAAGGTCGAGCCTCGCGGAAATCCGTTTGGACCGATGACAGTTGAGAAGATAACGATTTTATGACGGACCACCGAGGAGACAGGGCCGGGACGGGAAGAAAGGCTGAAGGCTCCTCATGCATGCAAGGCCGCACTTAGAACCGGAGAACACCATCGGGGTAAAAAGGAAAGTTGGCATTTACCTTCGAGGTTGCCCTTGTACAATGAACTATTCACAGATGAACTTTCGCGTTACAAACAAGTATAAAACCGGTGTGGCTCTTTACCAGGCACGAATACTACCACTTTGCTTATGTCTTGGCTCATATCAGATTTCGTGGTTCGAACACTAAAATTCTCTACTAATACGGGCATCCTATTCTTGTTAATTTAGTGTTCATGCATTGATCAAACTACAAATTTGAGAAATAATTTGGTGGTGCCAAATTAGAGATTAGTTTGATGATGCCAGATTAGATATTCAGTGTCACCGGAACGACGAGGAATGGAAAATGGGACTTTTCAACTAATATCATACAGGACAGATTGCACTTTGGCAGTACTACCAGGCCACATCGTGTGGAGGAGGCAAAGCAAACTTTTACAAGTCCCCCCCCCCCCCCNCCCCCCACCATTCCCCTCCAAAACAATTGCCATCAAAACTCTTTAAAGTTAATTCATGAGAGCATGGAATGATATTAAAAAAAAAAATCATCTCATTCTCGGAGTACCATTCGAAGTTTTCTTGGTGCAGATTTCAGTGAATTAATAAACATGCGGCTTATGCTTGGAAATGATGAAGAAATGTACACAATTTAGACAAAAATCCAGCTCTTGGAAAATAGCCAAAAAGTAACCAAAAAGCCATGGCATACTATAAACACCTAAGAATATGAAAAGTAGCGAAATTTCGCGCCTTAAGAGCCTACCTAGCAAACCAGCACTGTCGATGACTTTATTAGGTTGAAAAGGAGGTAGCCATTGTGGTTGAGCTGATCGAGATGACAGTGCAAGAGTGTGCTATTAGGACTTGAAGAGACCGGTTGAGGCATTAAATACACTAGTTTGTAGCATGAAGATTAGTGGAAAGTGTTCAGATTACTGCTGAAACAAAATAAAATTTGAAAAATAATAAGGAATGGGCAAACCCCAGCCAAGGTGACCTAACATTTTGAAACAAGAAACAAGTTCTAAACTGCCGACAAAATTATTATGTCCATGCATTCCAGCCGAAGATTTCCACGCCGCAGTGTATACAATATCATGTCTTTGTGCTAAGAAATACGGATTTCTGTGGCACACGAGATTCAGTCTAACAAACGGATGTTTTCCATTTATCTTTTAAAGATAATATGGACGTTTTAGAGCATTCCAAGATGTCAGTACTCGAGTTTATAAGTTTGTAAACCTGACGGTGGACTGCAGGAAAGCATTCCCTGTTGTAGCATTTGCTCATTGGAGATTCGACAAGGGTCTTGTCTCCCCGCCCTCTATTTCTTAAGGAGGAGCCAGCCCATTATGTTATAAACTTGCATTATTTGTCCTTCACACAACATCGTGAGTGGAAATTCCCTTGGGTGAACCAGGTCGGGTTTTGTCGCTCACTTCCTTTCTAATTTTTTTTCTTATAATTCAATACTAGGCCCCGATTCTGGAAAGGCTTTCTACGATCCTGAATGTAATTTACATGCGTGGGGGTGTGAGTGGGGGAGGGGGCGGGGGCGGTGAAGAGATCGGTTGCGACCGTCCAGGGTTGTGCTGTCGCGTATCTCTTAGCCCTCATCTTCTGATAGTGATAGGAGGTTTCAGCTCCCACATCCAAAGTTTACATCCCCAACTTTCCCAGCGCACCAATCCAAAATGGCGGAGATTTACGACGGATTTTAATTGGTCATAAGAAGCGCCCCCTAGTAGGCAGGTTATCAGAAGGGGGAAGTAAGGCAGTAGGTGCCAGAGCCTCGTTATGGCATGCGTGATTATAAGCATTCACGTGCGGCCGCACACGTCGCGAGTAAACTACAAGATAGATGCCTCTGTATAGGGATGTTCGTACGTTCACTTTGTAAAGCAACATTTCGCTAATTTTACCAGAGACAAAACCCTGATTAGGACGCATACTGTGCCGTATCTCTGTAAATATATTCAGTCTTGTTTATGCTGCAACCCTCGAGCTACTCCCCGTTTCTAGAGCCAGAGAAATAAATATTTTCAGCTTAGGCCTACGTTTATCAATTTTATTTCAGACTTACAGTCAAGTCATGTGTAACTATTAGCATCACTACAGTCGTTATCCTCACTTGAAATAAGGATTTAGAAACTTAAAAATTTCCGGAAGGTTTCGATTTTCGATGTCGGGTCATCGAAACTATTATTTTTTTAACCGATCTCGTTTTTCTTCATATTATACTTACCTGCTTATTCACCGTATTTGTTAGTGTGATGTATGTACAATATATTATTATTACATTACAATGAGTATTGCCGGTAATTGGTGTCGAAAGCGTTGCGTCAAAGTGATTTCACCAGGAAGCCAACCACCGAGACTAGGCTGAAGGCCAAAACAAGACGCAGCCAGGAAATTAAAAAAAGGAAACGTTTACTACGTGTTTAGTTCGTGTAAAATAGAGTTTATATGATTTTGGTTTGTCTTCTATTTGAGTTGCTTTCTGTTTTATTTTAGTTTTCAAAGCCGTAATAACGTGTTACAAGAATATAAAACGGAAATAAAATACAGTAAAATGAAATAAAACGGCAGGGTCGACAATATTGACAAACGCAGTTTTTGGAAGCTCTGAAAGCTAGTTTTAAGGGGTAATCACCATCCACGTGGACAAAAGCAGAGCCCTAGCTTTAACCCGGGAGGTTTCGATTTTCGATGTCGGGTCATCGAAACTTTTTTTTTTTTTTTAACCGATCTCGTTTTTATTCATATTATACTTATCTGCATATTCGCCTCATTTGTTAGTGTGATGTATGTAGGTGGGTGCTGCCTGACAAATGAAACGTGGTCAATATTACGCTGGGAATCATATTGTCTTGTCACATCTCTTAGCAGGCGAAGGATACCATCTATGGGCCTTCTGTCCTGATGCATTTTTGGACATCTCGATCCGTTCCATTTGGTCTTTTGAACGGCATTTTGATGTCAGCCACAATCAGTGGCACAGAAATCTGATTCCAATCCAAGTTTCAAATTATCATTACTAAAAAAAGGTCATTCAGGAAACACTTCGTGTTTCATAAAGGCTTCATGTCATTTGAAAGAATAGTTATGACCATATAACTCGGTCTACTGATTTTCATGTGATTTGGAAACCTGCTGTCGGAGTCTATATTGATTGCTTTCATTGGCTAGATATAAAACCCAACCAGGCAGAAGAGGTTGGGGGNGGGGGGGGGGAGCGAAGAAAATATACGTAGATCGGTAGTTGCAGGAGTAATGATAGATCTAGGGCGGGCAGAAAAACAACAACAACAACAACAACAACAACAACAACAACAACAGCAACAACAACAACAACAACAACAATAATAACAAGAAGAACAACAACAACAGCAACAAGAAAACGAAGGCAAAGGGGTGAGAGAGCCAACGAGATTGATAGTAGACAAGTAGGTGTGTGTATTATTATTATTATTATTATTATTATTATTATTATTATTATTGCTTTTTGATCGATTTCAGACAAAAAAAAAAGCAAAGGGGAAAAAGAGCTGGGGGNGGAGGGGGAGGGGAGATGGTGCATTTTTTTTTCGAGGAGGATTGGGGAACTCTTCTCCCAGGTGTCATGCACACCTTCCCTTCTGAAAGTGACAAAAACAAATTTATAAAAAAAAGTAGAAAAAACGAAAACGGATGATGCGTACTTAATTGATATCTCATAGTATTTGAGTAGATAATAATATATAGGCACAACACACCGGCTAGCACCAACCTTGTGCTAAATTAGTGAAGGTACATACTGAAAATATCCACGTTGATTAGTGGGGCTATCCGCTCTCAGAAAGATGAATGTCATCACATTACTCAAATTTTCTAACATCGTCAATGTACAAGTTACGAAACATACCTCTATGAATGAAACATGGCATGACTGCGCATTAATATGGACACTTACGCACACGTTCCCATCTTAAATCATAAAGCCTAATAAATTTTCCCTTGTGCACTTAATGTTACCCACGTAAATTGAGGGGTTTTTTTTCTTCTCGGACGCCACACAATGACAAGAATAGCTGTTTCGTTGCACAAGTTTTGTTTCTTAGTTTTTTAAATGGCACATCTTAAAGAGGTCATTTGGATATGATTTAATGAGGACATTGTGTGCAAAATTACGTCATAAAGGCATGCCAGAACAGAACTGGCAAAAACATGTACATAGTGAATGCTTTGCATCCTTTGATATCTTGGGGAAAGTGAAAAGATTATGATTTGTCCTAAAACCGAAACGTCATCACAGTTTACAATACACAAAAAATGGGTGAATATCAGATAACTTTCCACAATTGATCTAAGATCCTTTACAGCAAAGGAAATGGTAAGAATTTCGAAATATACAAGACTTTATATGAGGACAAATCTTTATATTTATACTGTGTTACTGATCACTGTTTTTGCTGTTCTTTAATCTTCCTCTAATAAAGCCCGCGACGTAAATCACGACTCATCAAGACGAGTAACTCGGCTTCCCTGACACTGTCGCCATTTTGGATGACATCGGAACTTACACGGCTGGTACCCGTGCGACCTGTCTATACGTATTTAGTCAGGAAACATCCGGAGACCGTCAGCTTGCAGCCAGTGGGTCTAAAAGATAAAATGTTCACGAAATGCTTAACGACCTCATGACTTTATTGTGTGATAGCATGCACCGCCGCTCTTTGAAAAAAAAAATACATGAGGTAAATTAAACTTCAGCACACACTCAGAAACATACCCACACCCACACAAACACACCCACACCCACAAACACACCCACACAAACACACTCAACCCATCCTACCCACACACACCTACACACACACACACACACACACACACACACACACACACACACACACACACACACACACACACACACACACACACACAGTTCTGCTTCGGAGTAACAACAGCGAGCACAACAACCAAAATAGAGCTTTGAGTTGTGCATAGTATTAATTACGATGTTTCCTTGTGAAATTCCTGCTCCCTAATTATAATCAAACTTTCGAAAGCAACAAAAACAACCTGGCTCGCTTGTTCCCCACAAAAAGCATCAGATTGAACATGAGCTACATGGGTTATTGAACATGAGCTACATGGGTTAAAAATGCATTCTTCTAGTCTGTCAAAAGTTGCCAGGAAAATTTTGCGAACCAACACGGCGAAAGACAAAAATGAAAGAATACTCATAAGTTACTATCTTCGAAACATACGACAGCCCATGAAAAATTTCATCAATGAAAGTCGAATTTTTAAGACTGTTGCACACGGCTTTTGTTTCTTTTCTTATTACTACAATGCAGAATGGATTTTCAGTTTCATTATTTACTACGAACTTCACATACATGAATTCACTGATTTTTATCCGTCTATGGTTCTTTTAATCAGGCTGTCCTCAGTGGTAAGTTTAATTTTTTTTTAAAGTTAAACAATAAGTACATCCCAGTGATACGCATGTTATGGAGCTTTGATAGATTTGTTTATCGAGGTTTGGTTGTTTAAACTACCATGATGACTATTTCAATCAAGAGTATGGCAGCTGCGATGGTTCAGATCTATTGTAACAAACATACCTACATTACAGACCTGCCTTAAGAAGCATTGGCTAAATGTAAAATTAAATCATAAAACTGTGGCAGCCTTTCTGTTTTATTTATTTTTAACTACGTATCGACCCTGCACCCCCTTCGCCCTACACCCGCCAGAAAAAAAAAAATCTTCGCATATTTCTAAGTTATCATCATTCGAATGCCTTGCATGGAATTTAATCTGAAGCGGACTGCGCTACCTCACATTACCTATCATAATGCCCTTTCACCAGGAACGTAACTCCTAAAAACTCAAAACTTGACTGACTTGTAATTTCTATCTGTTAAGTGTAAATCTGGAGACAGTTCAAAGTAACTTATCGTATGTGAGCGTAAAGGTGAAATTTCCTTCGGGGACTTTTTAAGTGTACACGAACAGCCACTCAGAAAAACATGCACGGATAATGAATCCTCAAATATTATTAATCAAAAATTTTGCCCGATACATCTTTGGGCAATCATCTAGGCTTAAGAAGGGAAAACGAAAAGAATAAAATGTGAACAAGTCGGCATTTGCTTCCTTGATCATAAATTTTGAGCATACGCAGCCCCGTGTTCTTGTGCTCTGTATGGTGGAAACTGAAAGAATACACGATGATATTTCACCAGTGATGAATTTATGAGGGCTGGCACGCACAGGGCGAAGGAAGGAAATGTGGCAACCCTTGCAGTGAAGTGTATATATATATATATATATATNATATACATATATAATATATACATGTCAGAATATGCAAATTGTATAAGATGTAAAAGTTCAGTTCAAGGTCATCTTTTGTTCAGTGTTCGCTTTAGAGCATAATATGTTTGTGTGTGTGTGTGTGTGTGTGTGTGTGTGTGTGTGTGTGTGTGTGTGTGTGTGTGCCCATGCGCGCGTGCACATGATTTCCAGTGTCTCTGAAACAGCCTGTGATATCTCTTAAAGGCATCTAATTCTCTTCTTCCTTCTCCTCGTCCTCTTCCGTTAAGTTTTATTATTCTACTGTTGTTTTTTTTTTTTGTTAGTCATGTGGGCTTCAATGATAAGTATACGTTTAATAGTGTATTCATTTTTATCGTGCACGTAGATCATATTATATAATATAATATATATATATATATATATACACTTCACTGCAAGGGTTGCATATATATATTATACTCGAGATTTGTCTGATTTCTGTATTTGGTCTGTGTCTATGTCTCATTCATCTCTGTACATATTACCCAATCGGCATTAAAAACTGTCCAGTACAGTATGGACTATCTACATCCTGATCTTTCTCACACCGTAGTAAGTTGTAAAAATTCAATAATTCTTATCCTGAAATTCAGATATAAATGTTTGCTTTATCTCCTCCTTATGGACTTTAATTATGTCTAGGTAATGGTGTGTGACAGTAACGGTTATTCCTATATCTTTGTTAGTTTCTTATCAATTGCCTTCTTATAATGTATCCGAAGGTTTGTGTTGTAGATAAGGGAACCATGACATGCACCAAAATGCACCAGAAAGGAACGCGCTGCAGAAAAATTGGGAGAGCTACAACAAGATGGCTCATGGCTTTTGTGTCTAGACTGAAAGCACAACAGTTTGGTTAACGCCCAATAAAAATCTCTTGAACTCTTAAACTTAGTATTGAGAGTTTTTAACGCCTCTCGGTAGCCTACATAGTTATTCTCTTGATGATGCTTATGAGTCTCATGACCTACCTACACTCACACACTACGTTTACCTCTGCACCCATTCTCAGCCTTTACACAGCCAGCATTTGAATGACTATCATAACTCAGCATAGTACAGTATAACATGAATTTGACAGTTCCTCCTAGAAAAAATAATTCCGATATTGACCTACTGTTAAATGTATCATGAAATACGTAGTGTTGGGTACCAAGGTTTGATGTATTTTAAACAGATGTGTTACACATGACGAGAAAGGTTTTTCTGCCTCCAGCTCAAAAATACTTGTTGTTGACATTAATTAAGAAAAAAAGTCGGAACAAACGTAGTATTGGATGCACGTGAGTAAATAGTATCCGCTGTGATCTAAGCGCATAAGTATTAGCCATGAAAATAACATGCTACTGCTTCGGTTCCCCAGCCCTCCGAATAAAAACTTTCTAATTTGCATTTACCGTATTTAAAACCTCAATTACTGCACAAGCTCATGCACAATGCTCTTATCGATCTTTCACAGCATCAGCCCCGAGCATCATCACACGTGCCGCTTAACCATCTGCCTATTCGAATTCATGTTCAACAAACCGCAACGTTTTGTTTCATAAAAAAAGGTGAAAATTTTCCATGGCTTCAACACTTCTACTGCAATTGTTGCCTGATACCATTATGCGGATGAAGACTTTAAAAATTGGGAGCTGATGAACAGCAGATAAGCCTTACTGACGGAGAACTAGTGAGTGCTGTACTTTGTTACATCAAAGAGCAGTTGGAAATTGTTGAATTTAATTAATCCACCTGTCGCACGTGTACTGAGCGACCAGGCCTAACCGACAAAGCAGGCTATGTTGTATATGAGGGCAGAGGATAAATGGATTAGTTCTGGTTCAGCTTCTGTGAACTTTTAAAAGGGATCATGGCGTAATGAACAATGGAGTCCATACTTCTCTATTCGCTCGCAGTGCAAGCCAGGCTCGTTAGAATGCCATCTCTGTGTAGGTCAATATGTATTTATTTATAAGTATATGCCAGAGAGAGAGAGAGAGAGAGAGAGAGAGAGAGAGAGAGAGAGAGAGAGTAA